>OX457027.1:63764953-64348164 GCA_949752745.1 Protula sp. h YS-2021 | reverse complement strand
TTCACGGCTCTACATTCACGTTCTTTTTCGCTAAAATAGCTGGTAGTAACAGAGGAGGGTGCAACAGGGAATTTTGACAGCCCTTTCACATCCTCCTATCACGCCCCGCCCCCTCCAAACCCCCAAACCGGGAGTATTTAAACCTTAGATTTTCCCCGAAAGGATGGGTGTGAGAGGCTGACGGAATAAGGGGTACGGGGTCGGGGGGGGGGGGGCGGAGAAATCCCTGAGCACCCTAACTATATCCGCCTCTGTAGGCCCGTAACTTTTGCTGGGAATAAATAATGTCTGCAACTGTTTGACCTTTGTCAGCCCTACATTTTAACATGATCTCTCAGAGTCGTGTTTATCCATAAAGCACGCACGCCAGAGGAAAAATTGTGCATTGCGGGGGGGGGGGGGGGGGGGAGAGGGAGAGGGATGGGAAGGAAGGGGACTCTAGGGTTGTGCGTGCGCCATCGACTGGGTGGCGTCATAAATTTTTGCGTGGTGGGATGGAAAGGGAAGGGGTGGCGTCAGAAAGTCCAAACGAATTGCGTACATACTTTATGGACGACCTCTTCTTAATCAGGTCGACTGTAATTCTTACTGATGTCAAGAGATTTCGGAGATTGTTTTTATTTTTGGGCTAACACTCCTCAATTGGTTACAGTCCAGTTATAGCGGTTGAAAATGGCAGTTTTCCCAGTCGAGAGTCCACCGCGGGTTTCCACATATTAGCTGCAGACAAACTCAAATGAGATGTTGAAAAGCTGCGCCAGGACTTTTTTAAAATATTAAATATAGATTGTGCGTCACATATGCAGCATACAATGTACAGTCGCTCCAACAAATCCCTCAAATGTTGCACATCGTTCGATTCGTTTTGTTAAATTATTCTTATTATTCTTCGAAGAAACAGTTGCTTTTTAAATTTTGAAATAAAATTCCCCACTTCTTTTTTTTTCTTTTTTTTTCTTTCCGTCCTGTGTATAATAGGTCAGAAGGACCTTCAGTACTCTTTTCTGGTTAAATTTAAAAAAGAAAACGGGCGCTGAATATTTCAAAGGAAGTGGTATGGAGGCAGTCTAAAGACTATCCTTTGCTGCACATAATTTATTGATATAAAAATATATTACTTATGTATCAAACAAAAGTGTTTAGAGCGTGTAGTGATGCAAACAGGTGTCCTTTTTTTGTCGCGCAGAGAAGTATCACGAGTTGGAAAAGACGGAGTCAGACCCGTGCTCTGAGCAGCCGGGGTACCGATGGATCGGTCAGGCCGTCCCAGTACGTCATCGACAGCCATTAAGCCCTCCCGTCTCCCCTCCCCTACCCCGAAACCATTCTCTTGGCTGGAATTTATGAAGACCTGTAACAAAAATGTCCTCGATTTGAGCTTTTAACGGGATACTAGATTGTTATTGGAATCTGAAGCTTAATTAACTACATATTTTGGTGATTTGTTCTACTCCTGATTGCCATCCGTGCATGAATTCGTGATTAAGTAAAAATCTCATCCACAGGTAGTTTATTTCCAGTCACAACTCGCGTCTTCTTCTAAATTACAAGCTCTTTGCTTGGTTCAGTTTTTCTTGTAGTGTGCACGCCTTCATGAATGCCAGCCCACTCCTGTTATACTCTTAAGGTGCTGTAGATACAAAAAAGAACAGCAAATATTAACGGGCATGATTTTGCGTTGAATCATACTTTTGCCACATATATTTGTTTTGTTTTTGCTTCACCCCTTAATCCTCCCGCTTTTGGATGCGCATTTATACTTTTTGCATGTTTATACATTATGTTTTCGTGTATTTTGTTTTTCAGATTTTAATGTACGTGCTTTGTTGATTTGCTGCGGGGGCCACATTTTTCTTTTGCAGTGTACATAAGCTTGCTAGATGGGCTGTATGATTGGCTTGTATCCGGCTTGTAGCTGCTCCAGCTAAACGTAGCTAAACGTATCCGTTTTGTGTTGTTGGAAATTCCCATATCTTTCGCTGCCCCGTTTGCCTATAAAATGATGTGTTTTCCCAGTCATTCCAAGAAGCTCAGTTTGGTCGAAATTGAATACTGGCATTTGACATTAACTCAACACGATTTTAGGGAGATCATTTGTGTGAATATAAAGTAAAAGCTGACACTTATCAGTGATTCCTTATAATTAGAAAACTAACACAGGATATCGTATGGTGCAGTCTACTGAATGTCCAGTTGAATTGAAAATCACTGTACGAAGTCGTAGATTCAAATATGTTTGTAAAAATTGGCGAAGAAAACAAAACCTTTAGGCTTTCAAAATATGGCTGTATATAATCTTGGTACCCGCAATCGTTGTATGGGCTACAAACCGAACAATCATTGTTTTATTATCCCCCGTGGAACAGAGGGATATAGTTTTGAACTTTTCGGTCTGTCCGTCTGTCTGTCCGTCTGTCACGCTTCAGTCTCACGCGCCTTACAGACCACATTAATTAATGGATTCGGTTCAGATTGTGTACACGGCCTCTCTGGGACCCTTCCGCAGTGCAGTGACCAAGAATTTTCCGGATCGGGCAAAAATTGAGAGAATGGCGGACTTTTGAAAATCGGCACTGGACTTAGCGTATATACGGCAGTCTCACGCGCCTACAGGCCACATTAATACAGGGATTCGGTTCAAATTTTGTACACAGCTTCTCTGGATCCTTCCGCAGTGCAGTGACCAAGAATTTTCGGGATCGGGCATAAATTGACAAAATGGCGGACTTTTGAAAATCGGTACTGGACTTAGCGTATATACGACAGTCTCACGCGCCTACAGGCCTCATTAATACAGGGATTCGGTTCAAATTTTGTACACAGCTTCTCTGGATCCTTCCGCAGTGTAGTGACCAAGAATTTTCGGGATCGGGCATAAATTGACAAAATGGCGGACTTTTGAAAATCGGCGCTGGACTTAGCGTATATACGACAGTCTCACGCGCCTACAGGCCACATTAATACATGGATTCGTTTCAAATTTTATACACGGCTTCTCTGGACCCTTTCGCGGTGCAGTGACTAAGGATTTTCCGGATCCGAAAAAAAAATGACAAAATGGCGGACTTTTGAAAGTCGGCGCTTTACTTAGCGTATCTACGGCACTCTCACGCGCCTACAGGCTACATTGATGGATGGATTCGTTTCAAATTTTGTACACGGCTTCTCTGGACCCTTCCGCAGTGCAGTAACCAAGAATTTTTAGGATGGGACTTAAAGTGACAAAATGGCGGATTTTTAAATTTTGCGTGGTCAACACGCAACAGCCGTACACCATATCGCCCACGGGGGATAGACGTACTCCTCAAGACGTAGTCAAGTGTTCCATAATTCCATATTTGTAAAGCTTGGTGACCGTTGTCGTATTTAATTTCTTATCTGTAACATATTGCAATTTTATGTCAAATGAATGAGCTTGGATTTTTATTTGCTGAGCTCAAAGAAAAAAAACATTTCATAAGAAGTCTGAACCAAAACAAAAAATGTTAAATTGTGCAAGAACTCAGTGAGAAGTGTTACATTTGTATAAAGTCTAGAGAATAAGCTGCTTTTCATCATCATTGATCTGTGTTTCAGTGCATCTGACCATGACATGACACGCGCGGGGTCGGATTCGGCGCTGACTGTGCAAGCAGGTGGACAGCCGGGCTCTGTACACCACAGCGTGTCCTACACGTCGGTCGTCTAACCCGGAAGTGATCCTGGCCAATGAGAAGCCGCGTCCTTCACACTCCTGAAGCCTGAAGCATCAACGAAATAAATGACAGATCTGAACACACCGCTCCATATGTAGCTGCAGTTATTATGTCTCCCCGACCAAGGGGAGACATATAGTGTTTGTACGTTCTGTGTGTGTGTATGTGTGTACGTGTGTGTGTGTGTCTGTGTGTGTGTGTGTGTGTGTGTGTGTGTGTGTGTCAGTCTGTTGTGAACAAAGTGTTGTGTGCAAGATATCTCGAGAACGAAACGTCGGATCGACTTCAAACTTGATCGAATTATTCCTTGTTAAGGTCGGACGGTTCTATCAACTTTTGACGCATGTCACGTGATTAGGGCAAGAGTATGACGTCATTACGTAAAAATCTTGTGTGCGAAATTTCTCAGCCGCTGAACATCGGAGAAAGTTGAAACTTGGTGGGATTGTTGCTTGGTTGGTCCGAAAGACTCTGTAAATTTTTTTCGCGAGTAGAACGAACGAATGCGGCGTATGACGTCATCACGCAGAATATGTATATATTTTGAACAAGATCTTGTGTGCAAAATATCTCGATAACGGGAAGTCCTATCGACTCCAAATTTTATATCAATATTCCTTGAATCAGTCGGCGGGCTCTATCAATTTTTAGCGCATGTCAGGTGATTAAGGCAGGCGTATGACGTCATTACGTAAAAATCTTGTGTGCGAAATTTTTCAGCCGCTGAACATCGGAGAAAGTTGAAACTTGGTGGGATTGTTGCTTGGTTGGTCCGAAAGACCCTATATATTTTTTTCGCGAGTAGAACGAACGAATGCGGCATATGACGTCATCACGTAAAATATGTACATATTATAAACAGGGTCTTGTGTGCAAAATATCTCGATAACGGAAAGTCCTATCGACTTCAAATTTTGCATAGATATTCTTTGGATCAGTCGGACGGTTCTGTCAACTTTTTACGCATGTCACCTGATTAGGGCAGGTGTATGACGTCATTACATAAAAATCTTATGTGCCAAATTTCTCAGCTACTGAACATCGGAGAAAGTTGAAACTTGGTGGGATTGTTGCTTGTTAGGTCCGAAAGACTCTATAGGATTTTTTCGCGAGTAGAACGAACGAATGCGGCGTATGACGTCATCACGTAAAATATGTTTTATTTTATAAACAAGGTCTTGTGTGCAAAATATCTCGATAACGGGAAGTCCTATCGACTTCAAATTTTATATGAATATTCCTTGGGTCAGCCGGACTGTTCTGTCAATTTTTGGCGTGTCACGTGATTAGGGCGGGTGTATGACGTCATTGCGTAAAAATCTTGTGTGCGAAATTTCTCAGCTGCTGGACGCCGGAGAAAGGTGAAACTTTGGATTATTGCTTGGTAGGTCCGAAAGAAAGAACGAATGAAAGCGGCGTATGACGTCATCGCGTAAAATGTGTATATTTTGAACCAGATCTTTTATGCATAATATCTCGATAACGGAAAGTCATATCGACTTAAAATTTTATATGGATATTCCTTGATTCAGTCAGACGACTGTTTCAACTTTTGACAGGTAAAAAGTTATCAGTTCTTAAGCAAAACATCTCGACATAGGAAAGTCGGATCGACTTTAAATTTGGTGTAGTTATTCCTCGAATAGGTCACACGGTTTTATTAAACATTATTGAACTCGTATAGAAAATCAAGAAAGGTGCATAACGTCAACAGCCCCCCCCCCCACCCTAACCTCCCCATTTTTGGCTGCTTTGTTATCTATGCATGGGTGTTAACTGCGCTGGGGATTTCGGAAGATTTTCCCGAAGATTCTCTAGTGTTCCTGCATTCTTTAGAAAGCTTCAAAACAGTAACAGCATTATTGTCGGTCCATTGCTATTTGTTATTGCCTGAAATTGAAGTTTTTGTGCATTTCTCATCTGTGGTTGTTACGTAACGTGCCACTCAGTCAGGGGTCAGTGTCAGTTGCGGTGCATGATGGATCGTTATCTACGAGATCATGGAATGCTATTGTCATATTAAAGCTCTAAGCAGCTCTAGCTATTGATTTTTTTTCGCCGCATACTTGATTAGGTTACCAAGATGTGCTATATATAGGAGCCATGCTGTATCGATTAGCATTGTGTGCAGAAGCATTTTTCGCTATTAAATTGGGTCGTCTGATATCTTGTGTTATGAGGAGCAGCTCACCATTTTGCCTACGAAATGCCTCCCCCTTCTCCCACCGAGGTGGGTCATCTCTGATGCGCAGTTATGAAGAATGCCTTGCTAGTGCTATTTGGCCGATGGGAATGTGCGAAGACAAGGTAGTCTATCATGGCTATAACTACACTTAGGGTACAGACTGTTACCGTTGCCTTGGGTAAAAGGGTTAGAGTTGTGTTTATAGTCGGACCTACAGTAAATAGCTGAGGGGCGGGGGGGGGGGGGGGCGTGTGGAGGATGATGGTCAGCAAAAAAAAAAAAAAAAATCCCGACCACCTTCAAACCCGGATAAAAAGATGTAAGGTAAGAACCGTTTGTCGTGACCCCTTCCACATTCAGGTAAAAAGACGTACGGTAAAACCTGCCTGACCACCTTTCAGACCCGGATAAAAATGTAACGTACAGTAAAACTGCTATAGCGACCAGGATCTGGATAAGAGAGGCCTACAGTAAAACCCGTTTTAGCGACCACCTTTCAGACTCCGATGAAAAAAGATGCTCATTTATATCTGTTTTAGTGACCACCATCTGTTTGGTTTATTTTATGATTTTTACAATGAATGAAGGTTATGTTTGCAGAAATGAATATTTTGTTTCAGTTTGAGGGGGTAGGGGGGTCATGGGTTTGGTCGGGGAGACATTTGTTTTTGTTCACAAAAACAAGAAACTTCAGTAGGTATCGATTGAAAGTGTGTAATATAAGCCTGCACTCTTATGTTTTGTGTGCACTGGCCGCTCTAGTTAGTATTTTTTTGCCCCTTTGTTATTTTTTTTTTGTCGAAATTTCTTTTTGAAAAGGACAGCAAAATGAAATGAAAGGCAAATGGTGTTTTCAGGTGTTTCACCTCATGTTTACAGAAGAAAAGCTAGTCACAAACTGGTATGTTCATCGTTGTTGTTGGAAAGAAAGACTATTCTTGTTTGGGTGCAGGAGGAGTCATGTAGAGTGTGTGAACAGATTCTTTCCAGGCATCAAGTTTACCAGAATGCTTCCGCAGAGATTTATAGAAACTAATTGCTGATGTGGTGAAAGTATGATATACGGCTTGAGCGATCTGACGCAACAGCTTATCTAAATCATTTTAAGAAATGGATGCAAATGGAATTATTAGTGGAGAGAAATGTTTATTTTGGTGTGTCGGCTTTGTACAATCCAAAGTAATAACAAAAGTTGATCAAGTGTGAGATTGTCGTCATAGCCTCAAAATGAACTCTTGAGAAATTCAGTTTTTGTCCGTAAACTAAGAAATTTTCTTTGTTCAAGATTTTCAAATTGTATTTATTCCTGTAATTGTTGGTACGAGCCTTCGGAAAAAAAAAGAAATAAAGCGCTTTGATAAGAAGTGGGCTAAGATGTAGAAGATGCCTACCCTTTCCCCACTCAAAAGAACTGCACAATAGCCAGATTTCCTGTGTTCCGTTCAAGCATATTTTTCATCCCCCACTCAGGATGGGACACTATAAAATGATGTCCGTTAGTCAGTCAGTCTGTCTGTCTGTCCGACATACAAATACAATGTGTTGTCCGAGCGAGTGCTCGAGAACTATTGCATATACGTTCTAACATTTTACAGAGTGAAAATATACACATTGAAGTCTTTGTTTTTAAAGTGTACAAAAAATTGACGAAATTGAGACTGTCAAAACATGGATAAAAATTGACACAGTTTTTATGTATTTAGCCCAGCTTTTACAGAAGCAGAGACTATAGCAGTCGAAAGTAAGAGCGTATGAACGCTTTTAAGTTGAAAAATGGCTTCTCCCCTCAGCGTTTTAGCGTGAATGCCGTGAAATTTTGTTTGAAGGCAGCAGACATAACTACCTACTAGGCTATTACGTTTTTTGGTAATTCACCAAAAATGGCGGAAATATTGGCCAAAAACCAATTTTCTTTAAAACGTATCCCCCCTGGGGTTTTAAGGGAAACAAAATTTGAAATTTTAATGTCTTGAAATTGTGATGAAAGGTAGGGGGCATAAGCGTCCACTTGGCTATTTATTTTTTTTTCCTTTTTTTGCGATTGCCCAAAATTGGCGGAAATTTTGGCGAAAAACAACACAATTTTTTTTTTTTTTTTTTTTTTTGTAAAATCTCAACTAACTCAAGGAAAATAGTCTTACTGTCTTATATTTTAGCAAAGGTAGCAGGCATTACTAATTACCTGACCATTACTTTTTTATGATTCGCAAAAAAAAAATGGCGGAAATATTGGATAACCCCCCAAAACTCTCAGTAAATGCACTCCAGAGAAATGGCCTTACTGTCTTGAAATTTTAGCGAAAGTTAGTGGCAGTCATTACCGGGCCATTACTGCTTGTTGTAATTCGGAAAGCAGTTATAGAAATATTGTTGAAAATCAATTTCTTATTAAAATCAGAACTAACGCTAGTTACGTAATCTTGCCTTCTTAAAATTTTGATGTGGGAAGAAGACACTCCTACCTACTTGGCTGTTTTTTTTTTTATCTTTTTTTTTTGATTCGCCAAAAGCAGTGGAAATATTGAAGAAAATCCCCCAAAAATTCAGTAAAATCTTAACTTAGGAAAAAAAATTTACTTACTGTATCTTGAAAATTTTGTAAAAGATAGCGGTCATTAATACTCACTCTGTGATTCGAAAAAAATGGCAGAAATACTTGCAAAACTCTTTTTCTCAAACTCTTAACTGATACCGGAGTAATTGCTTATTGTCTTGAAGCAGGCATCACTACCTTCCTGAATGTTACTTGTTTTGGTGATTCACAAAAATTGGCCACAGAATTTTTTAAACTAAATATTAAACGACGCCAGAAAAATTGAATTCTTGTTAAGATAGCGGTTGTTGGTAATTACCTTGCCATAACCTTTTTTTCGTGAGTCGGAAAAATTTTGGCAGAAATATTGGTCAAAAACTAATTTCTTAACAAACGCTAGGGATAATCTTACTGTGTGTTATTTAAAATGCTTCTTCTCCCTCAGTTTTGATTGGATTCCTTTAAATTGTTTAGCAGTGTTCTCTAGGTAGGCCTCCCTTGAAAAACTCTTTCGCAATCCGCCAAAAATTGACCAAATGGGGACATTTAAAATTTTTTGGTTGTCGATTTTCAAAATGCTTCTTCCCCCGACAACTGTGATCGGATTGTCTTCAAATTTTGCATAATGTTTACTAGGTAGGCCTCTCTTGACTATGTGACTTTTTGTTTTGGCGATCAACCAAAAATTGACCAAATTGGGGGCATTTTTTATTTTTATTGGGAGCTAATTTTCAACATGCTTCTCCCACAATTTGGATCGAATTTCTTTCCAATTTTGTACGATTGTTCCGTAGACGGTTCTCTCTTGAAAAATTACTTTTTTGGCGATCTGCCAGAAATTGACCAAGTGGGGGGCATTGTATATGTGTGTGTACGTATGTAAACTTTTATTTAAAATTTCTTCTTCGGCTTCAGTTTTGTTCGGATTCCTTTCAAGTTTTGTAAATTTTTACTGGACAGGCCTGTCTTGAAATTTTTTGGCCATCCACCAAAAACTGACCAAATATGGGACATTTTAAAATTTTTTGTAACCAATTTTCCTAAGGTTTTTTTCTTCCGCAGTTCTGTTCGCATTGCCTTGAAAGTTTACATAAATGTTTACTAGGCTGTCCTGTTTTTTGGCGAGCCATCAAAATTGGCTAAATGGGGGGAGGGGGGAGGCATTTGTAATTTGTTGTTGGTTGACAGTTTTCAAAATGCTTTTTCTGTCACAATTTAGATCGGATTGCCATCAAATTTTGCATTAGCTTTGCACTAGGCGGTCCTGTCTTGAAAAGTTACTTATTGGCGACCCGCAAGAAATATGCCAAATGGGGGAATTAAAAAATTTGCTGAGCAATATTTAAAATGGTTCTATTCCCACAATTTTGATAAGATAACCTTTAAAACAAATGTTACTGTTTCTCTTTAAGTATTTCGGCAAACCGCCAGTAATTATCCAATAGGGGCATTTTAAATTTTCTTGGTAGCCAGTTTTCAAAAAGTTTTTTTCTTCCACAATTTTGATCGTTAATGCTTTCTATTTTGGCACAAATGTTCACTAGGCGGTCTTCTCTTGAAAAGTTACTTTTGGAGATCCGCCAAAAATTGGCTGAATGAGGGGCATTTAAAAAAATTATTGATCAATTTTAAAAATGCTTCTTCGACGACAAGTTTGGCTGGACTCCTATAAAATTTTGCACGAATGTTCCATAGATCTTTCTCTCCCCAGATCTAAAATTACATTTTTCGCGGATTTGCAGAAATTGGCCTATTTGCGTCATTTTAAATCCTTTTCTTTTCCAAAATGCGTTGCCTGATTGGACTTTGATTGGATTTATCTTTTAAAATATTAGTCTTCATTTTATGTTTTCTTAAAAAATTGGCCTCATTCCGCCGTTTGAATGTTTTGGGGATCATTTTTTTTAAAATAATTCTTCTGCAAGTAATTTTAGTCAGATTACTTTCATTTTTTAGGTGTAGTCCAACGTTAGGACTGTTTTACTTAGGGAAATGTCGGTCTTTGAAACATTTTCAATAACCAGTTTTTAAAATATGAAAAATAAATGTGTTGAACTCGTTGTCGAGGTTTTGAATATATCTAGCTGACAAATAGTCAGAAAATGTCTAATCAGAAAATTTTCAGTTGGGAAATGCCCAGTTTGAAAGTGTCTGAATACCGTTATATTTTATATTGCAATTATGCGATTGAATCAGAGATTTTTATCAAGAACGAGAGTAGTTTCAAACTCTATTGCAATTATATTGATTGCATTTCGGAGGTAATTCCACCATCTCTGCTAACTTACTGGAGTGATGAGGAAAGGGGTGGACAAAGAGGGAACTTATACGTTGCTAATACGATAAGATGGAGAAAGAGGATGGAAAGTGAGCAAAAACCCGTCATATAAATATACATTTAGGTATAAATTAAGAAGATATAAACAATTTTGTATCCTTGAAAAAGCTTAAAATGGCTGAATGTTGTGAATTAGCAGAGGACATTTATATATTAGAAGCAGCTGCGCCGATAATAAGCGCTTGGTCAATTAGCAGAGCGTAACATATGCCGACATGGTGTTTGGGTGGGCATCGTGTGCATTCACTGCAGAGAGGACGAAGCCATGCCGAGTTTAGGGGGTTGCTTTAACCAATCAGAAGCCAGAAGACCATTATCGTTCGATTTCCCGAGACAATGAACATTGCCCAAATATCGCAGTTACAGAGGGACCATAATGGCGATGTCTTAAATATCAAGTCCTCAATGTCCCTGATCTAGAAATAAACATATCTGTCGACATACGCCCACAGTACGCCCATATCGACTTGCTTTGGCACTATGAGAAACAACGAAAAGAACATAAATAAGCTTTTTCTGCCACAAAGATGGGATGAAAGTCTATACATACCATGAGGTCTCGTTACTGTTCGAAAATGTCTTTAACTTTATATTTTATTATACATTAATCCGTACTACCATTACATAAGTTTAGGTATATGTTATAACAGTGTAAAATTATTCGATGGATTTCTCTTGGTACTTTAGTAATGGATTCACCGAGTTAGCTTATCGTGCTAAGGGATATTCTAGAAATGACAGGGCCTGTCTCTTGCATCACAAGCATGACTAAATTTTGTGTCTGCTACTACGAACTTTGAGATTAGTTAAAATATATCTGTCGAGTTAAATTCCCTATTTCAACACCCTTAAAACATACCAAAATAGTTGACAGAAAAACGGTTATTTGAGTATATCCTTTGTTATAGATTTGTAGTAAAAATCGTCTACTTGTTACTATTATTTATCGAACTTTTCCAACTCAACAAGAAAGAGAAAAATCCCTATCTGTGTGTTGAAAAATTCATTTTAGAAATGTTGTGTTACGCTTTATTTGTGTTAGAACACGCTATTCTACTTATCTGAGACTAAATCCCAGTTAATTCCAAAACATCCATGATTCCGCAGTATTGCGCTTAATTACAGTCACTCCAGTTTATCCCAGAGCAAGCAGTTGCTTTACTTTCAAAGCTTCTGACTCCATTGATGAGTGACCTTGTACTTAACTGTTACTCACATTTGGGAGTGTACTGACTGGTAAAGCATATATCTATAGTAAAATAGTGTTTCAAAATTTAAACAGTGTGATAACTTTAAACAAGAAATATTTTATTTAACAAGGGATTTTATGTATTTGCGTATGAAAATTTAGTTATTTAAGCATGGGGAATTTGAATACACCTACATAGAAAACAAGTGATATTAGTCAATTGAACTTTGAATTACTGCCACAGAACAGCCACAAAAATATGGCATTTTTACTCTTGTTGTTGCAACAACAACTGCTTTCGTTATAATGATTACAAGCCTTTCATTAATTTTTCAACCACATTGTAGATACAGTGAAGCAAATGTACAGTGTCTAAAGTGTCATAGATCCTACACTCGCCAAAAATGCTAAAAAAAAAACTCACATCCTGAGACTTCAGGATACCAAGAGCAATCACAGTGGGGGTAGATCCTCAAGGAACGGAAGCTGTAAAAATCGCCAAGGCGCCAGGACTGATCAATTTTTACCGCAATTTGGGAGACTACCGCGAAGGAGTTGACAATCTCAGAAAATGTTTTGATAGGTCTGAGGTATGTTCACGCGCTGACTAGCCAAGCAACATCGAAGGTAAGGGTTGAGTTGAGTGATTAGGAAAATAACACGGCTTATGCGAAGTATGGAGGTGATACAAGATCCTGACAATTACGTGCTATATGTGGATAACTATGTGGGAACAGCAGGCTGAATAATCTGATTGTGCACGATGACGGCGTACAGCAATTTGTTACGATGGTATAAAATGTTATCGTAGTCTCTTTCGGGTAGACCTCAATGCACGCTATCAGTCTTCCAGTCACATCGAAGCCTATGACGGCATCAGGTGGAGCGGTTGGAAAGGAGCTTAGTATAGTCTTAAATTTACTGAGATGAAACTGAGATCAATGCCACCATAGATTAAAGTTATAAATACTCTGTATTGTTTAAACTTGCACCGAATATTTTTAAAAGTTTGAATGCAATAGAAACCAGTGATAGATCAATGCATTAATACTTACAACTTGAAAATTCAATTTGTTTTGGTCGAAAGAGGTGATATAGTAATGTAGTGACGTATCAACACATTTTAGAAAGAACAATTAATTTTTTTGTACACTGTATAATATTTTGTGGATGTGCTAAAGCAATCTAATTGATCGCTTTCTAGACAGACCCTTTCCGGTAGTAAAAAAACACAGAAAGATGATTTTATTTCTTTTTACTTGTGATGTTAAACCCCTACCGCTACTCTAAATCAACCTATAATGACTAAGCTTTCAAAAAACATACACAGTAAATTTTCCCATTAGTAACATTATTGTGAATAAAAACGTTTATTCCATGCAAGCTCTATTTTTACTTATTTGCTAAAATTGTATTTTATGTGTAAAATTCTTCAGCGGCAAACATTTTGATATTTTTAGAAATTGTGTCCGAATAGGTTAAGCTGAGTTTTTTTATGTCTATTGTTCTTTTAATTGTCCTTATGTGGTCAAGTTTGAACAGGATGTCAAAATTTTCCCGAAAAGTGAATGCAATGGTGTATTTTTGGGATGGGGTGCAACAATTTGGTTATTTTAAGTTCGAGTGTGAAGGAGTTGTCGCCCTCCCAAAGGTGAAGGTAAGCTGGTCAAGTAAAACATTTATAAAAATGAGGCACCAGTAAGTTCTACATCGGAAAGTAATTAAAAACGGTTCATTGTGAGACTTGACCTGGAAAACAACAGTCATATTCACAAAATTCATGCGCTGAAAGAAATACCATTACACTGATTATCATACCATTGTGCAGATGCCATGTTCGCTTTTCTTCTAATGTTTATGGTTAAGAAGTATATGAAGGGAGAAAAGACTAAGAATCAAAGAAGTGAAACAAAATAGCAAAGGATATTTCATTAAAATTTTCGAATCTTTTTCATAACCTGTCCTTTCTAACGTGTTCAAGTCGTAAGTTTTTGTTATTCTATTAAAACCATCCACCTTTTTTTATATAGATATTTCAAGTTATTGTAACAGTTATTTGTTCTCATCTCATCTTACACGCAGTTTGTGGGATCACTGAGTGACGCAAAAGCTTCATAAAGTTTGAAATATTATGGTGCATAAATGCTTTGTGGTAAAAACACATTTTCCAAAATTGGCTGATTGGATGCCACAATGTAAATCTTGATGACGCTTATCTTTGAAAATCCTGAACATTTCAGTACTTGGATACAAGGTTGGTATTATTTGACAATTTTAGTAACAGATTACTTTGATTCTACACAATTAAAGTTTATTGGTCACGAAATTGCCATCAGTGAGACAGGACATCAACCAGAATATTCAAATCCGGTTGGCAAATTGATTCTAATACCGTTTGTATTTGTAGAAGACAGTTAGCAGAAGGTTATGTCGTTGAAATGCGGTTTCGAGGGTGGGTGGGAGGATATAAGTCGCAAATGGTGTCCTATCAGTAGTTACAGTACGAAGGGCAGCCACAAACTACGCACTTAATAATGTGGCCTGCACCGGTGCGTTAATGGATTATGTCATAATTCTGCATACAAAGGAAGAATTGAAATTCTGAGATAATTCTGTTCGACTGTCATGGATAACCTTAGCATGAGGCCTGAACTTGTTATTCTTTGAACCTTGCTTCCAACGGCCTGAGGAATGGTTTCCGCAGTCACCAGCCACACCTCCGTGCTTGACCTCCATTCTGATTGACCCTGTAAGGACGGTGATGAGCAAACGTAGGGTGATGGGTACTTTATTTTCCCATATCCAAAAGTTTCCAGTAAGTATTGCTGTTATAACATGTACAGATAGGAGTTATAATATAGGTGAGACATGGTTTTATCCGAAGCATAAAACAAAAAAGTTGTTCCGTCGAAGCGTCACATCACGTACCAAGTATACCAAGGTGTTCAGGTAGCCATTTGTATCAATGTCCATTGCTTGTGGGTGCCAACTATGTTCATATATGAGGGAGATGTACCTATGTCGTCATATTTCGAGTAACAGGGGCCATACTAGGCAAATGACAAATTCACTGAGTTCAGCCATATCAATAAAGAAACATATTTAAATGTATCATGCCCCTGGAACCCCATAGGAATTCCATCAGGCCTGTGGTTATTTTTCAAGATAATCTAGCTGGTCACATATCTAAATCTTGTTAAAGTTTGCTCTGATTATTGAATTTTCTTCAAAAGTGAGTGATTTGATTTAGGCGTAGAATAAAATATTTGACCACTCAAAGGCAAGATACAGCAAAAAGAAAGATCCTTTAATCAACAAATTAACAATATTTCCTGAGACAGTTAAAGGACCTTAAGAAACTGAAATCTATCGTTTTGAAACAGTAGCAAGCAGCGACGATATTCTGGCTGGTGATATTCAACAGCAGCAGTTTCTAAACAGGACAAGTACTTCGAAGCTTGTTTTTGCATTACACCTACCTCTCAGTATGCATTCTGTTACTAAGGCCAGGAAGGAAAAACAGTCTTGCTTCTCACCCCATGTATTAGTTTACACTTAACCCGGTCGGTGTTCATCAACAAACAGCACAGTGTCCAGTGAGTGCACACGTTTCGTAGAAACTTTATATATGGCTTAATCCAAAATGTTTATTGGTAATCACAGATGTTCTTTTACACTTACATCACGATTATAAATCCACTACTATTGAATAAAAAGCTGGACGACAGAAGTTAACCTGCTGAACTCACAAATGTTTACATTCCCTCTGACTCCATACAGTAGACTCAAACACAAACGTCAAAATGCGGGGTTTTTATGTATATTAAATATAAGAAGAGTATAAATTCTTATCGGAAAAGAATCATTCCCGAAAGCTCACCATCCACATAACGCCTTGTGCGTGCCATGTCCCTTTAATACAAGTTGAGAGTGTACTCCACATGGAGTGATTCTAAGGTTTAATTTACTGTATGCTGCTTTATTTTACTAAGTAGAACTAGATAAACTCATGCGAGATCATTTTTAAGATAGATGTTTGCTTTACAACTGGGCCCTAATCAGGGTTGTATTTTGTTCGACAAGAATGACCAATCTGCAGATAAACACAATAATGCTACTACTCCAATACTGATTATCTCTCCCCTTTAAAATGTGAAATGAATATTCTTCAATGAATATTTTGTTTTAGTTTTGACCTAATCTTGTTAAAATATTGACCAAAGAACAGCCATCTTCCGGGTATGTACAAAATGTAGTATTCTTGTAACATTTCTTGAAATAATGGCAGAAATGATGGTACTCGTCACAAATGTTTTCACTTGGCGATTTTGGGATGAAAAATAATATAAAAATAAAAAGACCAAATTTCAAGTGAACGCAGAACTGTTATTCTTCCTACACTTATGGCTAGATTGCTTTTAACTTTTCAAGTAGTGTGCTCAGGAGATATTTTTTGGCGATTTCGCTGAAATGTAGTTTGCGTTCTGATTTTACCTTTATAATATCTTCACTTTGATGATTGGGTGCAATTCACGGACATCATTGTTAAAATTTTCCATAGAGCTTCACGTGAATCTTTTCACCCAACACCCCACCACCTCCATAAGAAAAGCAAAGGAAGGTATTTTGTCCGGTGATATTATGTCCGGTAGTATTTTGTCCGGTTCCCGTCTAAAACAGATCAGTAACTGACTTAGACCAAAGTCAAGCAACAGACTTCCCTGAGATGAGGCAGGACACTTTAAGAACTGGGAAAGGCTGTTCATCATCGTACCCAGAATAAATTTGAGCAAACACAAATCTTTCGGGATTAAATACAAAATAGACAGAATAAACAACAATCATTATGGCCGTGATTTAGTATTTAGCAACAGCTTAATCCTTCAACTGCACAACTGTGAAATAATTACCCGGCACTACCCAGGCTCTAAAATATTAAATACTGCTACGGTACACTTGAAACGATGTCTCACTCCAGCATTAAGTCGGTCTTGGAGGCATTTCGGGAGGTTTTGACAGCAGTAGAGTAGACCTGGCATCGTGCACGCTAGCATTGTTCAACTGCACGTTGTGGAGAGTCTTTGTAAATGTATCCTTGCAGTTATGGTCCCAGTTTATAGTCCGTTTCAACATATCCTGCAGTACCTCGTCCATAGGAAAGGGATATATCTGAAATTCAAATAATAATAATAAAAATAGCAGTAAGAAAAAGAAGAAGATAAAAATAGTAGTAAGAAAAAGAAGAAGATAAAAATAGTAGTAAGAAAAAGAAGATATTTAATAATATGATTATTAATTAGAACCGCATTTCGAAAGCGAAATCTTCAACACTTGACAAACATTAAAAGTTAAAAATATTTCTTTGGACGGCTTATTATTTCTTGAACAACATGAAGTTTTTTACAAGCCGCATAGTCTGTAATACAACTAAGTAGAGAGCTTATGGCGTAGCGTGTATGCGGCTTATAAGGTTCATCTGCTTGGTTATGTTGGCTCAACGGCTTTATTGATTGAACGGACTAGCACTTTTCTCTATGCAGGCAGAGCTCGCGCAACGCCCATAAGCTGTGCTGTTTTGCTCAACCGTTACTTTGCGTTTAAATGCGCTGTATTGATTTATTCTAAAACCAACTGTGTTCGCATGGCGTTTTGAGCATGAAAACGAAATCGTAGACAAAAAAGGCGGGATGCACACCCTCAGATCAAGTTCTACATAAGTGCAAAGTTTTGTGGTCCTAGGGCCTGTAGTGTTAGAGAAGAAGCTGAGACAAGAAAATACATTTTAACTATCAAGAAAAAAAGCACCAACAGCTGCACGCACAAATTAATATAAGCCTTGACCAAATCAAAGACTTGTCAAGTGTTAATAACATAGCATATACCTGTTCTCTGAGGTCGGTCATAAGGCGTTGACTGCAGTTCTCCTCGTAGAATCTCTTCTCGATCATGATGACCTCGGCACCGTTGCTCACCAGACTGAACTCGGGCTGTTTCTGTGTTTTGTACACGAGTGCATTAAGACCCTGCAACACAAGTCGACAGCTTCCAAAACGGGAAGTTACAATACAGTTCTTTTTTTAAGCCTTTTTCTTTGGCTTCTTCAGCCTTATAGCGTTGAATTAAAGCAAGGTACTCAAACAACTAATTACATAAAAATATAACTTACAAAATAAGATCCCTTAATAAGAGTCTGCACAATGACGAAAATCGGCAATTTGTGACGCGGCACGTATTGCTGCAAACATAAAAGTTCTGTAGCTATTTTGAGTCCATGATTTATATTTTCTCACTGAATATTTTTTTATTATTTCAGCCCTGTGGTGGCAGTTTTTGCTTAACCCCTGAGTGTGCATGCTTCATTCCTTTTTTTGCAATTTTCCTGTAAATAGCCATTATTAAACAAGTTCATTTAAAAAGTCTTTATATTCTCGAATTGTCTAAGTACTTTTAAATCAACTGAAAGAAATGGAACGTTCCTGTGTTTTTCTTTCAATAGGGAGCCACCCATAAAGAACGTGTTCCTTGCCTACTGACCTTGTGTTAGCCTATAAATAATTAGCTCGATATCACATTATATTTTTAATAGAATAATTATTACACTACTCTATACCATTGTTTTTAAATTAAATTAATTTTCCATTAACATTTTGGAACTAGAGATGGAAAGAGTTTCTGAATTGGTGCTAACAGTCGAAGTATTTCTAAATGCTGAAGTTCTAGCAAGAAATGTTATGTTGTGAAAAAGTTGATAAAATGTTGTGAAAATAAATAAAACATGCACTTTAACCTCAGTGTCATTGGTTTTTTTTATCAAGATTATGTGAAATGTATTATGTTAAGGACACATAAAGGGGTGCATTAAAAGAAAGGTTGCAACCTTTGTATCCCACTGAATTAACGTGTTATATTTTCCTAATAAATTCTAACATTCTAAACCTTACGTAATGGGTTTCATTTTGAAAAGAATCTTACTATGAAGTCCTGTTGAAACAAAAAAAAACAAGTGTCACAAGGATGTATGAGTTAATTTCATAACGTCTTCAGTACAAAGCATAAAAATAACTAAATTAATTCAGATTATGATTATTTTATGAAACTTTAGGCAATCTTAGATTGCCAAAATAAAGAGTGTCTTAACAACACTCCGCGTCCAAAATAGTGCTGCCATTCGGGACAGAGACCCTATCAAAGTTCAAGGATGACTATCTTTCATTTTGTGTATATAAGTGCATATTGGCAAATGGTTTTCAATTTGATAAGCAAGATCTTGCCAGATCACCAAAAATATGTGTTAGGTACCACTCCCAGTACGGCCCGTTGTGACTCACCGGTAGGTTGAGTTCCTGGTCGTACCGTGTGTGGGACTCATTAAGAACAGCCAGCCGTGACTGGTCAACTTCTTTGGCTGTGTCCGACGCCGGTGGATTGGGGTCCATATTTGACTTGGTCAAAATTGGACCTAAAACGTATATAATCACTTATTTTAATATAATCATATAAAGAGGTAGTTACAGTCTTTGAGGAGAATGCGATGTAAATTACGGGAATTTTTCAGAAGTAACAGTTCATTTGCACCATTGTATGTTAGCAAATGTTAATCAAGCCCAACCCCAAGTCTAAAGAGACACAAATAAGAACCATTAATTTTTAAATTTCGGGATCATTATCATGCTCAAAATCCATCGGGACTGAAAATGATGAGTTACAGAATTTAAAAAACGTTGTTTTGATGGACTATCAAATAGACAATCCTGTATGCACCAAAACAGATTAAGGAATATTGATAGGGGTGGGGTATGGAAGCCGGATATTCGCCGCGATAATCGGTTTACCTGTGACGGAGAAGGAGACCTTCTTCCTGCGGCTGGTTGCTGTTGTGTTGTCGAGACTCACCGTGGACCGCTCTCGCTTTGTGCCACTTATTGACACCATAGTCGTGTCTGTCTGTGAGTCGAAAAGTGAACAAGTCGTAAAGCGTCGCTGATTGGTCAACAAGCTTTTTATACGTAAAAATACATAAATTTTATGTAAGTTTTAAACATATACACATTTAATTACATTTCAGTTTCAAAATTAAGTATATCTAAGCTTAAGTACTTTAGCCTTGAAATCTGGGTGGTACTTTCTTTGTAAAGTGAAATAAGAGATTATCGCATATATTCTTTAAGGGTTTAAGTGAAGTACCTCAAGGCTTATCGTGTTCTCCGCCGTTAATTTGGGCGTCTTCTGATAGGCCTCCTGAAAAACAAGTATCACACATTGAACAAAAGCAAAGCAAAAATCAGTAATTTCCACAAGTATTCAAGTATTTTCTTGCATTCTCTTTTTGGCAAAATACATAACTGGTTCAGTTAACTCACTTATGAAAAGTTAACAAGTTTCACAAACACATTTCACTAAATGCGCGCAGGAATCAAATGTTAGAAAATAGTACTTTCGTCTAAAAATTGCAAATTTTTAGCGCCATAAAAAACCGCTCGGATGTAAATGGGCTAATGACTTACTACACCTCCCTCCCCCACGCCATCCTGTCTCCGGTTCAGCATATGTATTACAGGATGCCTACCGCTATGTTGTTCACTGGTATGTTGAGCTCTATTGGTTGCATCATGAGCCGGCTCAGCAGGTTGGAGTGCTCTAAACTGGACAACTGCCTGTCGAATGTGTACTGCAGCTTATCTTCATGCTCGGCGTATAGCTTCTTCAGTTTCGGTTTCCTTTTCCTGTTGACTGTTCAATGATGGAACAATTTTATGCAGTTATTTAAACTGGTACGTGAAACACATACAGTACGGACCCTAGATAAGGCCACGTCTGACCTGAGACTACCTCTGATTACAGACAGCTTTGCGCGATACTAATCTGGAATTCTTAAATTGCAATAGCAAATTTCTTAAGACATTTAAAAATGCAGATATGTGTACTCAACAACAGGTGCGTTTCCATTGCTTAACAAATGAGAACATAAAATTAGAGTCTAACCTTTCCGTTGTTTCTTTGCATCAGGCGATTCGTATTTCAGTTTCTTGTACAAACTCAGACTGCCCTACAAATGAATGCGACTTTCTTTAAATCACTGACTTTAATTCTTAGATTGAAAAAATATAGCCTGGTTTATGACTCTCTCACAAAAAATGTGACACCACCAACAGCCATAATTAAGGCAACGTCCCTTCCCCATCTTATGTTCATGGTGCATGTAAAGGTATCAGTCTTTCCCAGACTGACAGGCAAACACTATTATTTCTTAAGTTTCAAAATTATGACTTACCGATTTCACGATGTAGATCCAATCAGACTCATTAGTGTTTGGTGAAAGAACAAAGCCTCGTCTGTCAAAGGAAAGATTTTGTTTTACCAGTAAATGTGCTATTCTTTGTTCAAATTTAATATTGCTGTTTCTTTTTTTTTTTTTTTTTTTTTTTTTTTTTTGTATACAACATCTTCTCTTGTTCCCCACCATACACACTAGAAGCCTTTCTTAATGTTCATCTTGAGCGTTATATAAAATGACGACTACCTCAAACTTACTTTAATCAATACACCATGCTGATCACCATTTCATTGATTAATTTATTAATTAATTAATTTATCTGTGAACTTTTGGTTTGTTTTCAAATACTAACCTGTAGAACCTAAACACAGCTTTCTTAGGGTTTTCTTTCAGTAAATGTAGTGGCCACCCACGCAGATACCAAAGACTGGTCAGAAATTGGTCCTTAGGATTGCCCAGGCCACCGGAAGTGAAGATTTCCAAGAAGTCCTGTTATTGGCATGAAAACAGGAACTTTTGAATGGGGCGTTCCAACAAATTGCCTTGTTATTTAACGTACACCACAGTTATTATTATTATTATTATTATTATTATTATTATTATTATTATTATTATTATTATTATTATTATTATTATTATTATTATTATTATTATTATTATTATTACAAGCTACAATACATCTCGGTTATCAACGTTCACCCGTTCACTCTATCCCGAATGAACAGTTTGTTTAAAAAACACATGATTACACCAACAGTCGAATTTCTTTTCATGTACTAATCAATAGATACAAACTGATTCCCGACTTTTTACCTCATCTCGTAAAACTAGAAACTGTGACGTTTCCTTGGTGATGACAGTGGAATCTCGAACGGTGTTGTTTACAATAGCCAATTCTCCAAAGGAATCACCGCGACCCATAAAACACACCGTCTTATTTGTGTCATGCTTTTTGTCATAGCGTGATACAACCACTGTTAAAAGAAGTGAAAATGATGCAAATGAAGCTGAATTATTATTATTATTTTCCCAAGATGTGTTGAACACCTTCAAACAGTTGCGAATTTACGAAAATTAAAGTAGCGACGCGGAAATTGCAAAACTTACTTTGAATTATTCAATTTAAAATTAGCATTCACGTTTAGATCGTTCATAAATTTGATGTTTCTGTTTCTATATACTGCAATTTTAACACCCGTCAGTTTTGTTCATGATTTTTTTTATTATTCTTTGGTGGGAAGGCATTAAGGATTTTCAATAGCTTTAGATCCATGACGATATAAGGCCTTTAAAATTCACAATTAAAATTTTAAAATTAAATTTAAATAAACAGGCTCACCGGAACCAGATAATATGAAATAAAAGTTTCTCGGCGGGTGCCCTTCCCTCACCATCACCCTCTTCTGGTCATATCTGCCAAACGCAAACAGAAGAAACAAGTATTTTCTGCATTGCTGGAATATATAAAAATGAAGTCTTCCCCAAAACAAAACAGTCTCGTATTCTTACTTGAAACAATTCCACGATAATGCAGGGATTTGAGATCACATATCTTAGAAGTTGTAAGATAATAACATATAACAGATGTTACAAAACAACAGAAGAAGAGTAACCCCGACTGGATAATTTATAATTTTTTTCCGAAAAATAATTCTAAAAAGAAACCCGACCTACTTGGTCAATTAAAAACAACGAATGAAAACCAATTGTTTTCTTCTACGCTTCATAGAATCAATGACAACCTTCCCCCCTCCCCCTCCCCCTCCCCCTTCCCCCCCCCCCCTCTCCACCAACCTGCCGTCAGCCGAACTGCTTTATATTAAATACATTAAATTTTGTCCTTTTTTGTTTTATTAAGTCAACACCTGAATGCCAATCTTCCATTATTAAATCTGTTAACCGCCCCCCCCCCCCCCCGGTAATTTGTACTGAAGGGACTGAAAAGAGTCCGATGTATAATATCAACGCCGTTTTCTGGGGGGAGGGATACTTACCCTTCGTACCAGGCCCTCTGAGAAATTAGCTCTTGCATGTGCATAGGATATTCTGCTATGGCTTGGTAGTTTCGTAAAGCTATCTTCAGCTGCATGCACCAAAATACAACAAATTTAAGAAAGAACTAGAGCCTCATTTCGCTAGCGAAAAGTTAAACACTTGACAAAAATTAAAAGGCAAAAATACTTCCTTCAATGGGTTATTTCTTGAATAATATATTGCAAACAACACAGCTTGAACACGTCTTATAAGCCGAGTTGTGTTTGGCTTTTGTTGACTTAAGCAAAGACTAGTAAACAGTCTTTGACTTAAGGGTTTATTGACTGATCAGGCATACGCCGTGTTATCTATTTGCGCAGTGAGAGCTCGCACAAAGCTGAGCAGCTGTGTTCTGCGCTGTACGTTAAATGTTCCGCATTTACTTGCAAAAAATACACTCTTTTCACATAGCGTTTTAATCAAGAAAACGAAATCGAAGGCGAAAATAAAATGTGTCATGCACACGTTCATATCAAGTTCTACCTAAGTCCCAAGTTTCGTGGCCCTAGGGCCCGTAGTGCCAGTGGAGGAGATGACACAAAAAATCCGATCACTGTCAAGAAAAAAAGATAGCAACGGCTGCTCGCACAAATTCATAAACACCTTGCAAGCCAAAGGCTTGTCAAGTGTTAAATAGACCTAAGAGTTGAGAAAGGGCACACTGTTAGCAAGCTTTGACTGGGTGGTTCTCGGGCAGTACTGAAGTTCTTGCCTGGAGTTGGGACCGGGGAGAAAGGAAGGGGGCATGTACCTACATACTGGTTACCAAGCGTGTCCATGACGTTCTAAAACGATGCCTAAATGTCCCAGGTTTGAAAAGAACCTTTTCTAATCATTTGAGAATCAGTCATTTGATTTCACAAATATCACCCTCTAAACATGCGGAGTGTCAAATTAATAAGGAAAACACCCATTTTCACCAAATTATATATGCATCAATGCAGATCGAGTAGTTAAGTGCTCATGAGATTGCAATCATAGACCGAATACTAGGCGGTCACTTACTTTTTAGAATGTGTGCACATTTCTTGGATCCTTTTTTTTTTTGGCCGACATGCCATGTTTTTCTGAAAATACCCTTCCCCCTTTTCCTGGGAAAAGCGAAGTACTGAATAAACATTACCCCTTTTTAACGAAGTTGGCACTCCACGCAGACCGAATCTGGCCCCAAAATCACCCCTTTCTTTGCGTTTTGGACATAAGTGGCAAATTATTTACTCCCAAATCCTACCCATGTATAACAAGTGTTGAACGATCTCGCATAGAATGAATTACAGCAGCACAATTAGTTTTTGTTGCATTTGAGAATAAGGCAGACTTAAAGTTTCATTCAACAGTCTTATTCTTTTACTAAGCGCCTTCATTTTCAAAATTTTTATTTAATCATTTAAATTAAGTATAGTGTAATATTCCAATCCTTTGTCAAAGATATAAATAATTACACAATATTGCAAGCAATTAACTAGTTAAAATAATTACATATCGAAGTTCTTCTTCTGTTCTCAGATCTGGTTTTCTTTGTAAGATTGCCTTGGCTTCTGCAGGAATTTTTGCCTAAATAATAAAAGACCGAACAGTCATGTCCATAAATCAAAATGACGTATCCAGGGCAATCCGAATTTCGGTGTTCCTGGTCATACAAGTTGACGAACCTTTGTAAAGTCTTGAACCTCTGAAAAAGCTATTTCTGGGTTTGTATTTGCCGTATAATCTCCCGGCTATCTCTTAATAAACATTCCGACGTCAGCCCAGCACGGAACATACGTTGGATAACAACCTTTTTTTAAACGTTGCTTTTGGTCCAGGACCAAATACCAGCTATCTCCGGTGTCTAATCAACGTGTTCGGTGCAGATGTCGGACAATAACAAATTGCATAGATGTCGGGATTACACCCAAGCAACGGCATCATGTTATCGCTGAACGGAACGGGTCGTTTCGGAAATTGGCCAAAGTAAGGACGTAACTTATAAGAATGTTAATCGGGTGATGTAATACAATATCGAGAGATAGATGTTGTTTCGACTCCTATTTGCACACTTTTCGGATAATCGACTTCTCTCTAGCGTCGGCAGAAAGACGTTTCAACTTCCATAATCAACCACAACCCGCCATGCATCTGGCGTTGGGTTGCGACATCTGTCCAACGTTCGTTTGTGTACCCACAACCCCACCCACCCCCCTAAAAACACGTTAAATGCAATCGCGCTTAGTCTAATTCTAATTTCTTACCTCGTCGGAAGATTTAAACTGTGACAAGTCAAAGAGCAACTGATCTTTCTCTTCCTTTGGAGCCACCAGGGCATCGAGTGACTCGAAATTTTCCATCAGTTTCGCCACGCTGGAACGTAATTTTTACTACAAATATATCCTCAGTAAGACAAACGCACCAAGCTCTACTTATAAGTTGGGTTTTCGTGTTGTTTCTAGCTTGAGGGAAACAGAGGTAACATTGGGGTAACAATGGGGGCAATAACGATGTTGAGGTTCAGGAGGGATACATTCCGTCAGACCATCACACCACATTATGATGATAAGGAAATGAAAACGAAAAAAATACAGTTCTGTCTATTTTTAGAAGAAAAGTTTTTTGAAGTTCACTCGTTTGTCTTTGATGTGATATATATATATATATATATATATATATATATATATATATATATATATATATATATATATATATATATATATATATATATATATATATATATATATATATATATGTATGTATGTATGTATGTATATATATGTTACAGGGAATCTGTGTAATTAGGGATTTCATGAAATCCCTAGGGAATTCGTGTAATGAATAATCATATTGATTATAAAACTATTTTGAAAACTAATCCGTTCAGGAAGGCTGTTTAGTGGTTCTTCAAAACTGTGTACCCCTTTTCACATCGAAAGGAATTGGAATTTATAGCATTACCATCAAAAATAACAGAATTTGGCGTGAAATGAAACATAAGTTACATAGGATAAAAACTTTCACTAAATTCAGGTACTGAAGTATCTCATGGATGATAGTTTGGCAGTCGAGTGCTTTGAGTATATTATTTCAAAATCTACTATTAATTTCGGTAAAATACTACATTGCAAGCGTGAAAATTCTCAATAAAAACATCAAAATTGATTGAGCAAGTTATTACACGAATCCACTAGGGATTTCATGAAATCCCTAATTTCACAGATTCCCTGTAACATATATATATATATATATATATATATATATATATATATATATATATATATATATATATATATATATATATATATATATATATATATATATATATATATATATATATACAATTACACCTGACAAAATTCAGACCGCTGGAGTCTTTGGTAATGCAGATGTGGTGTGATGCAGATCGACAAAGGAATACATTAAGAACAAGGTGGGGGGGGGGGGGGGGGGTGGGGGAGCTGGCAATATTACCTTGGTGGCTGTGTGAGACTTGGAATCTTGCAAATGGTTACGGGTGATGATATTATCAAGATGGGCGTTGATCATATACATGGGCCGGACCCATGGACGTAATATAATAGTGCTTGTAAAGTAGTAAATCTGACAGATTTGCAGAGATTTTTTGCTTAAATACACAAATCAGGAATTGTCCCAGCCTTCAAATACCCGGGTCCGGAATTGTTCTGTCGGAAACTGCCCTATTGTCAATTGTATTTTCCGAAATTGTCCCAGACCAGAGGAAGAGGTTAGAGCATAATATTAACAATCTGTAATCTCTTTTCCAACAGGTGTTCACTATAAATATACTTACTTGGCCGAGTGGGTTTTCCAAAGGCGACTGAGCACAATAAATATCCGACACACTCGCTTGAACTTGTTCGTCAGCATTTGCTGCAATGAAAACAGCGGATAAACTCGGTTATGGTCCTGCAGCAATAGTTTTAGAGGTCATATTTTCAATTGAAATATAATACAAAATTGGTTTTTGTGTGCAAGCTGTAATCATGTATATATACAAAGAAACTACTTTCTATCTTCAACAGTAGGCAAATGATAATATAATTGCAATTTCACTGAATTTCGTTTCAAACACAGATTGCAATTCTTTTTAAAATCCCAAGAGAGCTTGACGGCTGTAATGATTTTTTTTTTACACAACACAATGCATGAACCTCACCGAACCTCACCGAAGTCTCAGCTTTCTGTGACCGCAAAAAATATTTTCGTATTTTTTTATCATTCATAATTCCCGTTTTTGTTTGTATGTTTGATTTTTTTTCGTGAATATAGTGTCTACTCGATGCGAAGATGGACTTTTGAAACTGAACTCCTGAGTTCTGATAAACACAGAGACCAATATATGGCAGTTCCCAAGCCTTTTACACACACTAATGGAAATAAACCCCGACCTTGGGTCAAGAACATGGTTCATTAAAAATAATTCCTGCAGACGGGATAAGGTATCAGGATTTATGATGTAGTAAGATAACAACTATTATATACTTTTATAAAATGCTAAGTAGCTCCGTGCATTCTTAGTTCTCCACAATCTAATCTGTCTAAAAAAATAATTAAATAAGTGCAATTCATGAACAATAATAGTCACGCTTTTAAAAAAAGTAACGAAGGAAAACATTTCTTCTGTGATCTGTGACGCTCAACGAGTTTATCCAGTCCAACTCATTAACTTAAATGTCTTCCAAGTTGCATTCAAATTAATGAAATGTTTGGGTTTATTTTCTACACGATTACCTTAAATAAATAAACGTAATTTAACTGTTCCTTCCTAGCTATTCACTTATAAAATTCAACCTAAATAAATCTAAATCTGAATAACAACCTAAATCTGAATAAATGCATTTACTGGATCGGTTTTATCTGATTCAATGAATGATTGAACATCGCCAAAATCGTTTTGTGCAATAATATGTATTACCACTTGCCAAAACTTGAACAATTTTGATAGGAATCTCTATAAAATAGATAACAACGGATTAGGGCAATTTTTTATTACTTTTTTCTGTACCAGAATAACCTATGCAAGATCTTTTGAATTTAAACGTAAACAACACATGGTTTTATGTAATTCTTCGACAGATTCTTGCAACACCACATGTCAAGTTTGTATTGGTATGTCGGCTAAAAAGTAGAAGCTGCTATCGAACTTGACAGTGCTTTTCTGTGACCTATAACGCAGAACTGTTACGATAATGTAGGCGTACATGTCTTTGTCGACATGATGTAACTGCTATTGCGGTTTTACTAAAGGAGTTTGTGTGCTATGGTACATTTGTTCGATTTTGGTATTACAAATTAAGAAGTAGTTTGGAAAAAGTCATTGTTCATCAATGGAATGAAATGAAATGGGTTTAAAGGCCATCCATAAAGTACGTACGCAAAAATGTGTCAAATTTTGATCCCCCCTTCCCCCCCCCATGCAGTGCGTATTAATTTGTTTTAAAAACTCTAATGGCAGTTAATCAGCGACAAAAAATATACTGCTGTTTTAAAACATAAAATTACACATCTGTATTTATGCTACTAATTTAAATACACAAGTGTTATTAAAACAAAACAATGAATCACTGAAGATTACAACACAATTATATCCTAATACTACTGCAACTTTATCTGAGCTGTAAATTTGTAAGTTAGTTTGTAAATCGATGTATTAGGTTATTTAATTACATAAAAATATGTTTTGAGATATGTTTTTAAAAAAATGCGTACGTACCCAGCAGTCTACACCCCCTCCCCCCTTGTGCGCAGTGCGTAGGCACCGACCGTGACCCCCCCCCCCCCCCTCTGTGGGCGTACGTAATCTATGGATGACCCCTTACTGGTCAGCATATGCCATCATGGCCTTCACTTACTTTGGTTTGGCTTAGAATATTAGAATAGCCCCCCCCCCTCTACCACTCGCCACCCTCCCCTAGGAAACCTGGTATAACAGAGTACTGGAAGCAATTATTATTACTGGGGCGTCGAGATAAAATCTCCCACATAAATGCACGGCGTATCCACTTGTTTAAGTGGCAAACAGTTCTCATTTTCAGATATTTCAAACATTACTTTATTTTTTGGTATTCCATTCAGGTGGAGCGAGCGCAAAGAAAAATAATAAGTTATAATAAATAAATGAACTGGTGCATGTCCTGTCCTGAAAGCATGTCCAAAAGAGAACTGTGGGAAGAATACAAAGTTACGCTCTTAAACCGGGTTGATAGCTCATGAATGTTGCTGAGGGAGGAGGTTATTAAATGTCCTGATTTTTAAAAATATTCAGTAAATCACTCAATAAAAATTTTTGATTGAAAAAAGGTTCGAAACACTTGTTTAACATTTTTTGTTCAAGGAGTACGTATCGTTGACTGCTGCATAAAAGAGCTGGGAAGGGGGATGGGGGTCTTTTCTGCATCACAAAGCAAGCTAACTATTAGAGTGTCTCCCCCCCCCCCCCCCCCCACTTCATGGCGATCGTGAAAAGAGGGGAATCTGATTATCAGAGGCCAAACTGAGCTGACTTTGATGACACTCAGAATTAATATTTATCGGTAAAAGGACTAACAGACCGAATTAAATTTAAGCTAGTTAATATAAATAATTTGAGAGGATGAATTATTTTTAGAAAGTGCAGAAGTGGACTACTAAAAAAGGTTGAATTCGTGTAATATTGAAAACACATTGCACTGTAGTCAGAATTCCGTGCAGAGTAGATACATCTATACCAAATACATTCATTTAAATGAGTCTTATCAAAAATAAGCCAGGGTCACTTTGCTTGTAAGGTGGAAAATGCTTAACCTTTTCTGTGTGGTTGATTATGGATGAAATACTCAGAAATACTTAGAAATTTGTCAATTTACTTTGAGAATATTCAAGTAAGGGGAAAAAATGTCTATTTTGGTCATGTCGTTTTGTCTTCTGCCTGGAGTTTTCGATGCCATGTTGGGCGGTACCGTTTTAACCGAATACCGGCATCCTACCACAATTAAAGCCGCAATAACTTTCCGCTCAGAAGGTATCATGTCCACAAGATTTGACCACAAGACACACGCCCCAGCCAATGCACAGTGTCGTATCTCTCACAGCTTTAGTCTCTCCTCATTCGTCAGTGGATCATAAATGGTGATATTGAAATCTTGTATCAATAACCAACCCACGCACAGCCGGCTGTATCAAACATGTCCCACCCGCTGTCAAATAAGTACTCATCCCCATCGGTTCAATGAAATCAGTACTCAGCCGTCGTCGGCTGTCTGTTTAAATAAATACTCACCCGCCGTCGGCGCGCTCTTAATGCTGCCACGCTGCCTCGTTTTGAAAGTGGTGCTTGCCCAGACGAAGCTACTGTGTCATCAACAGAACCCAATGACTTTCTGGAAAAATTCCGTTGCAATGACACTTTGCTTCCCTTTTTACTCAGCACATTTTCATTACTATCACGTGGTTGTAGACTTTCTTGGCTTAGTCGCTTACTGGGAGAAGATCTTTCCGACTGCTGCCCGTCTGGAGTCGTGTGTGATTCGGTGATGACATCCAGAGAAGCTCGCGATGCTCGCTTGGTGAGTTTATTTGTTGGTTCATTACCAGAGGAAACGTCCTTCCTGCTGCTTGGTAAGCCCCCGTCCGATGAATGTCCATCTTCGTCACTACGTTGGCTTAAAGGAGCCCTAGAGCGCTTCTTCCGAGGCGTTTTCGCTACTTTTCTTTCTTTAGATCCCATTAGTTTTAGTGCTTGTCTCATATTCTCTCGCCTGGATGTGTAAATGTTTTCTTCATCATCGCTTGAAATGGTGGAAAGCGATGGTTCTGCGTTGATATCTCCGAGGTGAAACGCAATGTGCGGCTCTCGCGGAGTTCGGAAAGAATCCATACTCCGGTTCGAATACGGGCCACGGTATGGCAAATTCGGCATACTCCGAACAGAACCCTTCCAGTCTTTTAAATCATCATCATCCGATTCACTATCCGAGTGGAGAATATGCAAGCGGGGCATGCCGGTCGCGACACCAGTCTTTTCAAACAACAGCGGTGGGACAAGATCCGCACTCTCGCCTGTACGACTCTGTGGGTTACTCGGGTGTGCCAAATCAACAGTGTGACGACCGCTGTCTCGACCACGTGACGGGATGTTATTCATGCGGCGCCAGTTCGTAGAGATCGGATTGTAAACACGGATGTACTCTCCAAGGCCGTCGCGAAGTTTCTCCATCATTCGCTCGCTCCGAGGAGTGGGTGCTACCGGTTCTAATGACCGCTCACTCGGAGGGGCAGGGCGGTGGAGCGGAGCCAAACTCCGCGGTGTCGCCTTGAGCATGATTTCAACTTTTTTTTCTCTCTCTCTCTTTAATCAAACGGAATTACTGAATTCTGCAACTTTTTGTTATGTTTTAATTAAATAAAATAAGAGTTGCCAATCGCCATGCTTGAAAGTTCATACCAAAGAATCCATTGATAGCCCTTGGAAATGAAATTAAGAATTATATCCAGTTGAAGCGAAGCGTTTTCTTTAATTTGAATAAAGACTTCTGACTAGTTTTTTCGTCATTTTATTCCAACCTTAAAGCAGTTTATAAGTTCCTAAAACCTGTTAAAACACCCAAGGTATTCTACTTAAATCCAAAATGGAAATGCAGAAGAAATTGTCTACTTTTTGAACTCTGGTCTTTGGCACTTTAGAGGGAAAATGCCTTCGGTTTGTATCTGGGCCATTGTTGTTGTAAGATTGTTATAAGTGATCATGACTTGCCTTTCTATTAATTCGTTGCATTTTATTAAAGAAAACAGGATTATGGATACATGTTAGTAGTGCACTGCCTTTTGACAGCGGTTTAATCCACTGTCTCACAGATCATCGGGATCAAATCCCATGTCCACATTCACAAACGTCTTTACGCCTAACTACGTAGCTGGCGAATCAGAATGCTGGAAAGGAACGTTTATTGGCGGGGCGGGTTTCATTGAATATAATAGTGTTTTCGAGAGGGAATTTTTCTTGATATTTTCAAAATTCTTTTATCAATTCTTAAAAAAAGTTAAAAACGTTACGCTGTGTTCTGCTGAAGCGTGATAAAGCGAGCCCTGCTAATTATGTTTTTCATAAATGTAATGAGACCGAGAGCAGAGTTAACAAATTTTAATATTCCCAGTTAAGAATTTCACCCGTTTCAAAAACACAAAAATAAAAGACAGTCATGTGATACATTTTATTTTCATAAGATGACAAGAAGTGTTAGCAATCATTTCTAAATGTAATCACATAAAGTAATAATGCGGTACTGCGTACGGTAAATATATATTTATAATAACTCACACATAAACCAACATGGCGACATAAACCAAAAAAATCCTATCAACGGACCCAGTGGAACTGAATTCTACGCGAAAACAAAGTTAAGCTGACATGTTTTATGGTCTCAGCGATGTCGTTTTAACGAGGTTTTGCTGTACACCATTTTAGATTGTCAACCAAAAAAGGTATGTTATTTCTAAAACAAGATGTGCAGGAATTTTAACTTAACTTAATTTTTAATCAAACTTTGCATTTAAATAAATTTAATCGCTCCGAATAAAGAAAATGCAAATCATCATAAAACAAAAATGTAAAACAACACAGTAAGTGTTATGAAGCATGATACTGCCTTGGCTGATATACCCGTATATTAATAACAATAATGACAATAATAATAGTGATAATAATAATAATAATGATAAGCATCACTTTCATATCCATCATCGAAACCACCACCATCCACAAGGCACACAAGAACAGAGGGCCATTTGGAATACACTCACTTTTTTTTGGGGGGGGGGGGTGGGGCTGAGGGTAGGTGCAGCGACATGAAGGGGTGTCTGGGGGATGACCAACACCCCCCCCTCCCCATCCCGCCGTTCCCAGATCAATTGATAAAGAGCCGGAATGGTAGAAGAAATTTGGGATTGTTTTGTTTTCCTGAGCAATATCTAAGACTAAATGCATTACCGGAAATTATTACTACCCTGTACTTACAAACAGAAAAAAAATTGAAGAGGAAACAGTCGTCTATAAGTAAATATATCACCTTTCTTTCGCAGCGGGGACGAAATGTGTTTCTAAATACGACCTGTAATTTCCAAAATGACTAGTATCGTAAGATCATCTTATGATAATGACCTAAATTAGTTTCTAATCTGAACTAAGGTGGAGAGTGGAATCCGCTATATCTCAAGAAATGCATACTCTCCAAATATATCTTTAATACCCCCTCCCTTCAACACATTCTTTTGACTGTATTTGTCCAACAAACAACTAGCTTAAGCGATTGAAATCTTATTTGGCTTCAGACCAAACAATGCCATGTCTTGTGAACCGAGTAAGTCGTTTATATTGTTGTTTATATTATTGTACTTTTCCCGTGAACACTTGATATGTTTTCTATAACTACAACACTAGTAATAAGCGTAAGTAATCGTGTACAATGCGTGCTGTGAAATCCGCTACAAATTGCGCCCAATTTGCGAACCTTATTAGTTATTTCTCGACTCAGCACAATATTGCTGAAAAAAAGCATATTGATATTGATTTTCTAATAAACAAGTACAGTACATAAATCGTAACAGTTTTACACTGCGCTTGTCTTACAATTTACTTGTTACTCATAGGAAAGGGGGGAGGTCGACCCAAAGTGACGACCCAAAAAAAAAAAAAAAAAAAAAAAGACAATAACAAGAGGCGAAACCCTCAAAAATATACCGCACAAAGCCATACAAAATCTCAATCTCTTTTTGTCAAGTGTCTTACGATTTCATTTGGATGACCTTCTTCGGATCTTGGGTATGTTCACGAGAGAACAGAGATTCGATTCTTGTTTCTGTATTTGAGCAAAGTTAAAAAAAAATCCTTAATACTTTGCACATTGAACACACTGGCTGAATTATATTAAATGAACATAAACCAAAAAATTGCATAAATGAGCCTCGTTCATATCAATCTCTTTTTTAAAAATGAACACATTGGTAGATGTAACTCAAAACGAGTCTGGATTTAAACGACCATCAACACCGAACACTTGCATATGGAAAAACTGATGAGAAAAAATACAAGTAGAAGGATATTTCAATGAGTTTCTCGCCTTCGTCCCTTCTTCTTTCTATCCGATCGTCGCTTTTTCGGCTCTTCAATGCCAATGTCTTCAATGCCTTCTGTGTGCTCTGTGTGTGTGACGTCACAAGTGCCGGTGTTGCCCACGTTCATTGCGTCACAATCGAGGCTGGCCTTTGAAGTCGCCGTGGAAGCCCTTGTCGTTCGCCTTGACGAGCCAGCCGCGGCATACGAAGGCTCTTTCTCCACCTGTCGATTTCGCTTAACCATGGAGCGTTTTGATCTTCGGCGTGTGTTGGGTGCTGCTGGGCAGTCACTTTCTGGATCTAAGGCAATCTGGAGCGCTAGCGGTGGGCCTGCGCACTTCGTCTCACAGGACGATTCCTCCGCACACTTTCCGACCGTGTGTGCTGTGCGTTCATCTTTTTCATCCACACATGGGAGAAGTGCTTGATTTTCAAAAACATTCAAACCCTGTCTGCCAACGACTTGGAGACGGTCCCCATTTTCAAACGTATCCTCAAGTTGACATTGGTACTCCATTTTGGCATTTCCCCCTTTATCATCTTTGTCTCCATGAGTGTGCATACGTGGACTGCTGCCCTGTCGTATTGCCCTCTCATAGTTCGGCGAACCGCTTGGGTAGGAAACAACTGCCCCTTCATTCTCCGGTAAACCAAGCACTGTCCCCTCATCCTTCTGTAAACCATCTGGGTTGCCAAGCACTGCCCAATCATTCTTCGGTGAACAATTTGGGTTGCCAGATACTGCCCCCTCATTCTTCAGCGAACCATCTGGGTAACCAAGCACTGCCTCCTCATCCTTCTGTAAACCATCTGGGTAACCAAGCACTGCCCCCTCATCCTTCTGCGATCCATTTGGGTTGTCAAGCACAACGCATCTGATCTGAGGCGTGAGAAGCGACTGTGACTCTTCCTCATCTTCCTCTTCTTCACCTTGACCCGTATCTTTAAGGTCACCACAAGAAGCAGTCTCGGCGGTTGCCTATAACAATACCACACACCTAGATATCGTACTTTGTAATGTTAAAAAAAATATAACGCTGTATAAAATGTGCTGATGTTCAAGAGAGAGAAAAAAAAAAAACAAATTAATACGATACTCCAAAAGATTATTCACACAGTTCTTTCACGAAAAAATTGCTTTGACATGCCATAACTCTTATAATTACACACTTACTCCAATCACCACAAATGAAAGTTACTGAATATATATGTACATTCATATGCAGCAAAGCAAAAACGTTGCCATGAAGTGATCTTCAGACATCAAAAATTCACACAACAGACACAGTTCAAGACTGATATCCGTCTGGAAGCGAATTTTACAAGGCTAAACACTCACCACTCCCGAATCGCCCAAGGCCAGCTCCTCGTCTGACTCCCCAAACAAGCGAAACGATGCGCCGCTCCTGTAAGACTCCGTTCTCTGGCTGTCCTCCAGGGGTGCTGTCTGTGACAGCCATGCCAGATTGTCCGAGGCCTCCGAGACCGGCTGCGAGTTGTCGCCTTGTCCACTCGAGCCGCTCTCTTTGTATGTATCACAAGCAGGGCCACTATCTTGATGGCTCGTCTCTAAGTTTTCAAAAACAGTACGCGACTCGTTGATATGTGAGCTTTCTGGTTTGCCTTCGACTGTCTCCTCCCCGAAAAGGTCTTTCGAAGAAGAATCGGACTGGAATGAGCCGACTCTCGGGAGCTTTTCAGAGACTGCAGAAATCTCCCCAGCAATCAGCGGCGACTGAGCGTCACGACACTGCTCCGATGACGTCACGTCACCGACGTCACACTTGTCGCCATGATCCAAGTTGGATGTCATATTTCCCGAACCAGATGTTGAGGGGTTTTCGTCTGTGTCGGATTTTGAATTCTTGCTGTCACCGTTTTCATTTTGCTTTTCCTCACTCTCCGTTTTCTTCGCTCTCAGTTCCTCCTTTCTTCGTTTCATTCTGGCCCTGGTCTCCGCGATCAATTGGTCAAACTGACTCTTATGTTGTTTAGCTGTAATAAATAAATCGGTAAGTCATCTGCTTGCGATGTAACAGTTTTAGAGGTAGCTATAAGGCTTACTTGTATATGACCCCCATTGCACATTCAGGGACTACATAAAGCAGTTATAACACCCCGATATCAACTTACTTTAATCACAAGCACTTCTGCAGTAAAATTACATTGTTCTTAGTTTGTTATGAATTCTATTTATTTATGTTATGTTGGAAGGGCAGGACAACAACATACTTTTTCTAGTTTCTTTGGAGAAAAATGCTCAAAACACCACCCTCCCTCCCCCTTCAACACCCCCCTGCCCCTTTCAAAACAGAAGGACCCCGGAGTTTGATGAACAACATTACAGTTGTCAAAAAGCCGTCTTAGAGAAGGAAATCCGGTCTATTATCTTTACCATAGTTTTTCTGAGCTTTCTCTATCTGTTCGCTGGTTGCGCCCTTGTTGATGGTCAGCGTGTTCGTGGGCTTACTCGTGGATAGCTGGAACAGCAGCTTCGTCGTGCTTTTCTGCATGTCTCTCACAATTTCCTCAGCTGGAACCAAAATATAGTCGGTTCGATGACCTGATAACTCGGATAGAGGAAACAGGTAGGTCAATGAAACTGACTATGTCTCCCGCCGGCGTAAATTCCCAGTATTTGATTTTGTTGGGTTGGACTAAAACCCTCAAACAATTAAGGAATATATGTTAACAAACTCACAGAAGTGCTCAAAGACTGTGAATTTTAAAGTTCAGCTTGGGCCAATGTCCTTGGGCCGACGTGGCTCATTTACAATACCAGCTCTTGTTAGGACTCGTACTACCTATATGTAAAATATTTCGCCAATCGATTAAGAAATGTAGGCTTGAGTTTGTTAACAAAAAGTGTACAGACAGACAGACGGGCGGACAGACAGACCGAAAACTATGTCCCCCCCAAGCCGAGCTACGTGGCGGCCCGGGACTAATCGGTATGCTACTTTTTTCAGAGTCCTCAGTTTTTTTTCAACACGCAGACCTATCTCAAAATTACCAAATATTTATATTAAATCTTAACAAATGACCGTTCACGGCAAATTCCTTTAACAGGACAAGAAAAAGTGCTTTCGAGTATTATTAACTTATTTATTCATCTATTTATTTAATTACTATTTTCATGTTAGGTTGCGGAGACAATTGTGTTATTATCATAGAAGCCAACGATTCAACGCAGAGAGCGTACTTGATTTTGGATTGAGTGAATCGCACTGTGTATTGTAGAGTAGCGTGAACTCTTGGTGGCGTTTCACAAGCGTCCGTTTATCGCCGTGCGTGGGTAACCCCACATCAGCTAATCGCTTGCGGACGTCTTTATCATTCATCAGATTGTACACCAACTTTGGCAGCTTTTTTCGTTTTGGTGTCGGGCTGCAAAGTATAAACCTGGATGTGTAAAAATACAATGTCGCCACAAAAAAGTAAAAAATGTCTTGTCAACGATAATTTTTTGAAAAAAAAAGTATTAAAATAGTATCAAAATAATAAGTAAAAATTATCAAGAATTTTTAATAAAACGCATTCAGACCCTCCATGTTCCGCGAAATAAGAATAAAATCTTTAATTGTAAAATTACCTGACGTGGAACTAATTAAAAAGACATTATCTTATCTCATGCAGCTTTGTGAAATGTGTGTATCTCATGTCTTTTCCAAACTTACATGCAATAAACGACATGAAAGATAATGTTTATAACAATTAGATTGATAAAAATAAGGATAAAAAAGTAGTTTCATCCGGCTGATTAAAAAAAAAAAGTATAAAAAAGTAGTAAGGAGAAAAAAGTATGATTTTAAGAATTAAAAAAATGTATACTACTTTTTAAAAAAAAGCATGATGTGGCAACGCTGAAAATATAAAAAAAGTATTCTGGGCGCAACGGAACCTTTCGGGTGGAATTCAGGCGTTTATTATTATTATTATTATTATTATTATTATTATTATTATTATTATTATTACTGAAGCGTGTAATGATTAAAAGTGACACTTCCATAAGCGCCAAAAAATAAACATCACCTTAAAATAAATCACGACATTGTACACATATATTTCCAAAATATTTCCCCCAGTTTTTTACTGATGCTCGCTGTATAACCAATTTCTACAACACTGGGCTATGATTCTCCAATTTATAAGCAATACAATGTCACGTCATAGTAATAAATATCAAAGAAAAAAAATGCGATTTAATAGTGAGGTGTTGATCAGAACATAGAACGCGATGATCAAATGGCATTTTTTCTTTCTATTTTTTATTACTGTTTTTTATTTTTCGTGCTTTTCCAGACTCACTTCTGGCGGGTTTGCTGAGGAGGTGGACCATTGAGGCATCGATCCAAATGCAGGTTGATGTAGCGCTCTGTCACCGGGATACTACACACGGGACAGCTGACTGCAAAAAACCAAACAGCACAGACACTGGGCAAAAGGTCAAACACAGGCATCAGAGATGCAAAGCCCCCAGCCAGCGCCTTTATGTTCAACGCCTTATATCAAAGCGTTCATGTCGAAGTGATGCGTACAAAGTCGCCTGTATGACTGTGCAACACACGAAAAATTGCCCAAGTTCAGAGGGCCATAATTTCGAGAATTTTTGGTCGATCAAACTGAATCCTTGACATTGCACATCTTTAATATATATTCTTTCACTGTGTCAAATTTGAAAACGACCCGACGACGGAAACTTGACTTTTTGGTGCGTACAAAATATAGCACCCCAAATGTTAACGGACGGCAAGACGGACAGACGGACTAACCGATAGCAATAGCCCTCAGTCAAACTTTGGCTGGGGGCTAAAAACTACTGCACTGTTATTATTATATTTTGCTGGATTTTTTATTTTCTCTTCTTTTTTTGTGATAATTTATACAAAATATAGCAGAGCTTGGTTTCGATCCACGGACCTCTGGGTTATGGGCCCAGCACGCTTCCACTGCGCCACTCTGCTAACATGATATCACCACTCAATGCATTGGGTCAAATGCTAAACTGCTTACTGAACTTGGCTGATGCAATATTTTTGGATTGTTTAGTAATAATGAATATTCATCAGGCGCTCATACATATTCATGAGTCGTATTAGCCATTGCTCTACTGCTGCACACACAATGTACCCGTACCCCAAACACATCACCAATATACTAATTTGTTGAAAAGCCAAAAATTGCATCAGCCAAACCCTGAGTTTCCACAATAGGAGCAAGGACTTTGAGATCGCGATGTTCATAACAGCAGAGTGGCGCAGTGGAAGCGTGCTGGGCCCATAACCCAGAGGTCCGTGGATCGAAACCACGCTCTGCTACCATTTTGGTAGACGCGTCCATTCGATTAAAATTCGCGCATGGGACACTCAGAACTGGTCTGGAGATGAGTGAATTGCACCAGTAGCTGTACAGATACGGGTGACCTTACGCAAGAAATATGAAACTAAACACGAATAACCGAAATATCTATGCTCTTCTTGACAGATTCGCACTGAACGCGACACTGGACAGAACTTATTTTGGGATGTTTATTTGGCGTTTTTTGAAATTTGTTTTGGAAAAATACTTGTACAGAGTTCAATCCATCATTGTTACCACCAATATGAAAATGTAACCGGCGGCTACAAATATTTTCTTCAACTATTGTCGGTCGTAAACTAATAGAAAAAAAACTTGACAAAAACCTTTCTTTGGCAATCCACTTGTTGACTGTTGAGGGGAAGTAAATTTGGGCGATGCACTTTCACTTTTAAACGACGAACTTTGTGGCACTGTACTTGATGATGGCTCAGGACTGCGGAATTTTCCAGTTTTAGTTTCGCTCGGGGATGGAAATTTCCACGCATCTGACTGGTTGTCTCCGTGCTTAGGAGTTTGAACGGTTGCAGTTTTTACTAAGTCTGGCATGCTGGCAAAGGTGGCAGGTGAATTCATTACGCGGCTGTTAGATTGGTTTGTATTTTCTTTAGAATCTTCGACGATAATGATGTCACTTTCATCCGAATCGGTTTCTGATTCCACAAAATATCGCCTGTAAAACACATGTACCGAACCCTTAATAAGTAATTACTTGTTGCCTCATTTCGGTATACCTCATGGCTTTAAAACCAAAGACTCCAAAAAGACATAGGCTATATTATATAACATATAACGAAAGAGACCATTTTAAACAGCGTGTGGTGATCACATAATAAACACTAAACATGTTATTGTAATTTTTTATGTCGATTTTATCTCTTTAAGTTGAATTCCTATGTAATTTCTCGTCTTAACCAGGGAACTATTTTCTTTTTCTGCCACGTACTTTTTCTTTGTAGATCGTAGCGCAGGAACAAAGTCCTCATCACTCCCTTCATCCGACACGCGGCATCGCTTGCTTTTTTTCGTCCTTGTATTTAATGGTGTTTTGTTTCCCAGCGTTGTGTGTTCATTCTGAAACCATTTTGAAAATATCTGAAAATCTGAAAGTATTTGACACTCATAACATGTTTGTTTTATATTTTTTCGTATGTTTTCTTCTTCTTCTTCTTCTTCTTCTTCTTATTATTATTATTATTATTATTATAACTACTGCTACCGCTATTAATATTGTTATCATTGCCTGTTGCCAAAACCACAGAAGAAAATAATTTTCTTTAATCTGTAAACTTGTAATTGCATTTTTCCTTTACGTTTAATTACATTTGGTGATTTTATCAATTACCTTGCGCTGACCACCACCAAGGTTCTTTTTCACGTGTGGAGTTACTGTCTGTGATAAAAATAATGAATTTAGTAAATGATTATCCGCCCGGAATTCACAAAAGTTAACTGTGCAGTTAACTGTACACCACACATCGGAAATCTTCTTAAAAATATTCTTGTTTTTTAGGTGTGTAACTGCCCTGGATAAAACTCGCCACTCGATTTTGATACACTTTTAATCTTAGAATATTCCCTAACAAACTATTGGTTTGTTCCGACTAGTCTTTGGTACACTTCTGTTGATAATTTCTCAAAACGAATGCAAGAGGCAATCTCATGAAATGTTTTGCATCAAGAATCTATAAGGTACCGGTTTTGATCCAGAAATGCTTGTATGATTTTCAGTCACACGTTTTTTGCCAGAAACCAACTCCAAAAGGCGGGACCTGCAACATAAAAATTGTGCATATATATATATAACACTGTATTATTTAAAATAAGAATTTATCAAGCAAATAAGAATTCAGATAATTTTTATCACGGGTGAAATTGGCTAAATTGACTACGGTAGTCTATTCCGGAATAGACAACCGTCTATTCTGGAATAGACTACCGAAATTAAAAGTTCTCTGGAATAGAACGTTTTAATTTTTTCACATATATTACATTGTAGCAGATATTACTTACAGGTTTTATAATATTTAAATTTGAAATTACACAAAAACGTTCCATTTAAAAGGATTTGAAGGCCGGTAGTCTATTCCGGAATAGACTACCGTAGTCTTAAATGCGTTAGTTCACCCACGACAAAAATGTATATATATATGCACATTGATAATATATATATATATATATATATATATATATATATATATATATATATATATATATATATATATATGGGTATGTGGAAAAGATCACGAAACTCGAGAAGGTACAAGAATGTAAGCCACATCCCAATCGAGGCCTCAGAATTGAAAGGTTATCTTGAAAAACCTTTAGGAGGCACAAAATGGGGAAAATTAACTTGTGTGAGAGATTGAACACAGTTGCGGTGTCTACAAACTTCTGCTTCTTACCAAACGGCCCTCTTCTTTCTCTTCAGAGTGAAACAGTAACTATTTTACGCAGTTCGATATATTACTCATATCAAGAAGAAAATTTTCACCTGAGGAATTTTCACAGCTTACACGTCTTGCACAAAAACGTTTTCACTTAAAAAGATAAAACCGGATCCGGACCGTACCCCCTGGATCGTAACCTCCCCCCCCTCCAGCCGACATTACCCCCTCCCCAGATGATATCGCGTACCTCATCCCCGGTAGCCAATATTCCAACCCCCCCTCCCCACCCCCATCCGCGGCGAAGGAGGTCATTACATCCCCCCCCCCCCCCCCTCGAACAACTTTAACAAAACTGCACTTTTTTCAATGAAAGTTTTATTCACTTTTTTATCGTTATCATTTTTACTGTCTTGACCAAGACAACTACCAGAGACAGACACTTTTTTAAAGTAGAATTTAGTCTACAAAAGAACGTGGAACAAAATATTATGAAGCTGTCGCGTATTTGTGTGTATGAATTACCCAAACTTGGCCTTATCTTAGTTCGGCAATGTGAATGATATTACACGAGGCTCAATATGGGTATTGCCGGCGTTAACACTAGTCATGCATACCTTTTCTGACGGTTATTTCCCTAACTTAGCCCCCAGACCTAAACAACAAGCAAGAACGCAAACTCCGATATGGCTTTCCAATTGGCTACTTGTGAATCGTCATAATGATGTCAACAGATTTCTACACACGAAAATTACTATATAAATCCAACGACTACCACCCAGTTTTATTCACAGCATTTTCCAGCATAGCCGCTGCAAGAAAACAAGCAACTTCAAAGACGTTCAGAAGAAAGAAACTAGTCTAATTTAACAAAGAAGATAACACCAAAATGGCCCCTTTGTCCAGGGAGAATTCGGGAGTGGATAAAATGATGCCCACAGATGGGCCGATGCCACTAGAAATTGTCTTTTCCTTTGACACCACTGGTTCCATGTCAGGATGTATCGCAGAGGTAAGCAAAGCTCCTAATACAAAATACTGTCGAGAGTCGAACAAAAATACAGAAAATTTTAAGCCAAATAACGTCGAACCTTTCAAATTAAATAGAACGAGTTCTTAGCTATTTCAAATTTCTAAATGGAAATTGACTTCATTTTCTTTTTAATTTTCCATTTCAAAAAAAAAAAAAAGAAATAAAAAAACAGAAAAAAAACAAAAAAAAAAAAAAACAAAAAAAAAACAAAAAAAACAGAATAACTTAATACATGGCATGTGACATGACTGACTCTACATTTTTATTCATTTTTTAAAGCGCTTGACAATTTTAAGAGCGATAATTATATTGACTGTACAATTACGAGTCCACTCTCTTGCTCTCACAGGTCCGTAAAAAGGTGCAGGAAATCATGGAGCGCCTGAAGAAGGACATCCCGGCTCTGCGCATGGCCGTGTTCGCTCACGGAGATTACTGCGACTCGCACACCTACGTCACCAAGTGGCTCGACTTCAGCACTGACGTCAGCGAGCTGTGCGACTTTGTCAAGAATGTGAGCGGCACGGGAGGAGGTGATTTCCCAGAATGCTACGAGCTGGTTCTGCGGCAGGTGCGCGAGGAGTTGAGCTGGACGTCCGGTACACAGCGCTCTCTGGTGATGATCGGCGACGCTATTCCGCACGAAGCAAATGATCCGCAAAATAAACTCAAGATTGATTGGAAGGAAGAAGTGGAACGCCTCTATAACGAAATGGTGAGGAGTTTCAATTCATATTTAAACAAAAATATACACACTAATAAATGTGAAATAGTAAGTCAGTAATATCGAATAGAAAATTTATACGTGACATACATAATAGAGGAAAAGAGTATTTTTTAAACTAGATCTCAACATTTTTCTTTACACAGGGAGTGCAGATCTATTCAGTCCAATGCAACGAAAACAACCAGACAGAGAAATTCTTCAGTTCCATGGCAAAAGTGACTAACGGCCGACACTTGAAGCTGCAGAATTTTGAGACCATTGTTGACATGATGATGTCCATTGTCTTCAGAGAAAGAGGAGCAGAGTTCTTTGAGGTGAGCGGTTAATTCTCCAATTTTAACTTTAATTCAATAATCATCATAGTTTTTATTTAATAGTATAATTGTTTGATAATCTGTCTATCTAGGTTGTATCTGATTGATCCTCCGTCAGATGTGTAAGTGAAAACGAAGAAAAGAATTACCTTTAGTCTAAAAGTTTCATTATTTTGTGTACTTATATTAAGTACTTTTTTGTTGACTTCCAGGCGTATGAAAAAGAAGTGCGTGCACGAGAAGGCGCAGGAATACGATGGGAACTAGAGCGCATGTTCAAAACGCTTGGCGATGGCGATGGGACTACTTCTCCTGCCGTAGCAACCGTATCACCGATTCCCAGCGCAGCAAAAATTAAACCACCAGGTGCCCCGAAGAAGCCACGTACTCCAGCAACGCCCAAGACTGGTACAGCTGCGAGAAAACTGTTCACGCCATCGCTGAAGAAAGTCAAAGCTGGTGGAATCACGAAAAGGACAACTGCGAAAACTGGCCCGAAGACTCTGACACGCACCGTCAAGGCCACGGTCGCCGGTGGGCCATCCACATCCGGGACTTCTAAGCGTCTGCTCCGTGAAAATGTTACCGACCATCATTTACTTCGCGTGCTCAATTGGAGTAAATGGAGCGAAGCATTCCGATCTACGACGCCTCGCAGTCATGCCCACTTGTGGAAAGAAAGGCGGGGAAACCACGACGGTTACCGGTGTAAACTCGCCTTCCGTGACACAGACAGACCGGCAATGTACGAATTATCCGTACAAACCGCCGACAGCACTCGCAAGGTTCCAGTCTGGGGAGGCTTCACCAACGGTTTTGACGAACAAAACTGGGACACTTACTTTCTACGAGGCGCCAAAATGCAGGCAAACATTGATGACGTTCTGCAGAGAGGCTGTAAACTGTATGTGCGCAGAGCGACCGAATTCAAAACCGTGAACATTACCCACTCAGGGAAATCCTGCTCTACGATAGAGGAACTGAAAAACTTAGTACATAGCACTTACGATTATGCGTGGTCTGGAAAAGCCACGCCTCGGCAACTGTTTCCTAGGCGAAGCCGACGTAGCGTCGTGCTTGCACGAAAAGGACAGCCATATTGAACTTCTCGTTATATAAATAACTGATGTTTTATCAGCATTTGTGTTCTCATTGTTGAAGATATATTTGTTATTTAAACATGAATGTTTTTAAAAATACGTTCAGCTTTTTTCAAAGATGTAGAAATAAAGAAACGGAAATGCACTTGATTGGTTTCTTCTGGAAATATAGATCTGGAAAACACACTTTTATAAATAAGTATTTATTTAAAACAAAAAATATGAAGCAGACATTTAAAAAGAATAAAAAACTTAAGCCACTATAAATTATAGACAAAACAAAATAATTTACTAGAAAAATGGACGTATGTTTGAAAGCTTTCTCTGGGCATATCCCAGTACAATTCTCGCTTGTGGCAATGCATTACAATTAATTGTTGCAATAGAAATTAGGTAACTTAGGTTTCAATGAACTGCTCTTGTGAATTCTTTCGGGTATTAAGGTATTCCGTAACAAGTCCAGATCTTGCATTCACATTGTAACATATTGCATGTACTGTAGTGGTAGAATTGTTGCTGAGTTTCTGTACAGAGATGTTATTAATTTAACTTGCTACTGGATTTAATGTGCAATAAATATAACTAGAGCTTCAGTGACGCAGGATCCCCCGTGTAACACATAATGTCATTGGATGTTTTTTGGTCGATTTAAAAAATAAGACGACGTTGCATACCTCCAATATACGTATTAACCGCATGAAAAACGAAAAAGCATTAGCATTAACAGTTCTAGAGTTACGACTTGGACAAAATGTCACATCTTTGTACATTCGAACTTAATTTTTACCTATTTTCAAAATACTGTCATTTTAACAATTTTTCACCAAATCGAACACAAATACGACGTTGTACAACTGCAATATACGTATTAACAGCATGCAAAACGAAAAAGCATCAGCATTAATACTTATGGACTTACGGCCTGGACAAAATGTCACATCATTCGAACTAAATTTTTATCTATTTTCAAAATACTGTCATTTTGACAATTTTTCATCAATTGCATTGTACACCTTCAATATACACAAAATACGAAAAAGCATTAGCATGAACAATTTTGGAGTCACAGCCTGGACAAAAAATAGTATATTAGAGCGGACGGACGGACGGACAAGCTGAAAACTATATCCCTCCGTTACACGGGGGATAATAAGTTGAACAATGTATCTCCCTTTTTCTTATTAACAAAAGAGAAAATGAAAGTACTCTCTAAATTATGATTAAATCAAACTCAGTACACTAGCCGCAAATCAATATTCATTCGTTAAGTACTGTACATCTAGCTAAGCATTCAATACTTTCCACATTAAACGCGCCATAAACAAATATTTTCCTTTGTTTTTTTTTTTTTTTTAATAATCAGTGTGTAATTAACACAAGAAAAGTATTTATTAGAACCAGATTCTTGAGCGCTGGAAATGGATAACATCTGGTCAAAATCCGATGAAATCGAATCAAATACGTGTCTCGATTTATAATTTTTAATAAGCTAAATCTGTAAGTAGCATTCTTGTGGGGGGTGGGGGTGGGGGAGGGTAGTCAGGGTTCATCCATGAAGTGCATACGTATGGGCGGTGCGGGAGGGGGGCGGTCTGAGATTTTTCGTACGTACATTTCAGAGAATAGTCCGTATCACAACTTCTGCGAACAAGGATGGGGAGGGGGCAGGTTAAAAGGACTCACTCCTAAAAGGTTAGAGTGAAAACATTTAGGAGGAGCATAAAATGGGGAAAATGAACTTATGCGGCAGACTCAGTTGTGGTTTCTACATTTTAACTGCGCTACATTTTCCACATTCTCAGCGCTATATCAGGACTACCCTGCAACATTATAGTAAAATGGGCCATTCCAGTTTGAATCCCTAGGGGGGATCATAACTGAGTGCACAGCTAATAGGCACGAGCAGGATTCAAACCCGCACCGGCTATACACCCTAGATTTGAAAACGAGCGCTCTACCAACTGGGCTACCAGCTCCCCCCCCCCCCCCTCCCACGGATTCCGGACCGTTCCGCCCTCGAACACATCCCGGATCTTACACTCCCCGAGATAATACCCCCATACCTTTACCACCGTGCCAATACCTCCCCCCGCCCCACCCCGAAAGGGGACAATACCTCTGACCAACTTTAATTAACAAAACTGCAATTCTTTCAATGAAAGTTTTATTCACTTTTTGAAAGTTTTTGCGGGTCCTAGGCCAAAATTAAACTACCAGAAGCAGATATTTTTCAAGCAGAAATTAGTTTACAAAAGAACTTGTACAAAATGTTGTCAAGCCGTACAAAATTACCCAAATCCGGCCTTATCTTAGGTCGGCAATACGAATGACTTGCATGAGGCTCAATATGGGTATTACGGCGTTAATACAAGGCATGCATGCCGTCTTTAACAGTTTACTTTCCCAACTTAGCCCACAAACCTTAATAACAAGTAAGAACGCAAACACCGATATGGCTTTCCAATTGGCTACTTGTGAATCGTCATAATGATGTCAACAGATTTCTACACACGCTATTACTATATAAATTCAACGACTACCATCCAGTTTTATTCAAAGCATTTTCTAGCATAGCCACTACAAGAAAACAAGCAACTTCAAAGACGTTCAGAAGAAAGAAACTAGTCTAATTTAACAAAGAAGACAACACCAAAATGTCCCCTTTGTCCAGGGAGAATTCGGGAGTAAATAAAATGATGCCCACAGATGGGCCGATGCCACTAGAAATTGTCTTTTCCTTTGACACCACTGGTTCCATGTCGGGATGTATCGCCGAGGTAAGCAAAGCTACCAATAGAAAATTACTGGCAGAAGTGGAACAAAGAATACAGAAAATTTTAAGTTAAATATCGTGTTATTTTATGGAACTTTTCGAATTAACTGGAACAGTTCTTAGCTGATTCAAATTTCCAAATGGAAAAACAGTTTAGCACATGATATGTGACATGAATGACTACATTTTTGTTCAATTTTTAAACCGTGCGTGATAATTACATTGACTGTGCAATTACCAGCCCACTCTCTTGTTCTCAGGTCCGAAAGAAGGTGCAGGAAATCATGGAGCGTCTGAAGAAGGACATCCCGGCGCTGCGCATGGCCGTGTTCGCTCACGGAGATTACTGCGACTCGCACAACTACGTCACCAAGTGGCTCGATTTCAGCACTGACGTCAGCGAGCTGTGCGACTTTGTCAAGAACGTGAGCGGTACGGGAGGTGGTGATTTCCCAGAATGCTATGAGCTGGTTCTGCGGCAAGTGCGCGAGGAGTTGAGCTGGACTTCCGGTACACAGCGCTCTCTGGTGATGATCGGCGACGCTATTCCGCACGAAGCAAATGATCCGCAAAATAAACTCAAGATTGATTGGAAGGAAGAAGTGGAACGCCTCTATAATGAAATGGTGAGTTTCAATTCACATTTAAACAAAAATATACAAACTAATAAAGGCCAAAAAGTAAATCAGTAATACTGAATAGAAAATTTATGGATGACATACAAAATGTAAGTGAAGAGTATTTCTTAAACTAGATCTCAAAATTTTTTTCCATAGGGAGTGCAGATCTATTCAGTCCAATGCAACGAAAACAACCAGACAGAGAAATTCTTCAGTTCCATGGCAAAAGTGACTAACGGCCGACACTTGAAGCTGCAGAATTTCGAGACCATTGTTGACATGATGATGTCCATTATCTTCAGAGAAAGAGGAGCAGAGTTCTTTGAGGTGAGCGGTTAATTCTCCAATTTTAACTTTAATTCAATAATCATCATATTTTTTATACAATAATATAATTGTTTGATAATCCGTTTATCTAGGTTGTATCTGATTTACCCTCCGACAGATGTACAAGTGAAAACGAAGAAAAGAATTACATTAAGTCTAGCAGTAGTTTCATTATTTTTTGTGGTTATATTAAGTACTTTTTTGTTGACTTCCAGGCGTATGAAAAAGAAGTGCGTGCACGAGAAGGCGCAGGAATACGATGGGAACTGGAGCGCATGTTCAAAACGCTTGGCAATGGCGACGGTACTACTTCTCCTGCCGTAGCAACAGTATCACCGATTCCGAGCGCAGTAAAAATTAAACCACCAGCTGTCCCGAAGAAGCCACGTACTCCAGCAACGCCCAAGACTGGTACAGCTGCGAGAAAACTGTTCACGTCATCGCTGAAGAAAGTCAAAGCTGGTGGAATCACGAAAAGGACAAGTGCGAAAACTGGCCCGAAGACTCTGACACGCACCGTCAAGGCCACGGTCGCCGGGGCGCCATCCACATCCGGGACTTCTAAGCGTCTGCTCCGTGAAAATGTCACCGACCGTCATTTACTTCACGGGCTAAAGTGGAGTAAATGGAGCGAGGCATTCCGGTCTACGACGCCTCGCAGTCATGCCCAGTTGTGGAAAGAAAGGCGGGGAAACCACGATGGTTACCGGTGTAAACTCGCCTTCCGTGACACAGACAAACCGGCAATGTACGAACTATCCGTACAAACCGCCGACAGCACTCGCAAGGTTCCAGTCTGGGGAGGCTTCACCACCGGTTTTGACGAACAAAACTGGGACACTTACTTCTTGCGAGGCGCCAAAATGCAGGCAAACGTTGATGACGTTCTGCAGAGAGGCTGTAAACTATATGTGCGCAGAGCGACCGAATTCAAAAGCGCGAGCATTACCCACTCAGGGAAATCCTGCTCTACGATACAAGAACTGAAAAACTTAGTACGTGGCACTTACGATTATGCGTGGTCTGGAAAAACCACGCCCCGGCAACTGTTTCCTAGGCGTAGCCGACGTAGCGCCGTGCTTGCACGAAAAGGACAGCCATATTGAACTTTTTATTATGTAAATAACTGATGTTATTCTAACATTTGTGTTCTCATTGTTGAAGATATATTTCGTATTTAGGGTGTAATTAGTAAGGCGGGTGCTGTACGTCGCACTTAAACTAGGAAGATAAAACAACTACACTATATTGTTGTTACGCATATCAAATATGAAGCGGATCCGCTCACTAGTATCGGAGATATCGCCTTGAAACCAAACTGCACATTGAGATCCGAATTTTGGGATTCTAAGTCCAAATACAGATCGATCCAGATGGGCTTGGATCCGATCAAAACTCCCAAAAGGCACATCTAGATGTCTCGGTTGTTACGTATTTCAAATATAAACCGGATCCGCTCACTAGTTTCGGGGATATCGCCTGGAAACCAAAGTACACGTTGAGATCCGGATTTTAGGATTCTAAGTCCAAATAAAGATCCAGATGGGCTTCGATCCGATCAAAACCCCCAAAAGGCACATCTAGATGTCTTGATTGTTACGCATATCAAATATGAACCGGATCCGCTCACTAGTTTCGGGGATATCGCCTGGAAACCAAAGTACATGTTGAGATCCGGATTTGGGGATTCTAACTCCAAATACAGATCCAGATGGGCTTCGAGATATCGTCTGGAAACAACACTGGCGACTGACGGACGGACGGACACACGGACGGACGGACAGAGTGCGTTTCTATATGCGCCGCCTCCGTCAGGACGGCGGGGGATAAAAATACGTTAAGCTTTTTTTGAAAGACGTAGAAATACAGACACTGAAATGCATGGAATCTGTTTCTTCTGGAAATATAGATCTGGAAAACACGTCTTTAGTAATAATACATCAAGTATTTATTTAAAACAAAAAATTTAAAGTAGATATTTTACAGAAATAAAAAAAACTGAAACCATCGCAAATTATAGACATAACGAAATCATTTAGGGGAAAATGGACGTATGTTTGGAAGCTGTCTCCAGGGATATGTCCGAATGCAATTCTCGCTTGTGGCAATGCATTACAATTAACCCTTGAAATATAAATTTCAAGTAACTTAGGTTTCAATGAACTGCTCTTGCGAATTCTTTCGGGGATTAAGGTACCCCGTAAAAAGACCAGATCTTGCATTCACATTGTAACATATATTGCATGTACTGTTGTGGAGAACTGTTGTTGAGTTTATGTAAAGAAATGTTATTAATTTAATTTGTTACTGGATTTAATGTGCAGTAAATATAATAAGTTGAACAATATATTTCCCTTTTTCTTATTAACACATGAGAAAATTAAAGTACTCTTTAATTTATGATTAAATCAAACTTGGTACACTAGTCCCAAATCCATATTCATTCGTTAAGTACTATGCAACTAGCTAAGTATTTACCACTTGCCACATTAAACGTGCCATAAACAAATATTTTCCTTCGTTTTTTTTTTTTCAAAATCAGTGTGCTGTTAACACAAGAAAAGTATTTATTAGAAATAAATGCTTGAGTCCTGGAAATTGATAAAACCTGGTCAAAATCCGATGAAATATATATGTATATCTGTTACAGGGAATCTGTGAAATTAGGGATTTCATGAAATCCCTAATGGATTCGTGTAATAACTTGCTCAATCAATTTTGATGTTTCTATTGAGAATTTTCATGTTTGCAATGTACTATTTTACCGAAATTAATAGTAAATTTGAATTAATATACTCAAAGCACTCCATTGCCAAACTATCATTCAAGAGATGCTTGTACCTGAATTTAGCGGTATTTTTTATCCTACGTAACTTATGTCACATTTCACGCCAAATTCTGTTATTTTTGGATGGTAATGTTATAAATTCCAATTGCTTTCAATGTGAAAAGGGATACACAGTTTTGAAGAACCGCTAACAGCCTTTCTGAATGAATAATTTTTCAAAATAGTGTTACAATCAATATAAGCTTATTCGTTACACGAATTCCCTAGGGATTTCATGAAATCCCTAATTACACACATTCCCTGTAACATATCCATGAAGTGTATACACATGGGGGGTGCGGGGGGGGGGGGGGGTCTGAGAATTTTCGTATGTACATTTCAATGAATAGACAGTATCACAAATTCTACGGACAAAATACCGCGTTTTCGCTAAGTTCCATCCAGGAATGTCATATTTTTTTTACCATTTCCCATTTCGTCAAAATTAATACGCCTTTGCACATCTACATGATATATTTGTTCACTCAGTGAAACATCAAATCAGTCCGCCTGATAGTTGATGAGATATGGCGTCGACAAAATACTGCGTTTTCGCTAAGTTCCATCCAGGAATGTCATATTTTTTTACAATTTCCCATTTCGTCAAAATTAATACGCCTTTGCACATCTACATGATATATTTGTTCACTCAGTGAAATATCAAATCAGTCCGCCTGATAGTTGATGAGATATGGCGTCGACAAAACAATGCATAAAAGTGACAGACAGACAGACAGACGGACAACACACCCAAACCAATAGCTCCCCTCCGGGAGCCAAAGCCCCCGTTTGGGGGCTAACAAAGCGCCTCTGCTATTTGAATCTAGGTGGGCAAGCAGGATAAATTAGTTTGACTGAAAATTTACTGAATTCTGATGACCTGAATAAGCATTGAAAGTGGTTGATGCACTACAACAGGATACAACAGTAAATGTTTTCTTCTTTAGCAATCGATCAAGAAATGTAGCGTGTTAAACTGATTTAAGTACTCAACGATTGCATAATTTGTCCCATTGGGCCACGGTCCTTGGGCCGACCTGGTTCATTTACAATACGGCACCGATCCTTGTTAGGTCACTAACTACATTTTTTTAAATATTTCAACAATAAATCAAGGAACTGTTATGACTTGAGCGTCTTAACAAATATTTAAAACATTTCAAAGTCGATCAAGAAATGTAGGCTTGAACGTGTTAACGAAAAGTGCCGCATGCATATACAGAACGACGGACAGACCCAAACACTAGTACCCCAAGGCCGTACAGTCCTGAGCTCCGGTGCTAACAACACAGCTTGAAAAGTGCAGCGAATTCACCCCAATAAGCCGTTTGAAAGAATCATAAAGCTCCACAACAATCCTGCGGCATGTCCTTTCCCTCCCCTCTCGCCCCCCTCCCCCCCTCCCCCCAAACCTGAAGCCTTTCAATAATAAAAATCTGCTTGCTTGAAGATACTGAAAGAAAAACAACAGAAGAAAGCAGTATTCAAGACAATGTACTTGAAATTTTGTTCAATACACTGTGAACAAGATATTTTTATTCAACAAATTGTAAATACTAAAAAATCAACCCAACAATATCATGCCATCAGCTGCTGGAACTGACAAAATAACAATTTCTGCTGACTTCTAGACATCTACCTCATAAATACACTACAATGGCAAAGACAAAAAAAGAGCATTTTCTTTGCCTACTAACTATCTACAAATTGTCGAGATCTGGAAGCGACAGTAACGCCATAATTTTACAGACCAAGTTAGATTTAGCAGTAGTTTATCGTTTCAACTATAAGAGATTTATATAATATGAGAATATAAATACTTCCTCACTTTATTATAAAATTCAAAATCAATAAAACAAAACCATATTAATAAGGTTACTTATATGTTGGATTATCTAATTCAAACAAAAAAAAATTTCTTTTTTCGCATTTCAGAACACAAAATGCGGTTAAGAACTTCAGTTATTTATATAACTAGATATTCAAAATGGCTGCCCTTTTCGTGCAAGCACGACGCTACGTCGGCTTCGCCTAGGAAACAGTTGCCGAGGCGTGGTTTTTCCAGACCACGCATAATCGTAAGTGCTACGTACTAAGTTTTTCAGTTCATCTATCGTAGAGCAGGATTTCCCTGAGTGGGTAATGCTCGCGCTTTTGAATTCGGTCGCTCTGCGCACATATAGTTTACAGCCTCTCTGTAGAACGTCATCAATGTTTGCCTGCATTTTGGCGCCTCGCAGGAAGTAAGTGTCCCAGTTTTGTTCGTCAAAACCGTTGGTGAATCCACCCCAGACTGGAACCTTGCGAGTGCTGTCGGCGGTTTGTACGGATAGTTCGTACATTGCCGGTTTGTCTGTGTCACGGAAGGCGAGTTTACACCGGTAACCATCGTGGTTTCCCCGCCTTTCTTTCCACAATTGGGCATGACTGCGTGGCGTCGTTGACCGGAATGCCTCGCTCCATTTACTCCACTTGAGCCCGTGAAGTAAATGACTGTCGGTAACATTTTCACGGAGCAGACGCTTAGAAGTCCCAGATGTGGACGGCCCACCGGCGACCGTGGCCTTGACGATGCGTGTCAGAGTCTTCGGGCCAGTTTTGGCACTTGTCCTTTTCGTGATTCCACCAGCTTTGACTTTCTTCAGCGATGGCGTGAACAGTTTTCTCGCAGCTGTACCAGTCTTGGTCGTTGCCGGAGTACGTGGCTTCTTCGGGGCACCTGGTGGTTTAATTTTTACTGCGCTGGGAATCGGTGATACGGTTGCTACGGAGGGAGAAGTAATACCGTCGCCAAGCGTTTTGAACATGCGCTCTAGTTCCCATCGTATACCTGCGCCTTCTCGTGCACGCACTTCTTTTTCATATGCCTGGAAGTCAGCAAAAAAGTACTTAATGTAAGCACACAAAACTATTTCTGGACTAAAAGTGACTATTTTTTCCTTATCGATCATTTATGCATATCTTAAATTATATATAAGCTGCACCTTATCGATCGAGATTATTAAAATATTTAATTGTCGAAAAAATAATTACAACGATTATTGATTACACAGAACACATAGTGTATCTGTCTACTTGGTAAGAAGAATAAAGAAATACGCGCTCACCTCAAAGAACTCTGCTCCTCTTTCTCTGAAGACAATGGACATCATCATGTCAACAATGGTCTCGAAATTCTGCAGCTTCAAGTGTCGGCCGTTAGTCACTTCTGCCATGGAACTGAAGAATTTCTCTGTCTGGTTGTTTTCATTGCATTGGACTGAATAGATCTGTACTCCCTGTGTAAAGAAAAATGTTGAGATCTAGTTTAAAAAATACTCTTTTCCTCTATTATGTATGTCACGTATAAATTTTCTATTCGATATTACTGACTTACTATTTCACATTTATTAGTGTGTATATTTTTGTTTAAATATGAATTGAAACTCACCATTTCGTTATAGAGGCGTTCCACTTCTTCCTTCCAATCAATCTTGAGTTTATTTTGCGGATCATTTGCTTCGTGCGGAATAGCGTCGCCGATCATCACCAGAGAGCGCTGTGTACCGGAAGTCCAGCTCAACTCCTCGCGCACTTGCCGCAGAACCAGCTCATAGCATTCTGGGAAATCCCCGCCTCCCGTGCCGCTCACGTTCTTGACAAAGTCGCACAGCTCGCTGACGTCAGTGCTGAAGTCGAGCCACTTGGTGACGTAGTTGTGCGAGTCGCAGTAATCTCCGTGAGCGAACACGGCCATGCGCAGCGCCGGGATGTCCTTCTTCAGGCGCTCCATGATTTCTTGCACCTTCTTTCGGACCTGCGGACAAGAAAAAACAAGCATGGGAATATATTGCAGAATGCAATGTGTCTTTCGTGTAGTTTATCCAGCTACTCTTCCTTATTTAATAAATCGAGTTAACGGCATAGTTATATTAACCGTTGAGAACGTAATAAATGTGATAATGAGAAAAGAAAAAGATTGCAAGACAAGACGTGTGCTCACCTCTGCAATGCAAGAGCCCATTGAGCCAGTTGTGTCAAATGAAAACACAATTTCTAAAGGCATTGGTCCGTCTGTCGGCAACATTTTGTCCGCATTTGAGCTCTCTCTTGAAAGTGGCGACATTTTTTCACGGCTTTGATTTTTTTTAAACATTCACTGGCCTCAACCAAGTTCTAATTGTAAATTTCAGTGCTAGCTAAGTCACTTGAAAAGTTGTGAATGAAACTACACACTAACCACCTTCCTTATATAGTGGATGCAGTGCATGGATTATTGACATCATAATGACGCCTAAAATTTTACCCAATCTCAAATGATCTTCAGTGAGGCTTCATTTGGGACATACAGTTCACGCAGTAAACCGCAACACACTTCATAACACTGAATCACCTTAATGATGCCCCATTCACGAAAAGAAACAAGTGTTAAATATTGAGGCCCAAATTGGGGAATTTGCCTCAGGCTTTAAGTTCAACACTGTGGTCGTTCTGTACCAATACACAATTGTGATATAGTTAAGACACTGAATAAACTGCATGTCACACTCCGAACTATGTCACAATTACTTTGTCGTATTTGTAAGAGCTACAGGAGCCTAGATTAACAAATACGTGCCATGCTGTCAACTACCCCCACTATCCAGTACTTCGACTATCCAGTACTTCGACTATCCAGTACTTCGACTATCCAGTACTTCGACAACGCGATATGCACTATGTCACTGGGTTCGTCATGTGACAGTATGCCGGTACTTACGACTCACACTCCAAGAAGAGCTTTGGAATTATAAAGAATTCGCAAACATTCCAAGGAAATAATCAGCAAAATCACACATTTCTTGCCGGTAAAATGACTGTTTAAGGGTATATTTAACAATAACTTACATCTCGTAAAACTTCATGTTCACCTAACACGTCAGTTTCAACTCATTTTGCAATAAATACGGAAATCGGACATGTAACAGTCAGATTTGTCAAACATCCCTCAACCAATTGGAAATGAGCTTTTTATTTACAAATGCAGCAAAGGACATTGTTAAATAACTCAGGTAAATGCTGTGATCTGATTGGTTGATTGCCAAGTCAATAATTGTTCAATACTAACCAGAATGCAAACGCTGATGGCTATTGCAGTTATTTGTAAACAAAACACCAAATAAGTAATGTAAAAGAGAATATGTTTTCTTATTTCGAGTCAACACGAAGAGGTTTTGGACCAGTGAGAAAATTTTGATTCACAATAAGGCCAATACCTGCCAACTGTTTAAGGGCTCCGTTTCTCCCACTTTGCAACTTACCTCACTGAGCTAAAGTGTTTGATAAGCTCATCCAGAACGCGATTGTTTCGTAAATCCAAATCGGTTACATTCTGCAAAGACAAATAAACACCGCGAGTTCTAACTACTTTACTACTAATCAACTGGCTGTGTTTTATTAACTTTCTTCTCAAGAGTTGAAAGTAACTGTCGGTGAAACCCTTCCTGCCTTTCAATTCAGGTGACATTTGTCAAACTTAACTGAAATGAAATGACTTAGACCAATCACAACTGGAGGGAGTAAACAAGTTGTACAGTAATTGGTACATCATTGTTCCGTGCCACATTTCATTTTTTTTTCAACGGCATTCGAAACTGCGCAGCATCAACCAGGGATCAGAGAGCAGACTTTGTTTTTGCGCTTACTAATTTTAAATAACTTTTTAGGTGAAGTCGTGAATACTGGCCCTGTGGAGTATACCCTACACTCATGTGTCGTTACCAGTAATTGGCAGGATTCATTTACTTACAATTCTACACGTCGGACATTCGGTTTTGAAGGAAATGTACTTTCTTATGCAGAGGGTGCAATCTGAAATGAATAAATCATATATATTTAGTTGACAATTCTGCCTATTCACTGCATGTTTGCCCCACTACATAAATTTATACAGCAAATGTGTAATAACAACAGAGCTCACTCTATTTTTCTTTGTTCAGTTCCCTTCATATCCAAACATGAAAGTGAAATCTTATTAATATATTTGTGCCAAATCAGAGGTTTCAACTTACAATTGTGCGAACAAGCAGGAACTATCATCGCTGTTTCCATCATTTCATAACAAACGCCGCACCTCAACAAAGTGTCAATTTCCTGGAAACATAGCATTCATCGGGATTGAACTACATCAGCATTATTCGCCCAAATGACCGTTTTCTTCTCCTGACTTTCCTTACATTCCGATCCAAGTTTTCTTTCATTTTTTTTTTTTTTTTGGGGGGGGGGGGGGGTAAGCTGCATTGGAGTGAAATCAGGTAAGAGAAATACGTCTGGGGTTGTCTTGTGTTTCCCTCAGCGTGTTTGCTGTTCCCAATCTCTTTGTCTATCTTATTATATTGAGACTGTAAATTATGAGTGTAAATCTCTGCATCTTGTAGTCCCTTATTTCATGTTTTTTGAAGAATGCTTTTCACATTAGCTACATTACTGTTTGCTTCACTGTCAGTTTCAAGAATTCCAAATATTATAACTTTCTTCAAACATCTTTTCCGACTTGGTATTCATCTAGAATGACAGCAGTTTTCTTCTTTTTTTTTTTTTTTTTGTTTCATTGTGTTTAATTTATTTCTTGTGTCGATTCTTGTAACTGGTATGCTGAAGCTAAATACTTCGTTTGCTGTTTTTCAGTGAATGTTTCAGGTAAAGATAATGATGTTGATATCTTCTTTTTTAAAATTATTCATCTTCCCGTCAATGCTATTAAGTTTATTTTCAATGTGCATCATTTGATATGCTTGTTTAGTATACGTTTTGCATGGGCAATGCAGAAAAATCTTAGTCTGTGTTTACATTTTCGAAGAACCAGGCGGATAAATAAATGTGGGATGCAATGCACATTAAGGACAGTGAATGGTGCAAAACGGTACATAATGGAAGTCCGGAATCACGGACGCACGATTAGACCGACATCCGCCAATAAGGCGAATGACATGTTGACCGTTCCGAATAAAATACACAAAAATTGTGTTTTGACTGCAAATCAAGCCAGCAACGAAAGACACATTTATGTTAATCGTCAAAGTTCTTTTCGTCGAAGAACAAAATTTAATTTTAAAATTTTTTAACAGCCTGTATGCGATTTAACATTTTTTAAAGTTAAAACAGATTTTTAGTGGCACTACTTATACGTTATGTTTAAAGGCTATTTGTGAGCTATTTCTCTTTCTCTCATGGGAAGATAGAAAGGTCCGACGGGGGCTAACGAAACTGAATCGGCCAGCTCACATTGACTATACACTCAGTCAACACTTCAGACATTAAAACACAGACAAAAGTACAAAAGTTGCTCAAAATTACGCCCTGAGCATATTGGAATTGCATCTGAGAAATTTTATAACTTAACATTTTTTTAGTGCTGCTATACCAACCGTATATATGGCTATTGGCTATACAGGCACGTAAGCTGATTTGTCAAGTGTCGCAAAATAAACAATATTTGATGTAATAGGGTTGCCAAATTTGCATCCGACTTATTTATTAAATGGAGTTGAAATTACGATCTACTGTATGCAATTTCATCTCCTCTCCCTTGAACAATTTAGATACACTAGAGGAACTTATGTGCTCATTCGAGCATTATGAAAACCCCTTCTTGGTATGAATTATGGTGTATTTTTAAAATTCTCGACGTCCTGCTCTAATGCCAAAACCTATATAAACGTGAGTAAAACTCAGTTTTTAAATTGTCAATAAAAATCGAGCGGTCAGTGTTTTTGTTAAAACAAAAACGGATGTCTCCCCAGTCCCCAGTCAGTCACTTTGAACAGAACGAATACAGAAGTAAACATGCCACCAAGATTACTTGCTTACCATGAGTATTCTGTTGTGAAAAGGACGTTTCATTAGTTTTTCAGTTACTGAGCTTTAAAACATAAATACCGTCATATAACTCGTAACTGATGACGTCATAGGCAGAAATATTAAAATTTCGGAACCGTTCCAAAAACGAAAAGCCATACTTGCAGGGAGCCGGAATAACTGAAGGGGTCCATGCATAAACTTGATAACTCCACTTATCAGGAAAATGCACTATTACCACCACGGTATTTCTTGGCCTCTGTTCTATCACATATGTAAGTCTTACACCTCAAAACCGATTAGAAGTGGGCATTTTTAAGAAAAATGCGATGGGAAAAACCGATGTTTGTTACTAAAATTTCAAACTTTAAAGGCGTTTTTCTCCACTGCTGATAACTACAGTTATAAAGTTTATGCATGTACCCCTTCAACTATCTTAGATTTTGAAATCGATGTCCGGCCTCAACCATTGTAGGAGGTACACTTTGAACACTTTTTTCTACTTCACGTATATAAGTATTTTTGAAATTTAAAACATTCGTTACAAATTTAACAATTGAACAATCGACTAAAAAATAAAAAGAGGCATACAGGATGCCAAGGGATGTTTTCGACCAGAAATCAATTCAATCCGGCAAAAAAATACTTAGCGCCCCAGCCGGGAATCCAAATCATGGCCTCACGATTTAAAGTCTAACGCGCTAACCATTACAACTTAATAAAACATAAATAAAAAATTTAAAAAAACCGCAAAAAAATCCATTTTTTGACGAAAACAAACAACAGCCCCTCTGTACAATTGCATTCTATGGTCGTTCTTCTTTGAAGGTTTGAGCACAATTCAATGAATAGTTTCGGAGATATCGAACACACCGAGTGAAAAACATACACATGTCAAAAATTTAAAAAATCGCCAAAAAGACAATTTTTAACGAAAATGAAAAATAAAATAGCAGTGGACATTTGCACTATATATGTGTTCTTCTCGCAACGTTTGAGCAAAATCCAACCAACCGTTTCGGATAAATCGCCTGCACAAAGTAAAAAATTGCACGAAAAACCGCCGTAAGTTAAAAAAGTTCGTAAAAAATTGGATTTTTGGAAGAACGACAAAAAATTAACAAGGGCATCATTTGAACATGTGCCCCAAACATGCATACCAGTTTTGAGACAATCGGCTGGTTAGTTTCTGAGAAATCGCTGCGAACAGACAGACGGACGCAACAAAATCTATATATGTCTCCCCTCAGGGGGAGACATAAAATTAGTGAGTGCAACATGACATTCACTAACTACTACAAATCTTCACATTTCAAAGAAATTTAGCACTTTCTGTATTTGTATCCTTAAAAATAAATGGAAATGCAAAGACTTTTGCAAACAGGCTCTTAAAATGTGTATTAAACTTATGTGTCACGTTTTTGTCGAATCCCTTGTAGATGCTGAACGAAAATTGGGAACTTGCGAGAAAAAGTCTGCACTGCAACAAACCAACACTTTGGTCAAATACCCCATTCCAGGACTTCCCCGTTTTGCCTGCCCAGAGCCACCATGATGCGTCCCTAATGGTGAGCGAGGTAGCTCAGTTTTTATGTCCTGCACCCCCCCCCCCCTTCTCCAGCAACCCGATGTCTCCCACTTGAATTATTTCGATATAAACCACCCCACCTGCGTCATTCCCCTGGCCATCTCTTAGTTTCCGCAATTCAGTCTCTTTGGAAATTAATTCTTGTGCAAATGCCTGTCTGTGTACGAAACCTTTTCTCCCTATCCGGTCTTGTAACTCAACAATCCCTTTTGGCTCTTGCCCGGGCGTCATACCCCTTCCCATTCCTCTTTTCTCGCACATAAGTAAGCGGATTCGTAGTTGAAATTTTGCCGAAAAGCTTTGGCGTTTCGGCCAAATTAGTTTGTGTTTAAGGCATAAAAAATTACAGAAAAAAAATGCAAAAATCAACAAAATTCCACTTTGCAAGAAACGTAAAATAGTATAGTAAAATAAACGTAAAAAAAGATCACACGTTGGCTTTTTAAATTTAAAAGTGAACATGTTGAGAAGAAATTAGAATTCTGATGTTTCATCCTATCACTTCTTTATAATTTATACCAAAAAAAGCAGGGTTGGGTTTTGGACCGTACAAAAAATATTTTAGACAGGACATGGTCTAAAACTAGTTCTTAACCATCTAAAAACGTGTAAAACTGTCCAAAATGTCCAAAACCATAAAACATCTAATAAGCTTATCACTGCATTCATTTTTCTGTAGATCAAAACCGAGTACATTGAACACAAATATAATGAACGTTTTAAGTGTATCTCTGTAAGTCAACACGCTATTAAAAATGTGAAAATGTCACACTAAAAATAAAAGTCTGCAAATCACATCGACATTTTTTGTCAATAATCTCAATCATCCAAGTCCCGGTCGCCCCTAAGCATTCGAAAGCAGAACGACTAATTTGGCCGCTTTCTTATTTCCGAGACGATTCCGGCGTTTGTTGTGAATATATCCAAAATTTAAGAAAATTCGCTCTATAGAGGCAGACGATGGCGGCGTGGATAACAGTTGTATGGCCATGGCAATAAAATCAGGATTACTTTTATTTTCAACACAAACAACTTCTCTTTTGCATTTTTCAATGTGCCCTCTCATTCTTAATGTCTTTCCTATTATCGTGTAATCGCATTCTTTACATTGAGCAAATATTTTGTTATCCTTTCTAATTTCAAAAAAATGCTCCCAAATGGATCCTTCCGTCTTTGCACATTCTGTTATTTTCTTGTAAAACAACTTGCATTTCCATTGAAATAATAATGATAACTTAAAAAAAATCCACGGTTTATATTTGCCTATTGCCAGTGACCATGCCATGTATGCGAACGCAGTACGACTAAAGGGAGCCAATAAAATTTGTTGGCTGGTTTATGCCGCAAGATAACTCGAAGACAAATGTAAATAATATCTGTAAACGGACACAAAATGTTTGCAAAAAACAGTTTTGCACATAGAACCACCCTCGACCCAACATTTGTTTGTATATTGACAGTTGCTCATTGCTTACATTGGTGAAGACAATGATTACTTCTTCATTACTTCGTCAAACAAACACGTCTCAAGTATTGGGGGACAAAATAGCCATGGGCTTTAATACTGGATATCAAAAACCCGTCTCAAACTGTCCACAACCTATTTTGGTATAGAACTACGGTTTAAACCACCATGTCCAAAACTTGCCAGCCCTGAAAAAAAGCATTCAAAACGGTACCTCTATCGGAAAGGCGCGAAAGTACGAAATGGCTGATTTCCTCTTTTGACAAGTCCCACATATTATGACGAAAATGTTTTCGTAAAAATGCATAAGAAATGCGGGGTAAAATTAACCAGCTCTGTGGCTATAATATTCGACAATCTTCCTAGATGTATCTCTCCTTCCTCTAGCTCCAAGAAGCGGTCCGCCACTGAAGTTCGACGTACCGCTTCAAATCCTCGCTATATAACAATATGGAAGTCAACTGCGCTCCCTTTGAGTCACCGCTCCTTCGATTTTGTGCCAAATTTAACGACCCACAAGCCTTTACTGGCATTTACTAAAGGCCCTCAAAGTACAGAGGCAATGATATACAACTTCTGCGTGACGCGTTCCTTAAAAGAGAAGGATACGAAAATAACAATAAATCAACCGCAATAAGTGATATTTGTTTACACCCAGGGAGCATGGTTTATGACGTGAAAAAGTGACAGTAATTTTATTATTCATCAACAACTTCTGAAGTGGTATTCCAAAAAGCATGGCAGCAATTAAACGTGAAATACTGTGCGTGTGCGGACTAAATTTATACCCAATTCTGCATCCACCACTTATTTGAGTATATATTTCACAGATAATCATTAATCCCTTTATTTCAATTTTTGGTCATTTGACTTTGGTCACATGACATTTAAAGCCCAGGACGTAAAGAGATATTTGACACGGGAGTGAGGAAGCTGACGTTTCTGTACTGTAGGAAGAAATGAAAGATATGTAGCCCAATAAAAATTGTGCCTGTTTTGCAAAAAGGGTAATTTACGTATGAGCTTACAATAAATCTTGAAATTCTGCACTGGTATGCAGGATTCGTTCCTCATAACATATGAAATTGACCCCTATCAGCAGAACAAGGTAAGGCTTCATAACTCTGACACAGAGATATACGATATTGTATAAGCCAAACCACACTTTGGGCGTTCCCAATAAAAATGCGCAGAATTCTGCGTTTCGAATAAAAACAAGTATACCAGTGAACCCCGCCGCATCTCCGTTTTTGAAATAAAACAGTTCGAATGACCTTGACCTTTGACCCAAGGTCACCAAAACCTAATCAGGTCAAGATCCTTAGCTTCCCAACCCAGCTGCCAATTTCAGTTGTAATCCCTATAGCCGAACTTGACATATCATGTCCACAACAGCGTGCACATGGCGCACAACCTGAGATGTTAATGTGCCCCCAAGAGAAAAATTTAAAAGTTTCAGTGACCTTAAAAAGTTACCTTCACTTTGACCCAAGGTCACCAAAACCTAATCAGGTCAAGTGCCTTTGCCCACCATTCTACCTACCAATTTTGGTTTAAATCTGTCCAGCTAAACTTGAGATGCCCGCCTTATACAACAGCAATCATATAACTGCAGGCCCTGAAGCTCTAGATCACTATCGATCAATAACTAATGAGAGCACACTTCAAAGCTGGCATTCGCACTTCGCCGGTTTAGCTCAGTTGGTATGATGCTCGCTCGACAAACGATAGGTACGGAGTTCAAAAACAGGTTGTGGGCTTATGATTCATAAGTAGTCGAAATTACACATTTTTCATAACATTTAACAAATCTGGCAATTTTTTATTTTTTTTTTTTAGAAAAAAAAAATAACCACCCGTTGCACACCTCCAATATATGTTCTCTTTCTGTGCAAGAAAGAAATGAAATCACTGTATTAGTTACTGAAATATGCCGCGTACAAACTTAACACTATAAAACAATGGCTATAACACATTTTCATAGCATTTAAAAAATCCGGCAATTTTTCAATACCGACAAAAAAAAATAAACAACGACGCGTTGCACACCTCCACTATATGCTCTCTATGTCTCTGTCTCTGTGTAAGAGAAAAATAACATCCCTTAAATAGTGACTGAGATCTAGCGCGTACAAACTTACCACTATACATAGGGGCAATTGCATATTTTCACATCTCAAAAATCTGGCAATTTTTTCTTTTTTTTTCAGAAAAATAAAAAATAACCACATGTTGCACAGCTCCAATATATGTACTCTCTGTGCAAGAAAGAAATGAAATAACTGTACAAGTTACTGAAATATGGCGCGTACAAACTTAACACTATAAATAGTGGTTATCACACATTTTTACAACATTTAAAAAATCTGGCAATTTTTCATTTTTGGAGACAAAAAATAACCACGCGTTGCACACCTCCAATATACGCTCTCTCTCTCTCTCTCTCTCTCTCTCTCTCTCTCTCTCTCTCTCTCTCTCTCTCTCTCTCTCTCTCTCTGCATGCAAGAGAAAAAAAATCACTTTAATAGTGAATGAGATCTAGCGCGTACAAACTTACCACTTTATATAGGGGCAACTGCAGATTTTCACAACATTTCAAAAACATGGCAATTTTTTTAATTTTTGAGAAAAATAAAAAATAATCACGCGTTGCACACCTCCAAAATATGTACTCTCTCTGCAAGAAAGGAAATGAAATAACGTTATTAGTTACTGAGATATAGCGCGTACAAACTTATCAATATAGATGGGGACAGACGAACAGAAACGGCCCGTTTCATAAGTCCCCCGCTCCGCCCCACGCGCGGTGGCGGGGGACTAATAACCAAGTAAAAATGAAAGAAATTATAGGTAGATTTCGCCTAAATGTCAAATTTCTCTTGCACCAAAGAGCAGTCGGTTTTTAACAACCCGTATGCTATTGAAAAAATTTATTAGAAGTTTTAACAAATAGTTTCAAGTTTCAGTTTTTTATGTTCCAAGTACTTGTACACTTGTGTGATAGTTCTTTTGTATGTTTCTTTCATTTATTTACTCGGTTCCTTCACAGTCAAATTCAAAATTCTTGCGCATTTTATTCGAAACACTCAAAGTGTGACTTGGCTTATAAGCCAGAGCTGACTCGGTTCTACTCTCCGTCGTATGTACCCGTCGAACGAGCGACTGGAACTCATTATCGCTCACTCACCTTCATTTCTGGAAAATCTGCCGGCCATTCAGAAGGATCCCCTGCATCCAGCTGCATATCTGCCACACTTTGTAAACCATTCAAATAAAATCAAATGCTGATGGGTGGAAATCAAACGTTTGAAAAAGCGCCAATATTTATTTACAATCAAGAATTCTACTCGTCAAACGTCTGTACGCATAATAACTAATACTTGATAACAGTCTTGAAAATCCGATAATTTGACGTTTCCCTTAAAATATCTGCCTTTGCAATAAGAATCTTTTTTTCCCATTAGATCCGTTAATAACCGAATTTGTGAATTAAGTTTCATTTATGAGTTGATGGCAGGTGGCGATGGTAGTGGTGGCAAAATAAGAACATGTACTGAAGTTCATTCAGTCTTTCTTTTCAAAAAAAAAAAATAAAATAATAATAATAATAATAATAATAATAATAATAATACATTCCACACAATTCAACTTTTGAACCGAATACAAATGACACTTTTCAGCCAATTTTTCGTAAGGACTTAGATATAAATTTGTCTTCTAGTATCCCACCACGTGCTGTATTGTGGTATTTCAAGTGTGATGATTCGTCATGCCTTTTGATCCAGGAAATAAAATAATCCGGCAATTTGATAAGATGCTCTTCTTCCATACCTTACCGTGGATGATGCTTTTTCAACGCTTTCCTCTCACTTTTGATTGAATACAGTTGCCGAGAGTTATACTTATTATAAAGAAGAATGTTATTGCAAAATTGTCTCTCTGAGCACAAATTGTAATAAAGTCGTCTTCTTTGTTGCTCCCTTTCAAGTACAAGTGTACCCCGTTTTAACGGGCTGGCTGCCTACTATTTACAATTAGCACTGAAACTCCATCTTGTGATGCATTTTTGACTGCAGTAATATATCATATTATATACGTGTGCACTCCTGAGCATGGAGAGAGAACATACTTTTATGCAGTATTCACTTGCACTCCAGGAATGCCGTCGAACACTCGACTTTCCTGCCACTGATCCGACGACTGCCTACGTGACCATCATGACCCATATGTCATCAACTAACATTAAGGCAATTAATGGACAAGAGATATCACCGATTATAATTACAAATGAATGTTTAAAAGTCTCAACAGGATACGAAATAATTTCTTTGCAATGCAATAAATATCTTTGTGTCCAACGACAGCAAGCATATTGTTGAAGCTGAATAAGCAACATAGAAGCATGCCGAACTTGTAAATGTGTTTATCGTAACATACTTTCTAGTCCTTCAAAATACCTTCAAATAAAGTGCTTCAGAGAATTTTTGCACTCACCAATCATTCAGGTTGAAGATTGTGCTCTAATTTGAAAGTCGCCTTCAAATCAAGGTAAAACAAGTTCCCCCATCACAAAAAAAAACGACACTTTAAAACAGGAAGTGACGTCATAAATCAAAGACGTGTTCGAATGTATAAAACTAGATAAAACAGTAAAATTTTGATTGAATTACGTCAAACATAGCGAGAGCTTTCTCTACTCTTCTGAATTTTTAAAAATTAAAATTTTGAGATGAAAAAAAATTATGCTTACAGCCATATATGCAAATAGCCTGTGATTACATTATGTCAAAACTAGTTATAAAACTTGATCAAACGGTAAAATTTTTATTGAAATCGGTTAGATATGACGAAAGTAATCTAATTTTCTTTTTTAAATGTTACTAAAAATAAATGTGGTAAAACTTTCTCAGTCTAAAAATAGATATGAGGGGGGAGGGGGTCTGACGCCACGATGATTGACTGGTGATAGAGAGGAAGTGGGTCGGGCTTCATTGCATTCATTGAGTTCATTGGCTTTTCATTGGTCAGGTGATTTATGACCTCACAATGATTGACAGGTGATAGATAGAAAGTGGGCGGGGCTTCATTGCCTTCATTGGCTTTTCATTGGTCACATGGCTGATGACGTCATGATCACGTCATTATCACGTCATTGTGACGTCAAATGTTTTAAAACTGTCAAAACAGTTTCAAAACACCCTATGATGTCATTATGACGTCACTTCCTGTTTTGAAACTGTCGTTTCTTACCTACTATAATCCCCCAGATAGATTGCATCTATTCTAATTTTAAATAACTAAGAGGGATATGCCTTTTGGTGATGTTTATGCTCTTGCTGCGTCAACACAATCCATTAAACCTTTGTAGAAGTCTGTCTTTGAAGTAGCCAACTAAATAAAGAAACTGATAAGAAATAATAAACATAAAGTTAACAACTACAAAAATATGCAATTAACAAAGTAACAACAAATATACATAAAAATTAAAATAAACTAATTATTTTTATATAATAGATAGTTAATAATAATAACCAGTAATTAAATTAAAAAAAACATCATTAATAAAAAAGTATACAAAGAAATTAAAATAACAAATAACATTAAATAGTAGTATGAAAACGTTGGTTCTACCGCACTTGCGGTAGAACCAACGTTGGTTCTACCGCACTTGCGGTAGAACCAACGTTGGTTCTACCGCAAGTGCGGTAGAACCAACGTTTGGTTCTGCTGCAGAACCAATGTTTTGCATTGCAGCAGAACCAACGTTGGTTCTGCTGCAGAATCGGCAGATGGTAGACAGACGGTCAGACGGACAGACGGACAGACGATAACTTTTTTTTTTCCCATTTCCCACACTCTCATGCATACACACATATACCAACACCATGATAAATTGTTTTGCTTATTTTGTAATAAGTGGCGGCCGCTCTGAAAAGAGCAGCCTGGAGTTGAAACTTCTCACTCTTTTTGCTTCCAGTCTAGTAGAAGACTACTGTTTGTTGTACTGGTCTGGCACATGAGGTCATCTGCTGAGAGTTGAATAAGAAGTGGTCTGTTGTCAAACCACATGTAAAACATCTCAGCGTATATCTGTCTCTCAGCGCGGAGTGGCAGGTCCAGATGAAGGCGCAAAAGAGACATGTTTGATGTCCACATCCTGCTGCTATGACCCGGTCTGGGGACAGCATGCACCCACATCCAATGCAAAATTGGATGTCTTCCTGTAGGAAGTATCGACCCCAGGCCGGGTATTCATCCTCTTCAGTCTTTGATGGAATGTCTTCTCCTAGAACAGCAGATCTGAAGTAGGCCTGCCTGTAACACCCGTCTTCTATGTCTCTAATGCGTTGCCCAATCATAGCCCCTCTATGGAAGTATATCGGAATGCACAGCGCAGCGGCTTTAGCTGGATCCGGCAGCAGATGCAAAAACGACTGTCTCTCAGACGGATAGATTGGTGGTGTTACTTGAACAACCACCTCTCTAATCTCTCTTATTATGCGTGAATCGTCGATCGCGGCTAGAACTTCCATGTCAGCAGGCAGTGGTAAACTGTGGAAAGCTGTGAAGATAGCACATATATATAGGGTAGAAAACCAAAATGACGTCATTGCAAAATGATGTAAAGATGGAAAAAAGTTAACGTCTAACCCCCCCCCCGGGACAGACTATGTACCGACCCCCCCCCCGGGACAGACTATGTACCGACCCCCCCCCCCCCGGGACAGACTATGTACCGACCCCCCCCCCCCCCGGGACAGACTATGTACCGACCCCCCCCCGGGACAGACTATGTACCGACCCCCCCCCCCGGGACAGACTATGTACCGACCCCCCCCCCCGGGACAGACTATGTACCGACCCCCCCCCCCCCCCCCCCAAGAGAGCAAAAAAAAAAAATTGTGCTGAATCAGCTTGATGAAATCGTTGATTCAGCATGATAAAATCGTATATAAGTGTAGTGTCTCGAGGCTCAGACACCGTCAGACATAGACAGACATCATTAGACACATCATGGACAACACACCAGCTACTACGACAAGTAAGAAAGTGATGCGAGAGGGCAGGGTAGTGACACTAACGACAGAATGTTATAAGTGTTGGGTGTGGTTGGAGTACCCAGGTCAACCACACAACTGTCCAGTGCACCACAACGCACCACGGCATTACTGCTGCAAAACCTGTGGTGGATTGCTCTGGTATAAGTTTACTGCAAGATTGCCAGGACCGGAGCCATGCACGGACTGCTGGTGGTGCGGTGCGACGCTGAAAAACTTCGGCTATTACAACTTTCATCCGTTCAAGTGCTCGAGAAGGCCTTTCTCCATGGAGCAGTTTTACAGATACCAGTGTGATTGTGGAAATCCCACTTGCTGGTGAAGAAGTACTAACATCTTTCAGCCCTTTTAAGGGCCATCCTATATTATGAAATGAAGCAAAACATGTCTGTGTGTGTGTGTGTGTGTGTGTGTGTGTGTGAGAGAGAGAGAATACATTTTATCACATTTCAGGTCTATTTGGCGGATGAATACCATTTGACGGATGAATACCATTTGGCAGACCATTTGACTTCACCGCTAGATGTCTCTGCTGTGCAGCAGTGCAGCTGTACAACTGTAAGTGAGACATTCATATACACAAGTAAAATTCTGCTGAGTCAGCAATTTTAACATTTTTGAAACAAGTTACACACCATATTTTGATTACATGGAAGTAGCATAAAAGCATGAGTGAAACATGTCAACTAGTCAACTAGTGATACATTCTGCTGAGTTAACACACCATTGAAGTGGTATAAAAGGAAGAGTGAAACGTGTATTTTACTTCATTTCAGTTCTAGCAGTTGAAGAAACAACAAGGATGACAGCAGTCTACTGTCATGATTGTGATGTGACATTTCCATCTCTGGAATTGTTCGTGACACACACATGTAAGAAAACTAGGATGAAACGTGCTCATGATGAGCTTGTTGAGCAGATTCAAGCCAAGAGACAAAAGACGTTACAAGATGGTGTTGACAGACCTGATCCAGTCCTCTGCTGTAAATGCGTCAAGATATTTTCATCTTTGGATGCGTTTGAGACACATGTATGCATACCTCATGAAGAACAAAGAAAGAAAGAGACAGGACAAGTAGGCAGAGGTAGAAGAGTGAGTCTTGGTGAAAACGCGCAGGAAAGACGGTTTGAGCCTGAAGATGGATCAGATTTGTTACTTGAAATGCGACAACAAGAGAATAGAATCAAGAGACATTTGCTAGAAACGTTAAACCGTGGCATGAAATGGTACATTGTGGTACATGCACGCTTCAAGAAAATGACACCAAATGTTGAAGGTGTGATGGTAGAACAAGTGGATAATGCCTTCATCAGTAGTCCGACATATGCAGCATACAATCCAACGGATATTGAGAAGGACTTACCAGAAGCCTATAAAGAATTGTTTACCAGGTTTGATGAACATGAGCGACAAGGCTCTGGTTGGGTGTTGGATAACATATTATTCATTGAAGTGCATACAGCTACGTCAGCGCCACTGGAAGCGAGCAGTTTTATCCCACTACCGAAGAAAGTAAAGACTACAAAGGCGGTGTTAAACATTCAGAATAAAGACAACAAGTGCTTCTTATGGTCTGTATTGGCTCACCTTCACCCTTCAACAAGCAATGACCCACAGCGTGTGCATCAATACAAGCTATTTGAGAACGAATTGAAGGTGGAAGACATGACATTTCCAACACCGATTACAGACATTCCAAAGTTTGAAAAGGAGAACGATATGTCCATTAACGTGTTTGGATATGAACATGATGTCGTTGTTCCCATACAACTCAGTCGAAACACCAGCGCCAACAGCGTCAGAGAAATTAACTTGCTTTTGATTAGCAATGACAAGACAAGACATTACTGCCTCATCAAGAATTTCAGCAGACTGATGGCTTATCGAACAAAGCGTCAGAATGCAATATTTTATTGTTTCAACTGTCTTCATGGGTTTATGCGACAAGATCTTTTAGACAAGCATCGTGAAGTGTGTGGCAAGCATGGCGCACAACGTTTATCATTTCCCAAGGAACCCTTCATCAAGTTCAAGAATGTAGCCAAACAACAGCGAGCGCCGTTTGTCATTTATGCAGACTTTGAATGTTTCACGAAAAAGCATGAAGGAGACAAGTATCAGCATCATCGTCCAAACAGCTTTGCCTATGTGGTTGTGAGCCAGTATGAGACACGCGCTCCAGTCGTATATCGAGGAGATAATGCTGTGAAAGTCTTTTTAGACCATATGGTGAATGAGCGTGATCGTATTGTGCATGGCTTGCTACAGCCAAAGAAAATGGTGATGACTCATGAAGATGAAGAGCATTATAAGAACGCGACAGATTGCTACATTTGTCATGAGCCTCTAGGAGCAGATCATGTGAGAGATCATGACCATATCAATGGCAAATACCGCGGAGCTGCACATAGTCAATGCAATTTACAATTCCGATTTCGAAAGGATAAGCAGGATGTTGAAGATTCTTTCATCATTCCTGTCTTTTTCCACAATTTACGAGGCTACGACAGCCATTTGATCATGGAAGAAATTGGAAAGTTCAAAAACGAAAGGATTACAGTCATTCCCAACACCGTTGAGAAATATATTGCATTCACCATGAGCAATCTGAAATTTACAGACAGCTTTCAGTTCATAAGTACTTCTCTACAGAAGTTGGTCTCCAACCTGGCAGCAGAAGGGAAAGACAACTTTTATCACATGACGTCACACATTCACGATAGCAACCAACAAGATTTACTGTTGAGAAAGGGAGTGTACCCTTATGATTACGTGGATGAGCCATCCAAGTTTGCTGAAACACAACTGCCGTCCAAGGACAAGTTTTACAGTCTGCTCAGTGAAGAAGACATTAGCGATGAGGATTATGCGCATGCGCAGAAGGTGTGGGAGACATTCCACTGTACTACATTTGGCGAATACCATGACTTGTACCTGAAATCAGATGTGTTGCTGCTGGCTGACGTGTTTGAAAACTTTCGTCACGTATGTCTTAACACGTATGAATTGGATCCTGCTCACTACTATACAGCGCCAGGACTGTCGTGGGATGCCATGTTGAAAGCGACAAAGGTGAAATTAGAATTGATCAACGACATTGACATGTACCAAATGGTTGAACAAGGCCTACGTGGGGGAATATCTGTCATCACACACAAGTATGCGAAAGCAAATAACCCCTACGTAGCAGATTACGATCCCTTGAAACCAACCAACTACTTGACGTACCTGGATGCAAACAACTTGTATGGCTGGGCTATGTCGCAAAGCATGCCAGAAAGTGGATTTATGTGGGTGAGCGAGCCAGAATCCATTGACTTTATGGATGTGGATGAAGATGATGAGATTGGCTACATTTTAGAAGTGGATTTAGAATACCCACAATCCATTCATAATCATCATAATCACTATCCAGTGGCTCCAGAACGGAAATGTGTGAAAGTGGGAGAATTATCAAAACATAGTCAGAAGCTACGGAAAGATCTAGACATGAAAAGCAAGCCTAGTGAAAAGCTCATTCCCAACTTATGCGACAAGAAGAAATATGTGCTTCATTATAGAAATTTACAGCAATATGTCTCACTGGGATTGAAAGTCACGAAGGTGCATCGTGCCATCATGTTTGCACAGAGCAAATGGTTGGCAAAATACATCTCCTTGAACACGGAAAAGAGAAAGTTGGCCAAGAACCCGTTTGAGAAAGACTTTTTCAAACTGATGAACAACTCGGTGTTTGGCAAAACCATGGAAAATGTAAGAAAACGCATCAATGTGGAACTTGTTCACCAGGAAAAGCGGTTCAAGAAACTTGTAGCCAAACCTTCCTTCCACAAATTTAGAATTTTCAACGAAGATTTAACCGCGGTACATTTACGCAAAGTGGATCTGCTTCTGGATAAACCCATTCAAGTTGGGTTCACCATTCTCGACCTCAGCAAAGTGCTCATGTTCCACTTTCATTACAACTACATCATGACCAAGTATCCCAACGCCAAACTCTTGTTCAGCGACACCGACAGTCTATGTTATGACATAGAAACGGACGATATCTACAAAGACATGCAGGAAGATGCCGACTTGTTCGACACAAGTGACTATCCCCCAGATCATTTCCTGCATTCCAACGTGAACAAGAAAGTGCTTGGGAAAATGAAAGATGAGACGGCGGGCATTCCCATTGAAGAGTTTGTTGGACTTCGGCCGAAAATGTATAGTATGATGTATGGTGGGAAAGAAAAACGTACGGCTAAAGGCATCACTCGCGCGTGTCAAAGACGGATGAAACATCAGCAGTATAGAGACAGTTTGTTCAACCAAACGCAAACGATGACTACAGGACACATCATTCGAAGTCATAACCACCAGATCTTCTCGGAGAAGTTGAGGAAAGTGGCTCTCTCTCCCTTTGATGACAAGCGATATGTGATGAGTGATGGCTATTCCACTTTGGCGCATGGACATTACAGTATATAAGGGGGAGAAACTTCAACTTGAGAGTTAGTTGTGGTGTGAACACTGAAGCGTCAACATGAATCGGAAAAGATCTGCACCAACGGATATGGATACTCTTGCTGATACAGTCAAAGACATGAAAGTGAAACATCCTGATACTACCATTAAGAAATTAAAAGTGGAGACGACGGTACCAACACCACAGTCGTGGGATGGAATGCTTTCTCTAGGCAATGGAAAGTATATCAAGATTATGAAACAAAGTAATGAAGGTGTGGTAAACATTCGCAAATACCTCAGAGATGAGGGGACTGGAAAAAACCGTCCAACGAAAAAGGGAATTTTGCTGACAATACCTGAATGGAAAATGATGAAGAAGCAGGTGAAAGAAGTGGATAAAAGGCTTCGCAGACAAGACGACAAGTCATAACAAGGTAAAAACATGAATGCACTCATGCTGAACGGTGGTGTTTACCTTACTGTCAATGAGAGGAATGAAGTGATACTAGATTCTAAGACAAGTTATCATCGGTTTAAACCTGAAGTGTGGAAAGACTTTAAAAACATACCACTTGAACCTGGGTTTAAACGTAGACTTGAAAATAAAGTGGAAGTGACGGTAGCTGAATATGATTCTAACATACGTGTAGAAATCTGTAGAAATCTTTTACAGGATTATCCAAAGGATTATAAGGGAGTTGTACCAGATACACCATATACAGATTTGATCCTCTTTAATATCAAGAACTGGCGCGCAGTCTTACGATTCCTAGAAGCGATACAACATCCACTCTTCACCATCTTGCGAGCATAAAAACGTCTTTGCAGACAAGGAGACAGCTCATAGTTCATCTGACTGTTGAACGAGATGGAAGACTTTTTAACGGAATATAAACCCATTACGCATGGATTCTCATATCTGAGAAACGAATATGATGACATTGTGCTAAGACATTTTGGACAGTATCTCGTCCTATCACTTGATGACCAATCCGTGTTGAAAGACCATCTAGAGAAGTTCAGGATACCTGGCTTTCTCCTAGCAGTCTCAAATGAATTAGAAGTGCGTGTGACTGAGAACTGCTTAGACGTGTTTGTACAATTTCGCCAATATGACGAGCTTTCAGAAAACTATGACTACATCACCCTCAACACAGTGGAATGGAACGCGTTGTTACAAGCATTGGATTGGAAAGAACCTAACGCTTGAATTCAAAGAAACAGAAATATGGCTTACACGAGGCATCAAATCCATTGAGCTGACACAACCTATGCGTGTGATGGACATTGACTTAGAAGAAGGATATGAACTGAAACTGTCTGAACATGTAACTGTTAAAGTGATAAAGTTTGGTGATGTGTGTTATGTGAGCTTTCATAGCATTTACAAACATGGATGTAATGTCTATGATACCTATATCAATTTAGATTCTAATGAATGGTATTCATTGATGAATGTATTGAAAAATGAATGTGTTTGTAAATAAAAAGTTTGTAAATAGTGTAAATAGACTTTGTAGTTAAGAGTTTGTAGTTAAGAATTTTGTAAATAGTGTAAATAGTGTAAATAAAAGTTTGTAAATAGTGTAAATAGAATTTGTAGTTAAGAATTTGTAAATAGTGTAAATGGCGTTTGTAGTTAAGAGTTTGTAAATAGTGTTTGTAAACTTTGTAAATAGTGTTTGTAAACTTTGTAAATAGTGTTTGTAGTTAAGAATTTGTAAATAAACGTATGTACAACACAATAAACAAGACAGTTGTTTGAAACTTGATTTGTTTTATTTAACAACAACAACAACTTAACTAATATAACAACAACAACAACTTAACTAATATAACAACAACAACAACAACTTAACTAATATAACAACAACAACTTAACTAATATAACAACAACAACATTAATAAAACAATGGTTTATAATGTCTATATACAAAATCCTTTACAATAAAATCACCATCCTTTCTTTTTAATATATTCACAATATCAAACATACTCTGACCTCGAGCTCTATGTAATATATAATAGACACAATAAAAACCACATGACGACGATATTGGCGTTTGTAATGATATAGAATTATACATATAGTCATTTCTTAAAAACATATCTAAACGATCATCGAGAGGGAACAGTCCATAAGAGTCAAAATATTCTGCAGGGTCTTTGTCATAATACACTGCCACCCAATGTTCTCCTGGTTCATCTTGATCGTCTGTGTTGATCACATAGGCGCCGCGTTGTAAAGACGGTAACTGGTCCATGGCAAACACGCCTTGAAACAAGTCTTTGGTCATGACATCATGACTCAATATGGCATCAATCTGCTTCGTGTTCATGACTGGTAGTCGAATTGGATGCTGCGATTTGCACTGATCTCAATAATGTTGTCAAATTCAGCATAGACAATGACATTGATGGTATGTTGCAAAGCCGTAGCAAAGTTCATTTCTAGCCGCAAATTCCCATGCTTGATCAGGGGGAAATGATCATCGCCATCATAATCCGGTGTTAAGTCAAACGAAAATAAAGCATAACCTCTAGGCCAATCTTCCCGTTTTATAATGGAACTTTTCTCACCATTCAACCGATCAAACGATTTGTAAAGCGTTTCAAAAGCGTCCAGGTATTTGTTCTGTGTAATGTCAAGCTTGAGAGGTTTGGATAGAACTGGTTCACCATCCGTGTACAGTTGCATATAGTCCAGATTAAAATGTTTGAAATCATATGGATTCCTCAATACTGATCCACCAAAAGCTTCATTATGAACCAGACCAATGACAATACGATTTGGTAATTGACCCAAAAAGATGTTATCTTTCACAAAAGACTGAAATCCTGCTGGAATAGCCAAGACTTTACATTCTTTTCTAGTGATGATGATCTTGGCAGGACTTTTCATCAATGCATCTGTATGTCCTAACTGAATACCTGGACTCACCCTCACTTTGCGAATGGTTAAAAATGCCTCTTTCACTTCTACCTTATAGGTATTATCTGCAGCCATCAATACATAGTCATCTTTTTGTCTATGGAAACGCAATTTCAAACTGATACCATTCGGAAGATAACGATCCTGCTCAAACAAATCTATCCTTAAACCGCCAGTAAGCATAACATCACGGCTAAGACGTGTATGCAAATAACGATGATGTAAGCCATTGTTGCCTTGCTCAGCCAAGTCACCGCCGTCGGCATTGACATGAAACCCGGATACATATTGTTCATGATTAGGTCTTTTCACCTCATAGCTATTCATTGACCCAGCAGTATCTTTATACATGAGACGCATAGAGCGCTCAGAATGTAGACTTTCTTCCGAATCATGGATGAGATGAGAGATAATACTGGTATAACCATGAGTATTGTTGCTATGCGAAACCAAACGATCATTCAGAAACAATTCAATATTAGACCATAACCCATTAAACACATCATTGATGCAAGAGACATTATCATCTGCGCCACACGCTGTTCCATCAGCCTTTAGAATGCGACATACAATATGAAGTTTGCTGTTCTTTAAATCCAGATATTCTTCTGTACTCGCAGGAATGTAGAATTCTATTGGAGCGCCTTCTCTAATGCTTGTAAGTGGTTGATAGTCAACATTATAACTTTTCTCTACAGCAGTTTGCGTTGGTGGTACGTGAAACCATTCCAATGGAGAAAGACTACATTCACACGAATGATTATGAATGAGAGACATTTTTTTTTTCTTTAAAAAATATCTTTGCGATATTTTGATGTTATCCGTCTGGCTGTTTTTCGTCTTCTGGCACGTTTCGTCGGTTGCATACGCTTTTGTTCACCAAACACACGTTCTGCTACTCGACCCGTCACATCTTTCGCGACATTCTTTGCAGCCTTCTTAAGATGTGGCGCAACGATCTTAGCCCCAGCCTTAAGTAGTGGAATAGCTTTGCGAGCCAATGATCCCAGTATTGAACCAATACCATCACCATATTGGATTCGCGCTCCTTTGAATCCTGGTAATTCCCCGCCCACTTGACGAAGAAAATGGTTGCGATATGCAGACGGATCGTGTGTATAAGCTTTCATATTGCTTTTGGTCGAAAATGAAGTTTACAGATCACCTTTCCAGTTTGAAATGGAACATTATAGCCTGTGTCGTCCTTAATATTCATTTCTATCACGTCAAATTTGGACGTGTTTACAGGAACATAATGCGGTTCGCCGTACGTTTTCATGATAATGTCACCATCATGGCCTTGTATGCCAACAGAACGTAGTAACGGCACATAATAATCACCAACAACTTGTGGTTCACAAATGCTACAATACACATAAAGTGTATAAAATCCCTGTTTCACATCCGCTTTATGTTCAGCTGTACATGTTTCAGTATACCATTGCTCTGGGATAAATCCTAAAATCTCAGCCAATCCAGCGGAAAAGGACACTTCAAAACCATAATTTAGAAATAGAAACACACGTCGTCTAATTTTATCATACTTTATCCGAATAGCTTCTTTAAGATCATCTTTCATAGAATGAGTTGCTTCTTCATTCACTGCCTGACATATTTCTTGTATGGATCTATAATAACCATAGGGAATATTGATAGTGTCAAGTGTCTCTGTCAGTGGTTGTTGTTGATACTGAATAGAATAGTCCATGTCATGTCTCATCGTTGTCCATGTATGTGGATATTGAATTTCAGCTAAAGCCACTTCATATTTTCCATTCAGATAGATGGTTCGAGGCATACGAATTTGATAATTCGAAGCCTTGTTGTTGGGATAATAGTTCATACTCGCATTGCTAGGCAAAGTGATGTAAAAGCTTGTCGACTCCATGATGGTGGGAACTAAATGGTATAGGTGCGTTGACGTTGTCTATATACTTCACGATAGCGCGCGCCATTCGACCAAGTATGCAAATGGTCTTTTACATCATGATGATGATCTAGATGATCTATGACTTCTGCTTCACAACAAGCAATTGTACATCTGATCTTCACAGGAATAGTTGGTTTATCTTCCTCACAACAACAACATAGCTCTTTCAGCCATGTTAAAAATTTTCCCATCCTTCAGGAAACCGTCTTTGTTGACGTTGTTTCATTTCTGTTGTAATGTCGTCACGAGTGGTCTTTTTACTAAACATTGTTTTTGGAATATTAGCATCAACAATTTCCTGGATAAACGGATGCCAGCCATGTGGTGGTATGGCTCGTTCTTTTCTTCTTGTCGCCACCAATGCTTCTTTCATCAAATCAACCATGTTGGAATTTGCTATAATATCGCCCGTTTTCAACACAAGTTCATTCTTCTCTGACCATGTCGTACCATATTTCTTCAGTTCTGCTAAAAGTTGTGTTACTTTTCCATGATAGATAGGTTGAAAATGACTTAAAAATAACTTTTCTGGCTTTTCAGGTGGTGATGATGATGAGGGCTTTTGCTGCCTAGACTGACTTGTTCGTAAATGACGACCAAGAAGTTGAGATATTTCTATAGCCTTTTCACGTGTTCGTTTCCCACGTAAAAGTTTATTCACTTTCGTTTTGATTTCACCATCTTTACCCTTCTTTTCTAGCAACATTTTATATTCATATTCAGGAATGAGGACCATTTTCATCGTATGTTTCATTTTAGCAGTAGTTTGGCTAACAAGGGCAATGCCAATCTAGCAATAACTCCAATGAATCCTCCTTTCTGATTAATCAACTTCTTTTTTCGTCGAAGGGATATCTTCTTATCTGCTAGAGTACGTAGCGTATGACGTTCACGTTTAAATTCCTTAAACCGTTTTGAGCTTAAGGGTAAATGTCCTTGCAATATATTCAAACAAATTTCAAACAAGCTTGTTAATTCCTCCTTTGTAGCTTGCTGTAGCAAGGATTTACGTCGTTTAGGCCCACTGCGTGCAAGCAAATGAAGAAACGGCTGGTTCGCTCGAATACGTTTAGACATCTTGACTGCGAATGGTTAAATGACTTGGTTCTTGTTCATACACTGCTTTATCAATATATACATAATGTGTATCTTTTGGTAAAATGCCTGTACGAATACGTAGTTGATCATTTGTCTTTGGTTTTAAATCAATGAATAAATAACCATGAGGTTTGCTAGTAGCATCTTGATAGGCTTCTATGAGAAATTGAGATCTTCTAGGATACATTTGCCGCGCCAATGTACTAATTTGTTGACTGTCTCTCGGATTTTTAAACAGAATGATATAATGTGTATTCAAACTAATATTTCGCATCTCTTTCCCATGATGGAATAAATTATGCACAATAAAAATAATGCTTAGATTTTGATGACTGCTGCCAACACTAAAGAGACGTGTCATACGCTCATCACTATGGCATTTCGTCATTAAGTCATCAATGATAAGTAAGTTTGGTTTCTTCGGGTTAAAACGCTCTTCAATGTCATCTGGAATGCCTTGGTAAAATTCCACGCCTTTCATTCCCTTGTACAAAGGCTGATCTGCTGCATAGAGCCATAAAATGCTTTTTGGAGAGGGTTTAATCAACTTTTGTTCTAGAATTTCCTTCACCAGAGACGTTTTGCCACTGCCTGTAGGTCCAGAGACTAAACATGTAAATGGATGCTTCATTGTTGAATGTCTGTTTCTTTCACCCAACTGTTAAACTTGTTTGGCCAACCTAACCACTTGACAAATAATTCTTTCACACCTCCTCCTCGTCTTTTACGTGTTTTCAAGACTTTTTCAATTCTATAAATAGATTCAATATCTTTGGTCACTTTCTGCAGTTCTTCTTCATAGAAATGACCATCAATATCTTCGTCTAAAAAGTCTTTCACACGATATAAATGTATTCCTTGCTTCTTACAACGATGTGTGACAATGAAGACTTCTTGCGTCCATTTGATGTGATAATCCCGTTGAAACACATATTTAATGTGAGAAATGCGAACATGATCACCAATGTTAAATTTGTACTTCTTCTTCTTCTTCTTAGGTTTCAATTTCAGTTTGTCGACATACATATACTTCCACACTTTTGATTCGTTGTCTTTACGAATCTCGGCTGGAGCATATTTATTAGGAAGAGAACCATGAGGTCTATGGTTGTAATTGTACACCAAGTCTGGAAGAATGTCTAAATAACGGTAAGTTTGATTATGTAGAAAATACCGATACATCATTCCCTTTAGAGTACGAATGACTCTTTCAGCAAAGTTGGCTTTGGTTTCATTCTTTGTGGTATAAGCATGAATGCCTTCTTTCTTCAAAAATGCTTTTACCCATCTGTTTTTAAATTCTGTTCCTTTATCAGACCTTAGAGTTCGCGGTCTTCGTCGTGTGTCATGAAAAATCTTTTGGAAAGCTTGTATGACGCTGGTATGTGATTTATTAGGTATTGGCTGTACCCAGACATATTTGGAAAACACATCAATGACAATGAGTAAAAAGCGTATGTCATCATTATAGGGAGCTATGTTTCCCATATCAGCCAAATCAATATCCCACATGTCATCAATACCACGTGTAATGACACGTTGTCTTTTGAACCTGTATTTGACAGGTTGGAGTAAACTAAAAGCATCTTGATCCTGCAACCATTTCTTCACTTGTGACTGTGTGACTGGTTGATTATGTTTTCGTAAGATGTGATACAGTTTGTAAGGACCAGCAAATGCTCCAGGCTGTCCAGGTTTGAAGTAAATATTGGTCAAGTAGTCTTTCCACGTCGACATGGTCACACCGAATGAAAACCACCTTCTCAACAGAACAGCTTTTATTTTATAACTCAACCAACATCACTTAACTAACATGCATTTATAACTTAACTAACAAGTTTTTTACAAATCAAGTATAGATACAATGGTATGAATAACTGGAGACCATTGGTCTTCAATGAACACTAACCAATGACTGAGTTCATCCAATGTAATAGCATCTACACCATATTTCTCACAACGTTGATTTGCATTCTCTAACACTTTATCTAAATGCATGTAATATTTAGCTTCATTCCAATATGTATAAACAGATGCAAAATGACAAGTATGTTCTTGACACTCTTCATGTTGACAAGCAGGACAGACTAAATATGCAAACTTTTTTACAGCTGATAACATTTCTTCACAATAAGCTTTTTGCACAATATATTGTCTCAGTGTCATGTCCGCCATTGTGCAGTCTTGAATCAATGCAACACAAGTTAAACATACTTTAAATTTACATGTTCACACGTCTGCACACCATGACGGTTGGCAAGCAAATGAAAAAGTCTCTAACCCTCACACAACAGTTCTAACAACTTTCCCATGATATTCTGACCAGGATATCCAGATGACACTTGTTTCACACCAGCTCCCCACCAATGATCATACGTTGCTTCAACTAAAGTTTTGTCTTTACATTCTTTCAACTTGTTGCGAAACAATACACACTGATCCAGTTTGACTTGTAAAACATCTTGCATTTTGCTTCTCTTCACTGTATGCCATAAAGGACATGGCTTTATCACTTTAGCAATACGTTTTGCTTCATATCCATTTCTACATGAAGCAATGGCTGAAGCAATATCTTGACGGTGATGAAACACTGCTTTCTCATATTGATACAACGCTTCACTTGAGTTGAACACATGTCCATACTTTTCAAGTCGTGTTGGAAACATATTTGAAAGAACGTCCTTATGACCGCTGAATAGTACAAGATTCTCCATGTTGACTTTGCTTCTGCTGTTTTATTCTGACATGTCGGTTTCTTCCTGTAATAAAATATCTTTTAATATATTTGCTGCCTCTTCTATCATATTCTTTCTTTGTTTACGTTGAAACCACTCACATAAAACTAAATTTGCTAGTAAGAAAAACATTGTTATGTCTTTGAGAAACAATTCACTATGTTGTCATAAACATGTTTAAAAAAAGGTTTTTATAACTTACCTGATAAAGCTGCTCGGTTTCCTCTTCTTCTTTACAACAATCTCTCAAATGATCAATCACGGTGAAATATACTTCCACATCAGTGCGAGCAGAATAAAGTGCAGAATCAAAGTCAAAGTCAGGATCTTCTTCTATTCCAGTTTTATGACATTCTCCAAGAAATCTTGAATGCAGTTCAATCACATCAAGACTATGATGTACAACATCCCAAAAAGCATCCAAATGATAAAGTGGATAGTCTGGAGTGCCACAGCAAGCAAGTTTAGCAATCATCAAGTCAATATAAGCATTTTTAAAACATGCGTCCATCTTGTTTCAGTGTGTCTTGTGGGCTTTTACTTTGCTTCACTGACTTTAAGTACTCCACACTTGCCGCAGAAGTTGCTTGGTTCACACAACTTGCAATTATACTTGTGGCAGTGGCAATGATAATCCTCCACATATCCACAAGCACCGCAATAGTCACAGGTAAGTCTAAGTTGATTTTGTACGTTCATGTTCTCCAACTGAACTTCAGCCAGCCTTTTCTTGGATAGCTTTGACAACTTCATCCGACCATCCTTTTGCAGCTTGATGATCGTTTTCTTGTCATGACATTCCTCACATGGTGATAGGGCTGAGTTGATGTTGTCCATCTCCTGAAGCAGTGTCTCCCATTCACCATCATTCATGTTGATGTGATGTGTGTATTCTTTCCCTTCAAACCGTGACGTGCGCACAAAACTCACATAGCGCATATCCAAGTATGAAATGACTTCAAGCCACTTCGTTTGCGTTAAGTACAGTTTGAAGCCAATGTCACGTAAATTTTTCAAGCTTTGACATACAATCCTCCACAAAGATGGTGAATAAGCACACCATCTCTCTCCACGTGTGATGCGTAGAAATGGCCCATATTCTCCATGCTCCACAGTAATGGTTAAGTTAGCACTAATTTTAAAGCTGCTGCTGCTGCTGCTTGTCTTGTTCTCCATGGCTGCTACAATGTACTGATGATCCACTCCCTCCAACTGTCTGCTGAGAAATGACTTCACTCTGCTGAGTCCACTCCCTTTTATACCCAACTGTTTGCTGAGTCAGCTTTCTTTTCAAAGAACTTGCAAAGTTTTGAATTCACTTCAACTCGTCCATGGTTGAATCGGACAAGCTCTGATACATTCGTCTTCAATGGAACATCATCATCATAATGTAAAATGATTCTTGCAGCCACATCTAACATGAGCTCAACTGCCCAAATTGTATTCACGTTGATAAATGCTAAATCAATGTCATAAGTTAACGGTAAATGTAGATCTTCACATTCACGTAGAAACGAGCGGATGAAACGATCTCTTGGAATGGTCTTTCCAACAGCTTCCCAATGCTGATGTAAGTTCTTCACTTGCAGCATCCAATCCGATTCAAAAGCAGGAAGCTTTGAAAACACATAGTCAGCATAATTCACTTTGAAGACGTCATCCATGGTCTCTACACATCGATGAAGAAGCAATGTTGACATTGTAGATGGTTTTACCTCCTTTTATACAGATGTTACATGTAGGTTTTCATGAGATGTTTGTAAAATCGCGGAGTCATGTCATTGAAACCGTCGAGAAAGGTTGTTGGTAAACCGTTTGTTAGCGATTGTACCATGACAATCACTAAAAAGTCTCCTGGGGTCCGATGCCCTAGTATCCATTGAAACAGCATTGACATAGTGAAATGTTCTTTTTCATAGAGGTAAGCCATCATATCATACACATGAATGCGTTCTTCAAGGTATTTGAAACCATGCAACATGACCTTTGCACATTTGAATTCACGATCCTCATCCAGAGACTTTGGCGCCGGTAGAGATAAAGTCTTAAAAAGTTCCTCATGAAGACTTTTAATAAGTTGAATGAAACGTTGAGTCATAGCTTCTGAGAACTTTGGCTCTGACGCCGGAACATGTTCTGTGTTTCCTTCTAACATGTAGATGAGTTGAATGACGGTATTCACTTCTTCCGTTAGATACATGTACGTGTGGTTGTTGAAAAAGCCTTCTTCACATAAACACCATAAAATGTTACAATCAATCAGAGGAAGTACTGCTCGAAAGTTCCGTTTCAACATTATAACATCTTCCTCAGTAACAGGTATGGTCTTACTCGATTCAATTTTAGATTTCAGCTGTTTGTCTTCTCCGTCATCGCTTGACATGTCCACTTCTGAATCCTCATTATCGCTTGACATGTCCAATTCTGAATCCTCATCATCATCACTCACTTCGTTTTCCTCATAATGTGCTAGATGCGCTTTTAACTTTGCACTTAGTTGTGAGTTGTCACCATTGATAAGTCTATTCGCAACCCAGAACGGGTAGTCAGACCCCTCAGGATCTGGCATTTCTTGCTGCACTGCAGCGACATCTGATGGTGCATTTAATGCTTCCTCCTGAGACATTGCTTGTTGCACTGTAGCGACATCTGATGGTGCATTTAACGCTTCCTCCTGAGGCATTGCTTGTTGCACTGTAGCGACATCTGATGGTGCATTTAACGCTTCCTCCTGAGGCATTGCTTGTTGCACTGTAGCGACATCTGGCAGAGCAACTAACGCTTCCTTCAAAGCTGTTTCAACGTCTTCAAAGAACGCATCTATCTCTTCCAACGATAATAATGTATCATCAAAAGTAACTGTTTCAAAGTCATCCATGTCTATGTTGATAGCTGGTGTGTCTGACGATGCCTAAGCCTCGAGACACTACACTTATATACGATTTTATCATGCTGAATCAACGATTTCATCATGCTGATTCAGCACAATTTTTTTTTTTTTTTTTTTAGTTTGTTCTCCTGGGGGGGGGGGGGGTCGGTACATAGTATGTCCCGGGGGGGGGGGTCGGTACATAGTATGTCCTAGTGATGTCGGTACATAGTCTGTCCCGGGGGGGGGGGGTCGGTACATAGTATGCACTAGGGGGGGCGGTACATAGTATGCACTAGGGGGGGGGTCGGTACATAGTATGCACTAGGGGGGGGTCGGTACATAGTATGCACTAGGGGGGGGGTCGGTAAATAGTATGCACTGGGGGGGGTGACGTCATTTTTGCAATGCGACATCATTTTGCAATGATGTCATTTTACTATATATATATATATAGGTGTGCTCTCTTCACAACTTCCACAGAATACCATCATGGAGTGCTGTTTCGCTTTAGAGAATTCGTTAGTTATCCGAGACATTACAAAGGTGGATTTAATGTACCACCCTACAGCGCATGAAGCGGTGCGAGAATTCTTCTTGCAGCTGTTTCCAGATCCGGCTCGTGCTGTCGCCATCGCTATGCCAGTTCTACTCAACAGGGATGTTATGATTGGGAAGCGGCTTAGTGATATTGAACAGGGCAGATACCAAGAGGCGTACATCAGATCAGTCGTCCTGGGGGAAGCAACACCATCCCATTTAGAAGAGGAGGAATACCCGGCCTGGGCTGGATACTTTATGCTTCAACACATCAATCTATGTCGCGGGTGTGGCTGTCTGATAGGTGCAGACAAGGTCATTGCTGCCGCTTGCGGTCATCAAGCATGTATATCTTGTTCTGTCGCGCGTGCCTATCAGGCAGCCTTACGGCATGAGTATCTCCTCAAGTGTTTAAGCTGTGGGACAAAGACGAATCACTTCATATTTAATGGTCAGCAGATGACTCAGTGCGGCAGGCGATATCAAAATGTTATCACCTTTTGCTGAACAGCACTAACAGTGAGGAGTTTCAACTCCAGGCTGCTCTTTTCAGAGCGGCCGCCACTTATTACAAAATAAGCAAAACAATTTATCATGGTGTTGGTATATGTGTGTATGCATGAGAGTGTGGGAAATGGGAAAAAAAAAAAAGTTATCGTCTGTCCGTCTGTCCGTCTGACCGTCTGTCTAACATCTGCCGATTCTGCAGCAGAACCAACGTTGGTTCTGCTGCAATGCAAAACATTGGTTCTGCAGCAGAACCAAACGTTGGTTCTACCGCAAGTGCGGTAGAACCAACGTTTTCATACTACTTTAAATACAAAACAAGTGAGCAATAACCAAGTAAATCTGCACAAATCAAGAAAGAAACAAATGCGAAACATTAATAAATTAGTACATAGTAATAATATTCATATAATAGATAATAAAATGACAAAATAACAAAACAACTAAATAAAGATAGCAAAAAAGAGATCTAGAAAAAAATAGTATAATTAACTAAAAGTTAACAAAAAATAGACTCTTAAAGGTAAATATTGAAATATTCAAAGAACTAGCATATATTAAAATAAATAATACAAGAGAACGAATAAGAAATAGTAATATCACTTTTATTGAATATAAGAATTTCAATAAAATTCCAATAAAATAAAATAACTATACAAATTACCAATCAAAAAGAGGTAAATAAAATAACCAACACAATAAACGCATTCATATATAGATAAAAAACCTAACAAATAAATTAATATACAATCAATATAAACTAAAGCAAATTAAAACTATCGAAGTAAATAACCAAACACTGATTAAATATAATAAACAAATAAATTCAACAACTGAAGGAAAGAAATAAATATACTAAATATATTAACAGCATACTCAGTCAAGTGATTAAATAAATAAGAAATGCCAAAGGGATAACAACATAACATAAATAAATACAATTAAGAAATAAATAAAAAGTAAATAATCTTGCATAAGAGAAAGCAAGTAAATAAGTAATATAATCAATATAAAATAATAAAAGTTTCATAGGGTGTGCTTGAAAGTATCGCTAAGGAGAAATGTACAGTAAATGCATTATGTGTATCGGTCTAAATTCCCAGTTGCATCAATGCTGCAATCATGCACTAAATTAACCATATATTGTAAATTAAGCAGTTGAAAAGGAATTTCTATAGAGACATTTTCAGGTGACTCAAGATTGAAAATACGATGAAGATTACATAGTATTTGTGAATATATGTAATTCTTGTGCACAGTTATAATTTATTCAAAATAGGACTTCATAAAATTTCTTTTTGTATTTGGTGTCAGTCAAAAGATGGTAACGCGGTAGTGCTTATGCGCATAGCCGCAGTACGAACAGAATTTCTCAAACCTAGAAAATGAATAAAATTGCATTTACTGGCCTCTAGTCTGTCACTTCAAGGTCGGAAAATGGAGTACAGAGAACCTTGGTAAGTTTTTCTAATATTTCACACCTCATAGACGGTCCTGAATGTGATGCGATACGTGTATCACTTCATTTCGTAAGTTTTGTTTATTGAGCAATAAGAAGTGTACTAATGGCTGGAAAAATAAAAACGAAAAATGAATTTTCGCACGTGCTCACAAGTTGTTACATCATTTTTGTTTTGATATCTTTACATTTCCAAAATAGTCATATCTTAATAAGTGGGTACCATTTTAAGTCAAAGGTGTCTTTTGGCAATAACATTTCACTTCTTCTAACATAGGGCGATAATAAGCCAATTCACAGTTTATCTGCGAGCGATTTGAAAAACAAAAAAGGCTACGAGGGGGAGGTGAACGAATGGTTATAGTACGAGCCTCGTAGATCCAAAATGGTGAATTTAAAGAGAACATCTTCCGTGGTTTAAAACAAATTTATTCTGTCAAATATCACAAAATGATGTATATTTAAGTCGATAGGGTTCCAAAATTTACAGCTGGCTTACTTACCGGAGTTGGAATTTAACATTTTGTTGTCACCAATTACGATCTGCTCTAGCCAATTCTATCTCCTCTCCCTTATTAAGCTCCGAGTCAGCTCTGACTTGTACAACATCGTATACGCCAAATCATACGTTGGGTGTTTCGAATAAAATGCGCCAGAATTTTGAATTTCGGCTGCGACGGATCCGGGTAAAAAAATGAAAGAAATGATAGAAGAATATAGACGAAATATCGCAAAAACAGCTTATACTCGGAACATAAAAGAAATTGAAACTGGAAACTATTTGTTAAAAACCTTTAATACATTTTTAAAATAGCATACGGATTGTTAAAACCCTGACTGATCTTTGATGCAAGAGAAATTCGACATTAAGGCGCAATCTCTGTCATTTATTTTTTACCCGTTTATTTTTATTCGAAAGGCAGAATAAAAATAACCGGGTAAGATTGTGAGAATCTCTGTGAGAAATTTTTGCAGCGTACCGCTTCTTGGAGCTAAAAAGGCTATAACGGATTAACAGTTTTGTCTCCCAGAGTTACGAAAAAAACAGGACTCCAGTTTTCGGGAATAAAGATAGTATTTTATTCTGTCGTCTCGGAAAAAATAAATATGCAAATTAGATGCGTAAACGACCAAATATGGCTGAGAATGTTTCTCAACGGAGAGAATAAGCCAAATCACACTTTGGGTGTTTTGAATAAAATGCCTAAGAATTTTGAATTTCGACTACGAGGGAACCGGGTAAAAAAATTAAAGAAATGGTAGAAAAATATAGAAGAAATATGGCAAAAACAGCTCATATTGAACAAAAAAGAAATTGAAATTTGAAACTATTTGTTAAAGCTTTTTGAAATGGCAAGAGAAATTTGATATTTGGGCGAAATCTCTCTATCATTTCCTTCGTTTTTTACCCGGTTATTAGGCCCCAATCAGAAAGGTTTGGGGTGTCCGTCCGTCTGTCCGTCATCGCTTTATACCCCTGTGAATTTGGGGGCGGTTGGGGCCTGCTTGTGTTTCACAAATACTTACTTGTTTTTATTCGAATCTCAGAATTTTGCGCATTTTTATTGGGAACGCCAAAGTGTGATTTGGCTTATAAAATGGTTCTCAAATTTCCATGCAAGTCATTACCAGAGATAACCACCACAAAATAAACCTGTACCAGTAACCTACGACCGTCCGCCACTTTTGGGTTGTTTTTTCAACGATTACTTTTTTGGTTTTCAGTGTAATGGAGTTCTTTGGAATGTCAAAAATGTAGAATTTTAGGCATGTTTTCAGAGAATTACAAACAAATTATGGTGTTCGTGTTGAGTTATAGGGAAATTGACTATTTGCGGACAAAATATTTTTGGACAACTTTAATCCGCCATATTATTTTGTCATCCCGAAATTCGAGAATTTTGCGAATTAATTTATTAAAAAACTACATAAACAACTAATATTAAAAGAAAAGGTATACTAGAATGCGGAACATGAACTGATTTAGGTAGTCCTACCATTTAAAAGAGTGTTGTTTTATTTAGCCGACCTCTCGGGTGATAATTGGCGAGACAAAAATGAAATTTTCGGGATAAATGTTGTTTTCCGGGATGGTGAACTTGCATGAACACAGGCGAAAGACATAGGTCACTGGTATATCACATTTTTCAGACAAATGCCTTGCGTTTTCTAATTTATCTATATTTTACTCTTTGCTACCATGAGTTTGAAGTTAGAAATGAGTGTCTTAACGGAAATGAATACTTGTTTTTCATGGCAAAAACCACGAGGTTTCTGGGCGATAGTTTCTGCTTTGGCCGCCATATTTCTCCGCGCAACGCTAATCAGCGACGAAAAAAGTGACCAAAACGTGTTCATTGTTGTTTTTGTGGTTTTTTAAGTACAAAAGAAATATGAAAGCAACATTTGACATAAAATCTAACATCTGTTGCTTGTTATATGTTGCTTGTTATATATATATATATTTGTGTAAAATCTTTTAAGAAATTTACATATGTTTTATTTTGTAAACATTAGAGAATTCTTATCCCGAAAGAAGCGACAGAAAACATTTTATTATTTATTTTCTGAGAAAGTCAAGACAAACATGGTTATCAAAAAAAAAAAAAAAAAAACTAAAATAGCTTCAAGTATTCTCGGAGAATAAATACGCAGAATAAAGTGCATTCAAACATACGAGGGAGAGGAGGGGAGGCATTGGTCAGAGATCATAACTAGTGACAACCTGTTAACTTCAGACTGAACTTAATGAGCCAGATACACATTTGCTATGAGAGAGAATTGAATTGGTCAGAGTAGATCATAATTGGTGACAGCAAAATGTTGAATTCTAACTAAACTTCATAGGCCAGGTGCAAATTTGCCAACCCTTTAGACTGAAATATTCATTATCTTGCGATAATCGACAAATATAAAAATCTCTTCAGCCACGGAAGATGTTCTTTTCAATTTCATTGATTTGGATGTGCTGTGTCAACCATTTGTTCTCCTTTTCCCCGAAAAAGCAAAGACACTTAGAAACAGAGATATCAATGGAGAAGTATCTCCGAGTCACTTTGAAATACGTATAGAACCATTTCTGTGTTAGAAAACCATTTTTTAATATCATAAATATTTTTTACACATTCAAATAAAGTTTTGACATCTTATCGATACATTTAATACATTTTCCTCCATTATAATTCTGCGGCTTTCTTCGACTGAGCATGCTATCTTGAAATCGTGAACTGGCTTAAATGTGGTTTAAATCGTTTCAGATAACGCAGTGAAATTTACTGCAACTTCGGGGACATAAAAATATAAACAAGTTGTTTTTATTTTACAGTCCATGGAGGATAACGGACGACTGTGGAGGAGCTTTTGCTCTTGGTGCAATAGGTGGTTCCTTTTTTCATTCAATCAAAGGCGGTAAAAATGCCCCTAAGGTGAGTCGCTGTATTTAAGCAGTTTTGGTGATGCTCGGGTGTAAAATACGTTTAAAAAAAACTGTTACTCAGTTGCGGATTATTTAAAAAAAAAATAGAGAAACTTTGTGTTCTAGTGAACAACAGTGAAAGGTTTTATCAATACTTAATAAGTTTTAAGTCAGCCGAGAGATGCATCGCTTCCAGTGTGCGACTGTGCACTTGCTCTGTGCAGTTTGTCCTTTATGGGACTAAAATGCCGTGTCTGGAAGTGGAAGAATGGGTGCTCAAAGTGTTATTTTTGAGGATTAGTTATGTCAGTGGTAATGTAGATAATGATGCTTTTTGCTTACAGGGCAGAAGATTAATATCAGCATATACAGACGCCAGGCTGAAATCTCCAATAACTGGCGGTAATGCTCTCCTTCTGCATATATGTCAAAGGGCGAAATATGTACATGTGATGGTGATGAAAACTGAATCTTTTAACAATTTAAAGGGGCACAAGTATGAAGTGGCTTTCCCGTTAAATTTTGCATGCTCTGTTTACGACGAGGAGTTCATCTGTCGTCTAATTACATATGAAATTCACAGGAGCTTCAGACATCTGCCATTGATGAATACATATTCTCCATTGTAGACGTGTTTGCGTGGTCAGACGTTAGTTTGGTCATTGTAAGACTTGGCAAAATACCCTGCTTCAGTATTAGTTTTTGAAGGGTGGTCAAAGTTAACTCTCTACTCTCGCAGTGATTCCTGAGACTCTGAAGACCCTGTTTGCTAATAGAATAGTTCCAGCGGTCCTTGAAAGTTCTGGAATTTCGTGAGAGTCCTAGAATTTGAAATTGTAATATGGTAGTCCATAGTGTTAATTTCGAAGCTTCTAATTTTCTAAATGAGTATTTTGTTTGAAAATAAATGTAGTAGTATTTTTTTTAGGTTAAATACGACCTTTTATCGTATTGTATAAAGGGTAGAAGCTCTGATAATTCCTGAAAATTTGTCTCGGACTATCCTGGAAATATATCTGATGATTTTTTTTAAACGAAAAGCGCAGGAGCCTTCTACTAGGAAATACGACCCTTTAAAAATGCGTTGGTTTAGATTTCATTACTGTTTAAAAAATGTGTCTTCGTCTGCGACCGAAATAAGATCTAACTTTGGCGAGAACGTTGAATTTCAGTGCGAGACCTTCAGTGAATAATGTTTTGTTGAATACTGAACAATATGTTCTGATCTTTTTTTCAGGAAACTTTGCCATCTGGGGTCTTTTGTTTTCTACGATTGACTGTGGTTTTCAAAAAATGCGGGGGAAAGAAGACCCATGGAACGCCATAATGAGTGGGGCTGCAACAGGGGCCGTGTTATCATTTCGAGGTAACATCTGCACTTTTGCATAATTGCATGTGATTTTTTTAAAATTAATATACTTTGCAAGAGCAAGTGTTGTATTTATCGTCACTATGCTTTTACAGCCTGACGTATTAAGACGATCCTGCTAAAGTGTCGATTCGTCGAAGATTCCAAGCAGTAGTGAAATCGAAAAGTTCCAGAAACTGTGTACACCCGTGACACTAAGACTAACGTTATTTGTTTATGTGTTACGGGGGATTGCCATCCGCCGTCCTGTCCTTTCTTTTTAGCCCAGCTTACGTTACACGTAAGCTGGGGTATTCCTATCGGTCTGCGGATGGCGTCCGTTAGTTAGTTAGTTAGTTAGTTCGCTGTAAACTTTGTTTCAAAATGCATCTCCTCCTACAATTCTGATCCGATGTCATTTATTTTTGGTGTGAGGCATCCCTAAGGGTCGTGCATACGGCTTGTGCTTTTCTAGTCGATCGGGTGATTTTTGAATTTTTGGCGAATTTTTAAAGAAAAAAATGAAAAATGTATCTCCTCCTACATTTTTGACCCGATGTCATTTATTTTTGGTATGAGGCACCCCTAAAGGGTCGTGCATACGGCTTGTGCTTTTTTAGTCGATCGGACAATTTTTGTATTTTGGGGGATTTTTTAAGCAAAAATTTTGAAAAAAATGCATCTACTCCTACAATTTTGATTCGATGTCATTTATTTTTGGTGTGAGGATTTTCCAAGTGGTCGTGCATACGGCGTGTGCTTTTTTAGTCGATCGGGTGATTTTTGAATTTTTGGGGATTTTTTGAAGAAATTTTAAAATGTATCTCTTCTTACATTTTTGACCCGATGTCATATATTTTTGGTATGAGGCACCCCTAAAGGGTCGTGCATACGGCTTATGCTTTTTTAGTTTATATTTTTTGGGAATTTTTTAAGCAAAAATTTCGAAAATAATTCAAAATGCATCTACCCCTACAATTTTGATTCGATGTCATTTATTTTTGGTGTGAGTGCATACGGCTTTTGCTTTTTAGTCGATCGGGCAATTTTTGTATTTTTAGGGAGTTTTTGAAGAAAAAAACTTCAAAATGCATTTCCTGCTACAGTTTTGAACCTTTTTTTTTTTTTTTTGGGTTTGAGGCATCCCTAAGGGGTTGAGAATACGACATTTATTTTTGGCGTGAGTGCATACGGCTTGTGCTTTTTAGTCCATCGGGCAATTTTTGTATTTTTAGGGAGTTTTTAAAGAAAAAAACTTCAAAATGCATTTCCTGCTACAGTTTTGAACCTTTTTTTTTTTTTTTTTTTTTTTGGTTTGAGGCATCCCTAAGAGGTTGAGAAAACGACATTTAGTTTTGGCGTGAGTGCATACGGCTTGTGTTTTTTAGTCCATCAGGCAATTTTTGTATTTTTAGGGAGTTTTTGAAGAAAAAAACTTCAAAATGCATTTCCTGCTACAGTTTTGAACCTTTTTTTTTTTTTTTGTTTTTTGTTTTTTTTTGGGTTTGAGGCATCTCTAAGGGGTTGAGAATACGACATTTATTTTTGGCGTGAGTGCATACGGCTTGTGCTTTTTTGTATTTTTAGGGAGTTTTTGAAGAAAAAAACTTCAAAATGCATTTCCTGCTACAGTTTTGAACCTTTTTTTTTTTTTTTTTTTTTTTTTGGTTTGAGGCATCCCTAAGAGGTTGAGAATACGACATTTAGTTTTGGCGTGAGTGCATACGGCTTGTGTTTTTTAGTCCATCGGGCAATTTTTGTATTTTTAGGGAGTTTTTGAAGAAAAAAACTTCAAAATGCATTTCCTGCTACAGTTTTGAACCTTTTTTTTTTTTTTTTTTTTTGGTTTGAGGCATCCCTAAGAGGTTGAGAATACGACATTTAGTTTTGGCGTGAGTGCATACGGCTTGTGTTTTTTAGTCCATCGGGCAATTTTTGTATTTTTAGGGAGTTTTTGAAGAAAAAAACGTCAAAATGCATTTCCCCCTACAGTTTTGAACCTTTTTTTTTTTTTTTTTTTTTTTTTTGGGTTTGAGGCATCCCTAAGGGGTTGAGAATACGACTTGCGCTTTTTAGTCGATCCGACAATTTCTGTATTTTTTGGGAATTTTTGAAGAAAAACTTCAAAATGCATTTCCTCCTACAGTTTTTATCCTATTTCATTTATTTTTGCTATGAGGCATCCTTAGGTAGGTCTCGCATACGGCTTGTGCTATTTGACTCGACTTGGGAATTTTTGATTTCGGGGGGAATTTTTGATGAAAATACCTCAAAATGCATTTTCTCCGGCAGTTTTGATCAAACATCATTTATTTTTGGGCTGAGGCATGCTTAGGGTGTCGTGAATATGGCCTGTCTTTTTCAGTCGATGAGAGAATTTTTGAAGAAAAAAATTCAAAATGCATTTCCTCCTACAGTTTTTATCAGATTTCATTTATTTTCGATAGGAGCCGTCTCTAGGGGGTCATGTATACGGCTTGTGCTTTTTGAGTGAATTGGAAAACTTTTGAATTTTTTTCGGAATTTTTGAAAAAAAAATTAAATGAATCTCCTCCTCCAGCGCATAAACGCAAGTTAAACAAACTTGCACAGTAGTCAGATTTAACAACCGCACATCGACGCAAGTTAAAGAAACATTCGCAGTAGTCCAAATTAAGTACTCCGCATCAATGCAAGTTAAATAAACATGCGCATTGGTCCGAAATGTGAAATGCGCATCGACGGAAGATAAACTAGAAGCTCATTCCGCTAGCGAAATGTTAAACACTTGACAAAAATTAAAACGCAAAAATACTGGCTTCAATGGGTTATTTCTTGAATAATATATTGCAAACAACACAGCTTGAATACGTCTTATAAGCCGAGTAGTGTTTAGTTTCTGTTGACTTAAGGTTTTATTGACTGATCTAGCATACACAGTGAGAGCTCGCACAAAGCTCACTGAGCAACTGTGTGTGATGTGGCTTAAATGCTACGCATTAACTTGCAAAAAATACACTCTTTTCACATGGCGTTTTAACAAAGAAAACGAAATCAAAGACGAAAATAAAAAGTGACATGCACATGTTCAGATCAAGCTCTTCATAAGTCCCAAGTTTCATGGTCGTAGGGCCCATAGTGTCAGAGAAGAAGAAGACACAAATAATCGGAAAAAGTGTCAAGAAGAAAAAAAAAAAGGACGAATTTTGCTCGCACAAATTCATATAACTCTTGCAAGCCAAAGGCTTGTCAAGTGTTAATAAAGATGCGAACTGGTCCAAAATAAGCACCGCGCATCAACGCAGGTTAAATAAACATGCGCACTGGTCCGGAAAAAGAACTACGCTTCGACGTAAGTTGAATAGACATGCGCAGTGGTCTGAAATGCGAACCGCGCATCAACGCAGCCTAAAGAAACATGCGCACTGGCCCGAAATGCGAACCGCACATCGAGGCAAATTAAATAAACATGCGCAGTGGTCCGAAATGCGAACGGCGCATCAACGCAAGTCAAATAAATATGCGCACTGCTCTGAAATGAGAACCACGCGTCAACACAAGTTAAATAAACATTGGCAATGGCCTGAAATGCGAAGCGCGCATCGACGGAAGTTAAATAAACATGCGATCCGGTCCAGAATAAGCACCGCACATCAACGCAAGTTAAACAAACATGTGCACTTGTCCGAAAAAAAGAACCACGCATCGACGCAAGTTGAATAGACATACGCAGTGGTCTGAAATGAGAACCGCGCATCAACGCAAGTTGAACTAGAACCTCACTTCGCTAGCGAAATGTTAAACACTTGACAAAAATTAAAACGCAAAAATACTTCCTTCAATGGGTTATTTCTTGAATAATATATTGCAAACAACACAGCTTGAATATGTCTTATAAGCCGAGTAGTGTTTGGTTTCTGTTGACTTAAGGTTTTATTGACTGATCTGGCATACGCCGTGTTAGCTATTTACGCAGTGAGAGCTCGCACAAAGCTCACTGTGCAACTGTGTGTGATGTGGCTTAAATGCTACGCATTTACTTGCAAAAAATGCACTCTTTTCACATGGCGTTTTAAGAAAGAAAACGAAATCAAAGACGAAAATAAAAAGTGACATGCACATGTTCAGATCAAGCTCTTTATAAGTCCCAAGTTTCATGGTCGTAGGGCCCATAGTGTCAGAAGAGAAGAAGACACAAAAAATCGGAAAAAGTGTCAAGAAGAAAAAAAAAAAGGACGAATTTTGCTCGCACAAATTCATATAACTCTTGCAAGCCAAAGGCTTGTCAAGTGTTAATAAACATGCGCAGTGGTCCGAAGAAAGAACGATGAATCGACGCAAGTTGAATAGACATAAGAGTCGGGCATCGAGGGGACTTAAATAAACATGCGTTCTGGTCCGAAATGCGAACCGGATACCAACGCAAATTAAATAAACATGCACACTGGTCCGAATTGCGAACCGCACATAAGCGTAAGTTAAATGAACATTTGCACCGGTCCAAAATAAGTACCGATCATCAACACAAGTTAAATAAACATGCGCAATGGTTCAAAATGCGAACTACGCATTAACACAAGTTAAAAAAAACATGCGCGCTGGTCCGAAATGCGAACCGCACAGCAACACAAGCTAAATAAGCAAGCACACTGGACCAAAATAAGCACCTTGCATCAACGCAAGTTAAATAAACATGCGCACTATTTCGAAATGCGAACTGCCCATTAACGCAACTTAAATAACATGCGCACTATTAAAAATAAGAACTGCGCATCAACGCAAATTAAATAAACATGCGCACTGGTCCAGAATAAGAACCACGCATCAACTCAAATTAAAGAAATATGCGCATTGGCCTGAAATAAGAACCGCGCATCGACGCACGTTGAATAAACATACGCAGTGGTTCGAAATGCGAACTACGCGCCAACGTAAGTTAAATAAACATTTGCACTGGTCCAAAATAAGTACCGATCATCAACACAAGTTAAATAAATATGCGCAATGGTCCAAAATGCGAACCACGCATCAACACAAGTTAAAAAAAAAACATGCGCGCTGGTCCGAAATGCGAACCGCACAGCAACACAGGGTAAATAAGCAAGCACACTGGACCAAAATAAGCACTTTGCATCAACGCAAGTTAAATAATAATGCGCACTATGTCGAAATGCGAACTGCCCATTAACGCAACTTAAATAACATGCGCACTATTCAAAATAAAAACTGCGCATCAACGCAAATTAAATAAACATGCGCACTGGTCCAGAATAAGAACCATGCATCAACTCAAGTTAAAGAAATATGCGCATTGGCCTGAAATAAGAACCGCGCATCGACGCACGTTAAATAAACATACGCAGTGGTTCGAAATGCGAACCACGCGCCAACGTAAGTTAAATAAACATTTGCACTGGTCTAAAATAAGCACCGGCCATCAACACAAGTTAAATAAACATGCGCACTTCTCCAAAATTCGAACCGCACATCAACGCAAGTTAAATAGACATGCGCAGTAGTTCGAAATGCGAATCACGCTCCAACGCAAGTTAAATATACATTTGACTGGTCCAAAATAAGCACTGCGCATCAACGCAAGTTAAATAAACATGCGCACTGGTCCGAAATTCGAACCGCGCATTAACGCAAGTTAAATAAACATGCGTAATGATCCGAAATTCGAACTGCTCATCAACATAGGCACACGTCCAAAATAAGCACCGTGCATCAACGCAAGTTAAATAAACATGCAAACTGGTCCGGAATGCCAACCGCGTATCAAGGCAACCTAAGAAAACTTGGGCTGTCCGAAATAAGTACCGCTCATCAACGCAAGTAAAATAAACATGTGCATTGGTATGGAATAAGAACCGCACATCAACACAAGGTAAATAAACATGCGAACTGATCCGAAATAAGAACAGCACATCAACACAAGGTAAATAAACATGCGCACTGATCCGAAATAAGAAGGGCACATCAACACAATGTAAATAAAGACGCGAATTGATCCGAAATAAGAACCGCACATCAACACAAGGTAAATAAACGTGCGCACTGATCCGAAATAAGAACCGCACATCCACAAAAGGTAAAAAAAAAAACATGGGCCCTCGTCAGAAATGCGAACCTCACATCAACGGAAGTTAAATAAACATGTGCACTGTTCCAAAATGGGAACCGCGCATCTACGCGAAATTAAATAAACATGCGCACTTGTCTGAATAAGAACCGCGCATCAAGGCAAGTTACATAAATATGCGCACTGGTCCGAAATGCGAGCGTTGTTTGAAGGTATCTATGGCAGGCTATCCTGTCTACCAGAGATACAAAAAATCTGTTTCCCATTTTTCTGGGAAAGAAATCTTTGTATGCATTTATCGATCTATGTTCTGGTCCGGTGCTAAATTAATTATTGGGCTAGCTCTTTGCCGTCTCATCTTTTGAAGCCCAATTTTTTTCAGGAAAATTCCCGTGCTCATGCACGCTGGGATTGGTTTTATTGCTTTTCGTAAGCTGGGACTTTGTCCTTGGACAAACTTGTTTATGATCACGTAAATCTTGAAAATGAGGGAACGTAAAAAAATTGCACAGCTGTCTTTGAAAATCGCTCTCTCAACTGATTTGAGTGTTGCCGCATTTCCATCATCATGGATACCAACCACGATGGCAAAAAGGAAACTGCTAAAAGAAACTATTATTATATTTATGTCAACTTGGGAACTATCAGGGTGAAGGTCTTAGAAATTTTTATTATATTATTATGTTCCCCCATAAAGGGGAAGCATTTTGTTTTTGTACTTTCTGTGTGTATGAGTATGTAATGTGTGCACCTGTTGTAGACTTTGATTTTATTAACCCAATAACTCGAGAACGAAATTCGGATCAGCTTCAAACATGGTGCCTTGAGCAGATCCGCTGGTTGGGATTGTATTTGACGTAAATTGGCAACGCGTGACATCATAGAACGTCAAAACGTGACAGTTACGTCAGTGTTGTAACTGCAGAACGAAACCTACGATCAGTTCCAAACGTGGTAACTTAATGGCTGGGTGGGTTTGACGGTCCACGCTCTGTTTGGCAAATACAGCCCAACGCACGACGTCACAGGACGTCAAAACGTGTTGTAGACATTTGACACGATATCTCGAGAATGACAAGTTAGATCAACTTCACTAGCAATGCAAGGCCGTTTTGAGAAAAACGAGTGGGATTTGATGAGCGGTGGGGGGCAGGGAGAGGGTAGGTTGGATCTTAGTTACTGGTGCTCCAGTTTGCGATGCTGGCTGGGCATAGCATGACACAGCAGATTCTGCGGGCTTTTTTCTGTTATGGTCGCATTTACACGCTTCGCAGTACTATCTTTACTGGGCTGAAAAGAAGGTTGTTTTTCACTGCCAAGCTATTCAAGACCACCTTCCAAACCCGACTTAAAAAGACGTAGAGTATAATACCAGTTTATAGTGACCAGTCCCCATTGCTTAACTTGTACCTAGGCGTATATAGAAATCAGGGTTAGCCTTTTCCCACCCCCCCCCCCCCCCCTCTGCTTCAGGAATGAGATAAAGAGGCCCGACTTTTAGGCACATCATATATATTGAGATATATATTATATATATATTACCTTATATGGTATAAGGTCTCATAATTCTAAAGTAGTACAAAATTGTGAAAGTAAATTGTGTAAACCGAAGGCAGGGCAAGCGATGGGGTAGGGGGTGGGGGTCGGCATTGATTTTTTTTTTTAACAAAAACAAAACTGTATTAACTGGCTAATATTGTCAAAGTAAAACTTTGTCAGCAGAAGACAGGACAAGCGGTTGAAAGGGGACAGGGCCAAACATTTGTTTTTGCGTTGCAATGGCTGGCTAGAGTGCCTGACATGTTCGGGAACATTGCTGTTGGTGTGCAGTGGCCGCTCTAGTTCCAATCTCCTTTATCCCAGGACATATGGAAATCTAGCAATGAAATATTCTCTTTTTCCTGTTCTCAGGGAAGGAGGATTTACATTGTAATTGTACATTCTACGAATTTGAACCAGTTTTCATTGGATCAATAACCGTCTCTATCATCAGTTGTTTAACGTTCCACTCAAAAGCCGTGTAAAGTAATTCCCAACAACATATAAGACATTCATTATGCATTGAATAAAAAATGGTTATGTTTTTATTTCCGATTCTAGATTGGGTTAATCGTCGCTAGATGCTTCTGATTAATTAATTCCAAATATCGGACCGATTCCCAACACTGCAATGTAATGTTAGAACAGTTGTTAAAAAGTTGTTTCTTCTTTGTAGGAGGTTATGCTCAAATGGCGGGATCTGCGGTAATGGGTGAGTTTTTATTGATTTAACAAAAGCAATTAAACGTCTGCATTTTGCGGCAAAATTTTGTGAGCAAGGCTCAAGACATATTATCTCCTATATCAAGATAAATCTTAAGTACGCAGCTTTTGTAAATTTATCGATGGATTTTTTTTTTTTTTTTTTTTTGTTTATTTAAAATCGCCGCGCTCCTAAAACACTTTTTCATGTGGCCTTAAGCATGATACTGTATTTTTTTTTTTTTTTTTTTTGTTATCAGGTGGCCTCATCTTAGCTATGATCGAGGGTGTTGGCATTATGTTAACAAAATACACTGCTAGTCAGTTCCAAGAAGGTAGTCTTTTTTCATCATTATTCAACTTAACCAAAAAATATATGTATGTGAACTGTGAAATATCTGGAGATAACTTGAATGAGGATCTAAGATCTTAAAATATAGTTTTATTCCTAACACTGGAAAATTTTTTGACTTTGGAATCACCATATCAGATTTACCTAAGTTAGGTAACAATTGGGATTGTTACTCGCATAATATGGACGATCCGTGAGGGGAAAATTCTTTGTATCAGTTGTAAGCTTTTAATGTGTGTAAATGGTTCTTGTTTTTCCAACAGCAAATTTCCAAGCCGCTTCACCACCCAGCGATCCGTCACAACTCCGACCTATGCCCTCGTAGCGAGAAAGCCTAAAAGAACAGACTTGTACATAACCTAGGAAATGACCGATGCGCGACTGTGGGGTAGATACGCCGTGTTTCTGTGCATGAGAATACGAACCCCTGTCTGGCTACAAGGGGTTTCGACTCCTTTTGGAGTTCCATCTCAGATATTCTAATTTTCACAGAACTTCCACAGTAGGTTTCAGTCATTTTGGTTTTTTAATCAAATTCGACTGCCGTTGGTCTGTATTTGGTTACAAAGGTCTCTTGATGACATGGACAATAGCTGTATTTTGTGCCGCGTGGATTTTACAAGTACTATGACGGCAAAAGCAGTGACAGCGACATTGACGGTTCAAGTCATCAGGAGCTTTATTCCAATTTTGTTTTGAAAGTTTCCTGCATTTTAAATACTTTCAGATGTTGGAAGAAATCGTCATTTAATTTTGAGTAATTGTGTGTTTGATACTGGCTCCGGTAGATTCTTTACAATAGTAAAATGAGGTAATATCGCCCTATTTAATGACTGTTTCATGCTTAGTTGATTCTGGCTTAATTGTAAAACTTTATTTTGCTCTCTTTGATTCAAAAGCCTTCAGAGAGAACGTTTGTTAGTGATGATTTTGCTTTTAATATTACCGAAAAACATAATAGTCATTAGTTGTAAATTTTTCTGAACAAAAGTAAAAAAATGATAAAGAAAACGATTTTTTAAAATAATTTGTTTGATTTGTGAAAACCTGTTTCCCGTTAGGTGGCCCAACATAACCTCATACATTTTCAATCGATGGCGTCATTAACCTTCCCACGACTGTATTTACCCCAACTTGCACATAAACTTGTCTTTTTCAGCATCAAATTTACTTCGCTCTCTAATTTAAAGGTTTTCTTTTATAAACGCTTTGTAATTTTTTATGCGGGTCAAAAATTAGCCATTTCAGGGGAGAAACTCGGAAGACCATGACATTAAAAATGGCTTTGATTTACTGTTCCGTATGAACGATTTTCGTAAAACCTGTTATCACCCAAGCAATGTCTCGCTCCCTGCAGTTCGATAATATCCATTTAGCATCTAAGATTTTTGAGGAAGGCAGAAGCAAGGAATAACAAAAAAAAAAACGGCCAAAACTTCTTACAATTAACAGCGAAGTTGGTCACACATGTTAAAAATATTTATGTGTGCAATGCTGGCATCAAAAGCACGTTATTTATGTTTGTCATTCATTACAGGACCACGAATTTTGCCAAACATACGGTCAGGACGAAGAGGAGCAGGGTCTCACAAACAAATAAAATATGAAAAAATATCTTCTCAAAATTTTCGGTTTTATTTTCAACAATTTTTTTTTAATTTTCATAAACAAAATACATGCCTAAAAGTGAAGTTCGCAATAAACGGCCTAATTTTCGATATCTCCACCACAAGTCAACATAAATTAACAACTTGTGCTTGAACACTACAATTCTCGCAAATTTATTATCCCAAAACTCCGCGACAGAAACGGCTAACTAATAAACATGCAGGCATTGGTATTTTTTATAAGCATCTGAATTCACAAATTCCCACCCAGGCGTTCTTATAGATTAGCTGACCTCTGGACAAATCTATGTTGCATGTTACAGGGGCATTCGTGTGATCAGGGAATACGCGTATTTCCTGAAATTTCCAAGAAATACCCGTATTTCCTGAAAGGCAGAACACTACACTTGTGCAATACGGAAACTAAGTAAATATTACAAATGAACGGAAAAATCTACTCCCAAACAACACGTAAGTCTTACTGACCAACACTAAAATTCAGTAAAATGTGTAATGACGTTAGATTCAAAGCATGATCGATCAAATCACAACTGACTTACCGAAAATTGTTGGCATTGCTGGCTGAAGTTCATGGCTAAATCGAACCAATATGAAGTCGTATATTAATGTTTTATGGACCAGCCATGCCCGAAAGGGGCAGATACATTTCATTTATACATCTTCGTGGATATTTTAGTGCATTTTTGCGCTCCACTGAGATAAAAACAATTTTGAAATGTAAATAACATACTCTGATATTGATGTTTTGACAGGAACAGGATGGTTGTAATGTCTTAATTATCTAATCGGGGTAAGGGGGGGGGGCCACACCGTAAACCCGAATTGCAGAATTAGGGCGGATGTATGCTCTGTGATTTAGACATTAAAGCTTATTGTGTTATAGCAGCCGTCATCACCCTCTCCCCCCCCCCCCCACCCATCCCCACTTACGCTAATTGTTACAAAGGCTTAAAATAGACATTGATGTTCTTTCGTCTTCTTTGGATGTTTCTTGAGCATATATTTTCCATGTTTTTCTTTGCTTCCATTATATTTCAAAAGCTCTAGTTGACAGAATGATTACCCAATTGCAATAAAGCGTCAAAACGCTCACCTGCTTGATTGCACTGCAGTCTAATTGGAATTTGCCACTCCTCATGTGAAGAGAACATGATTTATTCTACCCCGTTTTTCCAACTATCCACACACTGCTACCATCCATCAAACACACATAAAACGTAACCTTGAGGAGGGTGGGGGGGTGCTTTTTATCAGGTATGTGAAACGGGTGGGGGGGGGGGTATTGCCGGAGGGAGGGGGCTTTTGACTTACGGTCTTTTTAGCCAGTAGCAGTTAGTTATAATATTTCACAGCAAACAAATAGTCTTGCTTTGTATTTATAGCACACAAATAGAATTTCAGGAAAATCGAGTATTCCCTGGGCCTTCATTTCACTGAATACGCGCATTCCCTCGAAATGTTAGGGAATATGCGTATTCCCTGATTACACGAATTCCCTATAACCTATATAAACACAAAACGGATTTCAACACATGGTACTTCTGATGTCTCAATATTATTTTCGTGGAATTCCCAGTGGGTCTGCGAACAAACTGGTCAGATACACAGGTACATTCGCCAAATGGGTGTATCTCAAATAGTAGATAACTCACACAATCCACTTAGAGGGACCATGGCGTGACAAAAAGCGAAATACAGACCGGCGTATTTGTCAAATAACGGTTAATAACTACAAAAGACCAATCACAACTGCTACACCACAAAATTCTTAAAATATCAATGTTTTCTCTCTTCCGAACTTCTCACGCACAAAAAGTTGTTCTGACTAGATAGGAGGCAGATTCAGTGACGACAGTTAATCATTTTACATCATTATACACATCACACATTCGTTACTGCAATAGATGCGTTTATTAAAGCTCAAAAATCCAATCTATTTTGAGTTCGTTAACCACTTATCGTAACGCTGACTTTATTTAATTCAGGAACACAAACTGACATGGAAACTTTTATTTGTCAATACCAAGAAACAAAAGTAACTTAACGCTTATGTACATAATGGTATTTTATTTGTAGACAAGAGCAGAAGTCAAGACTGCAACAAGAAACTTGTTAGTTCAATGTAACTTTTTTTCCTCGAGACCAATAGTTCAGACAAAACTACATGGGTTGCTCCTACTGCAGAAACGGGTATACTATACATGTGAGTATTCGCATACATTAGTTAATAGAAGCGCCATCTACGTCTATATTACGTCACACCGCAGCACTGTACAACACAGTCAGACATTCAAAGTTTTTGTTTTGACACTATTTTATCAAGCAACTCATACAAACTCTTTTTTTCAAATAAAAGAGCTTCACGAACGAACTAACGTTTAATTTTCAATTTTAAAATTTTGGCGTAGTTCTTTCCTGAATTCTACATCTTTCATAGTTTACCTTCCACACTCAGTCAAAACGTGTACAAATTAATTTTAAGTAGACGGTAAAACACGTGGGTATTCAGTAGATATCATTAAACTGAACTAGAGTGAATCTTTGAAGAGCTTCTTTCTAGGGTCCCTAACCGCTATTTGACTGGTCAAAGTTTACTACACATCTACTTATTCAACACTGATTTTAGTAAATAATTTGGCAGATCTACATGTTGCGCGAAATAGTTTAAAAGCAACGCCAAGTAAAATACATTAGTTCATTTATGATTTAAGTCTATTTACAAATATGACTCGTTGCGACGAAAATGCTCGCAGCAGTACCTGTGTTACTCGTCTTTCCTTTTTTTTAATTACGGGACAGGGTTGGGTGTGGGATGGGGTGGGGGGCTGGGGCACGTGGTCAGGACTCTGGTTTTAACAAGCAAAAGATGATAAACGCTACCAGTAAATACCACAGGATCACATAGCAATGTTGCACTGATTTTAACTACAACATTGTTTCATTTTTCTACAAGAAGACACCTATTTTTCACAACATGTTCAGTGAACCCCCCCCCCCCCCCAAACACACAACTCCCTTTTTTGCCAGACCCTTGCGCTATCAGCGATGCTATTTTGTTTTTCACTTTGTTTCACATTCAGCACGTGAGCATATATCAGCGACTTTAACTACGTCTCCTAACCGGGAATGCATGAGAAATAACCACCTTGCTTCAGTGATATAAAAACCTATTACTGCTCTTTATAGTTCAAACGCCAATTGCATTAACAAGAAAGCTTTTTCACTAAAACAAGCTGAACAACCATTTGTTGTGATTACCAACCTGCGGCATCCTTATAGCTTTTGTGAGACAGAAAAACGATTCGAAAGCATGCAGGCGTGCTGATCCACAAATTCAATCAACCCATAAACAGCTCAAAAACAAAAGCAGTAAAGCTAGTCTGAAGTAAAAAGCTCAAATTATGCTACATCGTAAAATTTCAGCTGCAGAAGTCACCGCAAACAAGAGGTTATATTCCTTCTGTTCTTCTTTTTCGCCACTTAATGAATTCACGACCCCGCTTCTGACTCCTGTCCTAGCGCTTCTAATAACAATCCCATGGGCGTTCTTTTCAATCCAACGTACTCGATTTTGTTGGAGATTTTATTCTTTATATTTCGCAGCCGGAGTGATGCATGAATCAAACAAGCTGTATATACAAACAAAATATATAAATTAATACATAGGAATTCACTGGGGATTGTACTCTACCATTTTCAAATTGATATGATTTGCCGAGTGTCTAAAACAAACTCTTGATATTATAATCATATGTGCAGAGGTTTGCAACGGTACATAGAAAAGCTTCTTTCTTTTGACAACTGGCATAACATATTTACCAAACAACACTCAACAATGTTCAAGATTTTGGTGATAGATAAGTACCACATGTATGCTTATCAAAAACAGTAGCTTACCTGCAACAGGACAAGCAAATCCGAAGATGAATACGAGGACAGAGCCAATGAAGTAGATAAATACGTAGCCCAAAAAGAAGACAAGAAACAAGCTGATAGCTGGATGGTGGCGCTTGAATTTTCGGAGTTGATGCTGGCTATTTGAAGCGTAGACAAACAGCGAAAACGCCCCTCCGATACATACAGATCCCAATATCATTTGCACGGGATGCATCACACTGCAACATAACATTTGACTTTTTTGTTTTTCTTCTACGCCACGACTATAATTATACCGTCCGAAATTTAAACTGCGTTACAGGTTCAAGAAATCCCCAAGAAGTCAAATTTGACATAGCCAATTTTAGATTGGGACGTATGCTATAACCTGAATGGGAACAGGACTTTTCCTCCGTCGACCCCCCCCCCCCCCTCCCCGGATGCCCCCGTAGGACATTTCCCCCCGGAGACGTTTCCCCCTGACTGGTTGATTTTATTTTTATTTACCATCGTATTTTAAATGAAACGCACCCTTTTCATTGATATTTCATTCATTCGAGTACTTCGAAAATTATTGTGAACTGATTGCAGTTCATACATACATTTAGAACATCAGTCGAGAAATCAATTACTCGTATTATTTATTAATACAGTGCAGTAAAGACAGTGTAACAAAAGCATTAACTGAAAATGTAAAAAGACTGGTTATTTTTAACATACACTGCAAAACTCCTCGAATGAATGAAACACTCGTAACACCGCTGGAATGTGGTGGACTGCCTGAAAGTAGCAGAGATTCCTGCGCGTCATGGTGACTTACCAGTACGAGTATGGTATGAGAAAAAGGGTTTTACTGTGAATGCCTTTCCGACTGCGTAAAAATGTTCCTTCCGGGATCGGACATTTGGTAATATCGCTCAAATAAACTTTACATCTTCACTTTAATCTTAACCGATTCAAATGATCTTGTACAACGTTATACGACTAGATAATGTGCTGCAATAAGTTGGGCAAGCAAGCAAAGTTCGATGTGGCCAACTTTTTTACTCACCCAATGAACAAAAATATAATTAAGGCCGAAAGCAAGTAGTTGGACTGGTAATAAAGTAGATTGTTCACAATTCTGTTGTTCCATCTAACTGGATCGTTGAACGTTGGAGCCTGGAACCTTGCGGAACCAAACATAAAATCATCTAAACTGCGAAGCGGAGCAAACTCGACGTTGTCCATTTTTACGAAAAGTCTACACGCACCACAGTGGTATAAATGTTACCCGGCGTTTTAAGACTTATAAAACGGCGCTGCTTCATTTTGTGATCACTTTTGGTCGTTAAACGATCGCGTCATTTGAGGATCGAATGGGAAATGGCGCTGCATCGTTTTACTACCAAAGACATTAGTTAACACTAATCCTTTTGGTGCAATTAAGATAAGGGAAAGGAGCGGGGTCTGTTAGTAAGTGTATACACAAAATGACACCTGCAAGTTTACTCCGGGTACAGACAACAACGGAGGAGTAAATGTGTGTTTTGGTTTTAAATTTCACCTCCAAACGACCCGCGTTGACTACGATGTAAATGTAATTAAAGGGGAAAAGGGAACGGAGAAACAAGAATGGTACCTGTGAGACAAAATAAAGTAAACAATTATGAAAAAATGTATTAGGTTAAATGCTGTAGTTTAATTCACTTTCATAGAATGTTGGAAGAAATGTAATTTGCTATCTTGAATTTGATCGATATAATATATACACATTTCGAAGCACTAGCTATTTGGTTATTAATTGGCACATGTTCCGTTTTAACACTGCACCCTGCGCCCATTTGCAATCAATCTGGTAGCAAACAAACGGCACTCTGCCGTCCTGAAATGGCGAGGCTGAATTTCAACCAGCCTTGACAACAAAATGACAAAGACCTGTGAGACAAAATAAAGTAAACAATATGAAAAAATGTATTAGGTTAAATGCTGTAGTTTAATTCACTTTCACAGAATGTTGGAAGAAATGCAATTTGCTATCTTGAATTTGATCGATATAATATATACACATTTCTAAGCACTAGCTATTTGGTTATTAATTGGCACATGTTCCGTTTTAACACTGCCCCCTGCACCCACTTGCAATCAGTCTGGTAGCAAACAAACGGCACTTTGCCGTCCTGAAATGGCGAGGCCGAATTTCAACCAGCCTTGACAACAAAATGACAAAGACGCCGTTTTTAAGCAGTTTTTAAGTCGCGAGAGTCGCAAACCTGCATGTGACATAAATACAGTCGGACCCGCGTAATATGAAGTCGTCGGGACCGAGCAAAATACTTCATATTACGCGAACTTTACAATGCAATACCCCAGTGTTTGATTACGATATTGGTACGCAATAGCTTTGAATCAAACGACTGTTTTATCTGCTTAAAGACTGCCAAAGTGCAATTGCGACCCTTTTGTGATCGCTTGTCCATTAAGGCCTTTTGTTAACAACAGCATTCACTGTTGACACTTACTCAAAGTCTACTGTGTATTTGATTCTTTGTGTTTTTGTTCTTGGCCTTTTGTGTAGTTCATATTACGCGAACAGATTATGCAGTAAATGTAGCCCATGGGACCCTATGCTGGACTTCATATTACGTGAACTTCACATTAGACGTGTTCATGTTATGTGAACTTCTGTCCATAGAAACCAAGGCATTTACATTGGGACCAAGCAAATCACTTCATATTACGGGAACTTCATATTAACCGTGTTCATATTAAGTGGGTCCGACTGTATAAGAAACAACATATCTTATGCTGACAATAATAATACTTCATTTTCCATATGCAATTTTTTTGGCCTGAAGCCAGTGTTGCCACATCATCCATTTTTTTTAAATTGCCCTTTTTTTTTTAGAAAAGTCCAATTTTTTCCTTTTTATCTTTAAATACTTTTTTATACTTTTTTAAAATTTCCATCCTTTTCTGATACTTTCATGGCTTTTCATCCTTTTTTTATTTTGTTACTTTTTTATATTTGTCTAATAAATTGAAAAAAAAAACAATAAGGAAACACAAGGGTTCATTAACAAAATGATGGGGAGAAAACGAGACAGCCCTTTTGGTAATGTTCAGAACAATTTAGAATTACACTGAAATATTTTTAAAAGTTGTGAAAACGAGCATTTCAATAAGTAATAATTACAAAAAATGATACAATATGATTAAAATTAATCAGAATATGAATTATCCTTTTTTCGTTCTTTTTTTTCAATTTTATCCTGTTTATACTTTTTTATGCCTTTCTTGATGATCCCGTGGCAACACTGCCCGAAGCCGAAGGGGTACGGGGCAACCCAGATGGGGGAGACTGGTACATGCCCGTAGGCTAAATGCAAAAAGAAAATAATATTCAGCACATAGAGAATGGCGCAAGTAGTTGTAAAACGACAGTTATGGAACAGGAAGTGACGTCATCAGACCACCCTCCCCGCCCTAGAAGGCATAACCCTTAGTCACCTGTCAATCATCATGACGTAATTAGTCACGTGACCTGTCAATCATCATTAGTCACGTGACCTGTCAATCATGTGTCATGTGACCCCAACCCTATATGAGGAATGTTTTCCCGAACGTTAACCTTCCGGCCTGAGTGGCTCACTTGGTAGAGCAGGGGACTCGTAAGCGGACCCATGGTCTGAAGGTTGGTGGATCGATCCCGCCCTCGGGCATCACTTTCACCTTCTGTCTATCATACCGTCATATCATGGGTTTCTCGATGTGAAGACCCCCTCCCCCCAGGGCATAATATGTACCGAACCCCCCCCCCCCCCCAGGACATGATTCAGCAGTCCTATAAGAGCACATTGTGTGTGGACATGTGTTTCATTCATGCTTTGGCTGCTGTTGGATACACAGGGAAAAAAAATGAAAACAGTTGCTTTTACTGTTGTGCTGTTGTACTGTTGTGCTGTTGTTGGATATTACATGGAGAACAAGTGAAAGACTGGGTGGAATACACATAGGAGACGAAGTGAAACATTGGTTATTCTTTGGAAAAGGAAGTGACAGATTGGCTGGATATACATAGGAGACAAAGTGAAAGATTGGTTATTCTGTGGAAAAGGAAGTGAAGGATTGACTGAAATACACATGGAGACGAATTGACGAATTTTTAAAGCTTTTTTGTGACTTTTTTGTGACTTTTGTGACTCTGTGACATCATGTGACATTGTGTGACATCATGTGACATCATGTGATCATGTGACATCATATGGCTATATGACTATGTAAGGACTATGTAATTGCTATGTGAGCATAATTAGTCTAAAGTATGTATGTCATTATCAGATGGTTCAACAGACCAGCCCTGTTTGCTCGCTTGGTAGAGCAGAGCACTCGTAAGCAGAAGATTGGTGGTTCGATCCCACCTCGGGTCAAACTTCTTTTTTTTCTTTGTTTACTTTTGTGACTATGTAACACCATGTAACATTATGTGACTATGTAACATTATGTGACATTATGTGACATCATGTGACTCTGTGGCTTTATGTGACTCTGTAACATTATGTAACATTATGTAACATTATGTGACTCTGTGACATCATGTAACATTAACTGACATTATGTGACATCATGTGACACTATGTAACACTATGTGACTCTGTGACATTATGTGACTCTGTGACATCATTTTTTGTTTTTTAACATAATAGCCATATTTCTATGTCTTTTTTCACTGATAATATTTAATTAGTCATATTTCAATGGTTCCATTACAATGACCACTCACACATACACACACCCACACACACACAGCATAGGAATAAGTACATGAAAGGTCTCAGAGTGTGGGAAACGGTCGATAAATTTCAGAGTGTACTAGTTCAGAGCGTGGAAACGATCGATAAATTTGAGAAGGAATGGGATTTTCCCTACGTTAAGTCTAATGTTATGTTTTATGTTATAGTAGTGGGAAAATGGTACTTCTAAAGCACATTTAACAAATACAGTTTTTGGAAAACATATAATGTATAAAATAAGTTTAAACATTTTAACATACTATTTATTCAAATGTTTTGAAGTTATAGTAGTAGAAAAATGGTAGTTCTAGATCAACTTTAACAAATTTAGTATTTGACAATATATGACATATAAAATAAGTTTAAGCATTTTAACATGCTACTTATTCAAATGTTTTGAATTCATAGTAGTAGGAAAATGGTACTTCTAGGCCAACTTCAACAAATTTAGTTTTTAACAACATATGATGTATAAAATAAGTTTGAACATTTTAGCATGCTACTTATTTGAATGTTCTAAAGTCATAGTAGCAGCAAAATGGTGGTTCTAGACCAACTTTAACAAATTTTGTTTTTAACAACATATGATGTATAAAATAAGTTTGAACATTTTACCATGTTGTAGTAGGGTAAAAATCAGGGTTCTAAACCAACTTTAACAAATTTCGTTTTTTAACAACATATGATGTATAAAATAAGTTAGTGACAAGAGCATGCAATTCAAACATTTATTCAAATGACAAGCTCCATTCGAAATACGTGTTTGAATTATTTTTTGGAACATATAACGTCAAGGTATTGTTTAACAATCTTTTTTAACAAGTTCAACAATTGTTTAATAAATTGTTTAACAAATTGTTCAACATGTTTAACATGTTCAAAATGTTCAAAATGTTCAACATGTTGTTCAACATGTTGTTCAACAAGTTGTATATAAAGCTATGTTTAAAGACTTTCTCATCATTTGAAAAGTGTAGGTTGAACCGAAAGGATGCATAAATGCAACATTCGTTCGAAACCTTACAATTGGTCACAAAGTCTTAAAAGACACTTAAAGGTTGCTCACACTTCAGAAGTGGATGAAGAATCGGATATGGAAAACCCTGTAAAACTACCTTTCACGGAAACTTTAGATGAGTCTTGTATGGAAAGTCAAAGCGTCAACTTGGCTGAAAAGAATGCACATGCTTGTACAGAATGTGGTGCATTATACAACAGCGAAGAAGCTTTGTTCAAACATATGGAGCAGTGTGGTAAGGATGCTGATGACAGGAGTTCTGAAAGTGAGTCAGAAATAGACTCTGTTTGGCATGATATGGTTCAAGAAGTCTACGATGAGTATGATGACAAATTTCAAGAAAAGGTTTTAGAATATGAAGAACAAGGACTTGAAGATGCGCGTGAAATAGCAAGTTATGATCTTCGACCCATTTATAAGCATGGACTAAAACAACTGTTTATGAGACTGTTCAACTATACCCAGCGTCTAGAACAAAGCCAACATTATAAAAAAGATTTTAGAGGACTTTAATTACTTTTGTTGATGAAAAACATTATAAGTATTGAAAGACACTAAAGGCGGCTATAAGGAAAAACAATGCATTCTTTGGAGAGCTACTAGATATGGAGGAGGAGGATGGTAGCAGTGACGAAGAAAGTGGCGTGGACAGTGAGGTGCAACAGAGTGAAACAGATACAGTAGAATTGCCTTATTTGACTAAACTTTATAATAAAGACTTTGTAAATGTTATAATATTGTAACTTAAGCGTTGTGTATTAATATATGTTTTGCACACAACATATGAAGTAGCGAGTGGCTAAGGTCTCTGTTGCGGTGTGAATTCACCCGTAGACCATATGTCATATATTATGTATTATAATTAATTTTGTATTATTATGTATTATATTCAAGTATTGTATCATTATGTATTATATTCAAGTATTTTAGTATTATGCATTATATCCAAGTATTATATGAGAAAAATAAATAAGTTGAAAAGCATCATGTGTTTCTTTTATTATATGTTATAAATATTTACAATTATGATAAAAACAAAACTATTTCAAATACATATTATGCTAATACATGTAAGTAAGAACTTAAATTGATAAGTTTACAAATGTTATAAAAACTAACTTACATCAACATAGATAATGTTAATTCATTTCATATTCATACTGTTAAAATTGCATACAGTCGCATATAGCTTTCTACTCAACCATCTTCTGACAGTCACTACATTTATACACATCCATTTTCTGAAGCATGAGATCCACGGACGTCATTTGCTTCTTCAGCACTTGCCAGTCTTTTAATGATAACAAAATTCCCTTCTTGGTAGGATATAACCTCCCAGATGCATGATTTGTAATATATTTACGAATGTTAACCATCACTTTCTGTTAATATTTCACCAATTTAATATATGTTTCTCCATTAATGGGTATCATAACTGGTGAATCGTCTACACGCATCTTCTTCATGGTGGTATCAGCTTTATGCTCCGGTGTTCGCTTCATATTAGGCTCTGTCTTAATTTTTCGCATTTTACACGTCTCAGGCATTGCTATAAAATTTTCTGCTGGCATTACTATAGATGGTAGTTGTTGTTCACTCACTGCAGACATGTTCACTCTTCAGTATCTTGAAACAGAATGTGTGTTTTGTCTGAGGGCAGGTGCCTTTTATGCTTTATAGGGAGTTGTCACACTCGAGGTTGGACACACTATGTCCCAATATGTTTAGAAATAACTTAACCATATGTGACTTTGTGGTCAATTGTAAGATTTCGAACAAATGTTGCATTTATACATCCTTTCGATTCAACCTACACATTTCAAATGATGAGAAAGTCTATAAACATAGCTTTATAATCAACTTGTTGAACAACATGTTGAACAACAGGTTGAATATGTTGAACATTTTGAACATGTTGAACATGTTGCACATGTCAAACATTTTGAACATGTTTAACATGTTGAACATTTTGAACATGTTGAACATGTTGAACAACTTGTTAAACAATTTATTAAACAATTGTTGAACTCGTTAAAAAAGACTGTTGAACAATACCTTGACGTAATATGTTCCAAAAAATAATTCAAAGACGTATTTCGAATGGGGCTTGTCATTTGAATAAATGTTTGAATTGCATGCTCTTGTCACTAACTTATTTTATACATCATATGTTGTTAAAAAACGAAATTTGTTAAAGTTGGTTTAGAACCCTGATTTTTACCCTACTACAACATGGTAAAATGTTCAAACTTATTTTATACATCATATGTTGCTAAAAACAAAATTTGTTAAAGTTGGTCTAGAACCACCATTTTGCTGCTACTATGACTTTAGAACATTCAAATAAGTAGCATGCTAAAATGTTCAAACTTATTTTATACATCATATGTTGTTAAAAACTAAATTTGTTGAAGTTGGCCTAGAAGTACCATTTTCCTACTACTATGAATTCAAAACATTTGAATAAGTAGCATGTTAAAATGCTTAAACTTATTTTATATGTCATATATTGTCAAATACTAAATTTGTTAAAGTTGATCTAGAACTACCATTTTTCTACTACTATAACTTCAAAACATTTGAATAAATAGTATGTTAAAATGTTTAAACTTATTTTATACATTATATGTTTTCCAAAAACTGTACTTGTTAAATGTGCTTTAGAAGTACCATTTTCCCACTACTATAACATAAAACATAACATTAGACTTAACGTAGGGGAAATCCCATTCCTTCTCAAATTTATCGATCGTTTCCACGCTCTGAACTAGTACACTCTGAAATTTATCGACCGTTTCCCACACTCTGAGACCTTTCATGTACTTATTCATATGCTGTGTGTGTGTGGGTGTGTGTATGTGTGAGTGGTCATTGTAATGGAACCATTGAAATATGACTAATTAAATATTATCAGTGAAAAAAGACATAGAAATATGGCTAGTATGTTAAAAAAAAAACAAAAAACAAAATAGGCAAAGAAATATGGCTATTATGTTAAAAAAACAAAAAACAAACAAAAAATGATGTCACAGAATCACATAATGTCACAGAGTCACATAGTGTTACATAGTGTCACATGATGTCACATAATGTCAGTTAATGTTACATGATGTCACAGAGTCACATAATGTTACATAATGTTACAGAGTCGCATAAGGTCACAGAGTCCCATGATGTCACATAATGTCACATAATGTTACATAGTCACATAATGTTACATGGTGTTACATAGTCACAAAAGTAAACAAAGAAAAAAAAAGAAGTTTGACCCGAGGTGGGATCGAACCACCAATCTTCTGCTTACGATTCCTCTGCTCTGCCACGTGAGCTAACAGGGCTGGTCTGTTGAACCATCTGATAATGACATACATACTTTAGACTAATTATGCTCACATAGCAATTACATAGTCCTTACATAGTCATATAGCCATATGATGTCACATGGTCACATGATGTCACATGATGTCACAGAGTCACAAAAGTCACAAAAAAGTCACAAAAAAGCTTTAAAAAATTCGTCAATTCGTCTCCATGTGTATTCCAGTCAATCTTTCACTTCCTTTTCCACAGAATAACCAATCTTTCACTTTGTCTCCTATGTATATCCAGCCAATCTGTCACTTCCTTTTCCAAAGAATGACCAATGTTTCACTTCGTCTCCTATGTGTATTCCACCCAATCTTTCACTTGTTCTCCATGTAATATCCAACAACAGCACAACAGTACAACAGCACAACAGTAAAAGCAACTGTTTTCACTTTTTTCCCTGTGTATCCAACAGCAGCCACAGCATGAATGAAACACATGTCCACATACAATGTGCTCTTATAGGACTGCTGAATCATGTCCTAGGTGGGGTTCGGTACATAATATGCCCTAGGGGGGTCGGTACATATTATGCCCTAGGGGGGTCGATACATATTATACCCTAGGGGGGTCCTCACATTGAGAACCCCTTGATATGACGGTATGATAGACAGAAGGTGAAAGTGATGCCCGAGGGCGAGATCGATCCACCAACCTTTAGACCATGGGTTCGCTTACGAGACCCCTTCTCTACCAAGTGAGCCACTCAGGCCGGAAGGTTAATGTTCGGGAAAACATTCCTCATATAGGGTTGGGGTCACACGACACATGATTGACAGGTCACGTGACTAATGATGATTGACAGGCCACGTGACTAATGACGTCATGATGATTGACAAGTGACTGAGGGCTATGCCTCCGAGGGCCGAGGGCGGAGGGGGAAGGGGGTCTGATGACGTCACTTCCTGTTCCAGAACTGTCGTTTTCCAACTACTGGCGCATTATTTTTGCCTCACTTGTGTATTAAATTTGCACGCGGCAAGAAGCTGAGAGCAGCAGTTTAAACTGGCACGATATCAGCCTCGCTGTGTTGATAGCTCAACTCTCTACAATCAAAGCCATCAGAGCACACATGTCCAAGTTTAAATTGTCTGCAGCTTTTGGGTTTTTCTCCAATTACTAAGAGCTATTAAATATGGTTCACTGATAGAGGGTGATTAGACACCGTGAAATCCATTTTTAACCATGACCTCAGAAAACGATTGACATCCTCGATCATGGTCAATGTCAAAAACCAGAAGTGGGCCATTATCTCAAAAACAGTAAGAGATAGAGCTATTATGAGCTTATTTTCGACCCTCTGGGCCTAAACGACGATAAGTATGAGGTACCTCGGTGACCTCCTTGACCTTCTTGACCTCCTCAGCCATGGTCAATGTAAAAAACAAAAGTTGAGCATTATCTCGAAAACGCTTAGAGATAGAGCGATTTTGAGCTTATTTTCGACCCTTTGGACCTAAGCGACGATGTATGATAGGAACCTCGGTGACCTTGACCTCCTCGGACATGGCCAAAGTTAGAAACCGGAAGTGGGCTATTATATCGAAAACGGTTAGAGAAAGGCAATTTAAGCCTATTTTCGATCCTCTACGTCTAAAATACGACATGTAAGAGGTACTTGAGTGAGTAAGCCAAACAGAATGAACCGATGAGAGAGCATTCTGGCATCATAAGTAACCAATGAGAATCGAGCATAGCAATGCTACTTTTTCCCGCCAAAACTTAACAAAGAAGATCACGAAGTACTAACGACAGACGTTTTACCACAATAAGTCATGACTTAAACTAGATACAAACCAACCCACAATTCACTTTAGCGTCCGTTCTAAAAATAAAAACTGACTTACTTTTTCTGATCATCGAATGATATTTGAGATAAAATGTTTAGAAACAGAAATACAAGAAATATATGTCACCAATTCAGGTGTGTTTCGCTGTTTTAAAATTTTGTAAACCGACAGTAAAGGATGTGTATTATTATAGGTAGTGATGTGTAAATTCATCTTTTCATCTATTTGTTCGAACATTTTAAGCAATGTGGCGATGGTGATGATCTCAGTAGTTCTGAGAGTGAGCCCAAAACAGACCCTGTTTGGTATGATATTGTCCAAGAAGTATATGATGACCATGACGACCAATTTCAAGAGGAGATTTTAGAAAATGGAGAACAAGTCCTTTAAGATGCCCGTGAAAGATCAAGTGATGACCTTCGACCAGCTGATAAGCATCGACTAAAACAATTGTTTATGAGGCTGTTAAAATATACCTAATGTCTAGAACAAAGCTAACATTATCACAAAATTTTAGAAGACTGTAATTACTTCGTTGATGAAAAAAGACGAGTATTTAAAGGGACTAAAGGCGGCTCTGATAAAAAACAATGCATTCTTTGCAGAGCTTCTAGATGACGAAGAGGAGGAGGACGAAGAGGACAGCAGCGACAAAGAAACCGAGATAGATGAGGACAGTGAAACGCAAAAAAGTGAAACAAATGAAGAACAATAGACTTATTTGACTAAACTTTGTAATAAAAACTTTGTAAATCAACAAGTGTTGCAACATTGTTATTGATTTAAGCGCGGGCTTCAAAGTGTATCAATAAAGCTATTCAATAAATGTCTTGCTTTTTTATTTGATACATTCAAACTCTGTTCGACTAGACGAGTGGTCACATGACTATGTTTGTTGTCATTTGCAACATTTGGATCAATCTGGAACCATTGGGATATTGGAGAAATTGATAGTTTCGAGTTTTACTCAGACAAGTTCAACTAGTGGTCACACGACTATGTTTTGTTGTCATTTGCATAAAGTGGATCAGTCTGGGTCAATCCGGATCTTGCTATTTTGGAGCTCTACTGTTCCTGAAGAGATCAACGAGTGGTGATACGTCTATATTTTGTTGTCATTTGCACAATTTGGTTCAATCTGGATTTTGCAGAAAATGACATTTTTGAGCTCTGCTCTTCAAGAGAAGTTGAAAGCACTATGTTTTAATAAAAAAAAAGCAATTTAGATCAATCTGGGTCTATTAAGAAATCACAGATGGCAGTAGTATTTTACAGATTTTAACATGGTTTATGTCTAGTACGCGATTTTGAACTAAAATCACATCTTCTTTGTATTATGGCTCAAGTAAGAATTGCCTTTCAATGAATTTACTGAGAAAATGTTTAAAAAGATGACATTACACGTCATTACCTATAATAATACACATCCTTTACTGTTGTTTTACAAAATTTTAACACAGTGAAACAGACCTGAATTGGTGAAATGTACATCCTCTTGTATTTCTGTTTCTGAACATGTCATCTCAAATATGATTCGATGATCAGAAAAAGTAAGTCAGTATTTATTTTTAGAACTAACGCTAAAGTGAATTGAGGGGTAGTTTGTATCTAGTTTTAGACAAGACTCTAGACTTTATGTGGTTAAACTTCTGTCGTTAGCACTTCGCGACCTGTGTTTGTTAAGCTTTGGCCTGAAACAAAGTGGCTGCTTATGACGTCAGACTGCTCTCTCATCGGTTCATTCTGTTTGCAAAGCAAAACTGGTAACCTCAATTCTGGTTGGATGATCTATTTATGAGTAGAACAATAGGAGGGAATGACCGCGACTATAACGTCACAATAGAAAATAGACCGAGAACAACAGAGATCGCACTAGAAATGACCTTGCCTATGACATCACATTAGATCTTTCGTGAGGCAACGAACAAGAACAATAGGGGTCGAACCAGGAATACAGGTGTACGCTACACTACTTACGTGGTATGAGCTACGCTGTTGGGTCTTGTTTTCATTTGTCCCTCTTACCTTCGGTTCGTTCGAGCATGTAGCGTGGTTAATAATGGGCAGTTCGCGGTAAAATGTCACTTAACATTGTTATTATGGAATGGACACACCGTTGAATTAAAAGATGATTATTAATTCAGTTTCTTTTATTTCCGCTTTTCAGGCAAAATGCCTTGCAGACAGCGTCTCAACCAGTGGTCTCCCATTGTGATGGCTTCGTAGTCGACAAGTCGAAATTTTCGAAAAATTGAACTGAAGCTCTTAATTTTTCAACATTTATTTTGATGAGTAACATATGAGCAGCATAAAAATGAGTATTAAGAAATTAAATATGCAGGTTTTTCGCTCAAAATTCGCAACGTAAAACCTTAAACATCAGCATAACATGCTATTTAAAAACTTCTCAAACGCATTTGCCTTTTCAAATTATTTTAAGAAACGAAACGCAGAAATTAAAAAGAATCTCCTAAATTAAACTATTGTTGTAGTTGCAAACTGCTTTGTTGCATTCACTAGTTAAACATTAAAATATTTCATTTTTTCGTATACTTCAAAATAAATTTTTAGCTTTCAAAATTACTAAAACAATGAACACCTTAAAGTTTATGTATTTTAAACGTATCAACTAATGACAAACTAAAAGCACAGTTTTACTTAATTATATATAGCTTTGGTACACGATGTCGACAATTTTAAAAATTGACCCCAAATTGTAGTAAAAAAAAAATTCGAAAAAGCGTTCAGCTGAATGCAAATCATTTTTTTTTTTGCTGCGATGTGAACAGCTAGGTACTTACAGGTATGAAAAGCGTCAAATTTGGGTTGAAGTATAAAAAATCTGGTATGCCAACTTTAAAATCTTATATTATCGCATCCATTTTATCAAATATATGTGATAACTTTTTGTTTCAAGTAGGATTTTGTTCTCTATCATGTTTTTTAGTATTTATTAGCATCATGTTGTAAATCATTACATTTTATACTTTTAAAAGCCTCATAAAGCAGAATACCATGGGAGTGACGGTAAACACAGAAGGGGGTGACGGTTAGCTCAATCGGTAGAGCGTTGGTCCTGTAATCCAAAGGCCTCTGGTTCGAAACTGGCTAGAGGTGGAAAGCAGGGGATTGGCTTTCGCTTAAGTTGTCTCAGCTAAACGACTGCAAAAGATTATTCACCACTATGGAATTCAAAATTCGCAAAAATGAGTGTTCCGGCCATTCCTTTAAAAAAAAAACGATCATGTTCTCAGAAAACCCCATTTCGCAGGCGATATCGGTTTGCTTTGCTGCTAAAAGTGATTAATATTTATTTAAATGATTTATAAATGTAAGAGAGCGACAATCACAAAGGCCTACTGTGAGAACCCTAGGGTTGGCTCCCTCTTTCTTTTATAAATATTTTGGTTTGAATTTTTAAGAGATTTTTTTTAGAATACGGGCCTGGCTCGGTTTCTGGACGCGACCCTCGAAAAATACGGTCCCACTCGCTTGGCAGCATAAAAAATAGGCCCCAAAACTCCCCGGCTGTCAACGACCCGAGACCCATTCCCTTTTTAGGCAATGTTTTTCGGAAAGAGCTCCGCCACTCTCTTCGTATTTTGAATAATTTCTTATGATTTTTTTATAACGGATGAGCAATGTTGTCATGTCCAAATTCCTCCGCGGGTCAATTCGGTTTCTCACTGGCTGCATGGGGAGTCCCTCTCTGGATAGCCGGGGAATAAAAACTCCCCGGCGAGGCTGAAGAGGGCAGACAGGCAAAGAGAGACTGACAGAAATTGAGCAAGAAAGAGAGAGAACACCTTAAAGTTTATGTATTTTAAACGTATCAACTAATGACAAACTAAAAGCACAGTTTTACTTAATTATATATAGCTTTGGTACACGATGTCGACAATTTTAAAAATTGACCCCAAATTGTAGTAAAAAAAAAATTCGAAAAAGCGTTCAGCTGAATGCAAATCATTTTTTTTTTTGCTGCGATGTGAACAGCTAGGTACTTACAGGTATGAAAAGCGTCAAATTTGGGTTGAAGTATAAAAAATCTGGTATGCCAACTTTAAAATCTTATATTATCGCATCCATTTTATCAAATATATGTGATAACTTTTTGTTTCAAGTAGGATTTTGTTCTCTATCATGTTTTTTAGTATTTATTAGCATCATGTTGTAAATCATTACATTTTATACTTTTAAAAGCCTCATAAAGCAGAATACCATGGGAGTGACGGTAAACACAGAAGGGGGTGACGGTTAGCTCAATCGGTAGAGCGTTGGTCCTGTAATCCAAAGGCCTCTGGTTCGAAACTGGCTAGAGGTGGAAAGCAGGGGATTGGCTTTCGCTTAAGTTGTCTCAGCTAAACGACTGCAAAAGATTATTCACCACTATGGAATTCAAAATTCGCAAAAATGAGTGTTCCGGCCATTCCTTTAAAAAAAAAACGATCATGTTCTCAGAAAACCCCATTTCGCAGGCGATATCGGTTTGCTTTGCTGCTAAAAGTGATTAATATTTATTTAAATGATTTATAAATGTAAGAGAGCGACAATCACAAAGGCCTACTGTGAGAACCCTAGGGTTGGCTCCCTCTTTCTTTTATAAATATTTTGGTTTGAATTTTTAAGAGATTTTTTTTAGAATACGGGCCTGGCTCGGTTTCTGGACGCGACCCTCGAAAAATACGGTCCCACTCGCTTGGCAGCATAAAAAATAGGCCCCAAAACTCCCCGGCTGTCAACGACCCGAGACCCATTCCCTTTTTAGGCAATGTTTTTCGGAAAGAGCTCCGCCACTCTCTTCGTATTTTGAATAATTTCTTATGATTTTTTTATAACGGATGAGCAATGTTGTCATGTCCAAATTCCTCCGCGGGTCAATTCGGTTTCTCACTGGCTGCATGGGGAGTCCCTCTCTGGATAGCCGGGGAATAAAAACTCCCCGGCGAGGCTGAAGAGGGCAGACAGGCAAAGAGAGACTGACAGAAATTGAGCAAGAAAGAGAGAGAGAGCTTTACCCGACAGCCATTGAGAAAACCGAGTATAAAGATAGCAAGGTAGAAACCTGTGAAAGAAAATCTGTTAAGAAATAGCTGAATAAATTTTAAGATCACCGATAAAAGTTATGTCTTTTTATTGAAGTTCAATTTTGGATTAAACAAGCTTTTTCTGAAAGAAACAGCCCCAAAGAGTCGCACTTTTTAACCTAGCAAAAAGTTCACCTTTTCTAACTCTTCTTTACCTCATTTAACGCTGGAAGAGTCGCGCTTTTCACTAGCTGAAAAGTGTATCTTTGCCACTCTTCGGATAGTAAGAGAACGAGGGTCATGTTGCTAATTGGGGTGGCAACACACAGTAAATCAACCCTCTATCGACCTCCCCAAGCGACACCGTCAATCGTACTGTCGGTTCTCTAATTGGCAGTATTACGAGGGTGGCGACACTACACTAATCAATTGCACGGTAGTTTATTTCATGAAACGAATGCACTTTGTTTACCTGGGCGATAATCGGTGTCTCAGACCTCGAACTTTAACCTGCGTTTTATTGGGCAAGGATAATGTTTCGAAAATGTTTCGGAAACCAGATAATGTTTCTTGGTTTTTCGATAATGTCTCGAAACATTCTCAAGTGTATCGAGCTTTACATTCAGATAATCTTCCCATAATCCTTTTCTGCGCACCTGTGCGCCATTATCGCCCAAAAGTGAAACAATTTTGCTTTACTTACGACGATTCAGAACTGACATATGACAACTTACAGTAGAAATACAACTATTGACAATATCAATTTGCAATTTGGGTTGCTATCTACTAGAGAGAAAAGCACCAAAGCTCCGGCAGCCATTTTTATTCTCGAAACATTATCTGAAGTGTTTTATTGGGACATTTTCGAAACATTATCTGGATTTATTATTTTTTTTCAGATACGTCCAATAAAACACGGTCTTTGTTTCCAGACTTCCTTGTTTAAAAACACTTTTTTATCCGTGTTATGATGATTGGAAATTATTAAATATTTGAGTAATTTTAAGGTAGTACGAATGGCCTATCGGTCATCTCGGAAACGGGTATCCTGATTAGGGATGAGAGCGGAATCAGTTACAAGGCAAGGAACATTCAAATTGACCAGCACATCGTAATTGGTTATTTTACAAACTCGTCTGTTGGCTGATGGAAATTATTATGACCCATAATAAGAATGTAATAGTGAATGGCATGGCTTAAAGTTTGTAAATAAACATGGAACAACCGCCGCAAACGCTGCTATCACATTAAAAGAACACATTTTCAGTTTTGCCAATTACGATGTGCTGTTCAATTTTATGTTTCTCTCCTTGTAGTCCCAGCGTAGCTCCGAGTAGCTCTGACTTGTATAACATCGTACATATCTCTGTCAGAGCTACGAAGCCTTCCATTGCTCCACTAATAGGGGTCAATTTCATATTTTCTGAGGCACGAGTGCTGCATACCCGCTCCTATTATTCAAGCATCTACAGAAAGTTCATGCCCAATATACCCTTTTTGTAAAACAGGCACAGTTTTTAGTGAGCTGTTTATCTTTTATTTGTTCATAAAAGTGCTGAAAAGTTAGTTTCCACACCCACCTGTCAAATGTTTGTTTAAATTCTGGCCTTTAAATGGCACGTGACCAAAGTCAAGGGACCGAAAATTTAAATAAAGGGATCATAGTTTATTTCTAAAATACATACTAAAATAGTTGATAGATGCAGAGTTAGGTATAAATTTATTTTGTATACCCACAATATTTGACTTTTTATTTTTACGTTCTTTTTAAAATATCAATTTAAAAGTTTTTTGGTGGATAATTGCAAAAATTATTGTTCCTATTTCACGTAATAAAGTATGCTCCCTGTATACACACAAATGTCAATTATTGCGGGAGACTGGGGTTATTTCCGTATTATTTTCTTTTAAATAAAGCGTAGCACATACGTTGTATATGATTACCGCTGTACTTTGAGGGCCTTTAGCAAATGCCAATAAAAACGTATGGGTCGTTGAATCTCGCACAAAGTAGCCACAGGGGTGCCTCAAAGCGAGCTTATCGTTATATAGCGAGACTTTGAAGCCTGGAAACTTTTTAGCGCACCGCTTCTTGGAGCTAGTCCCAGCGGACACTTTCTATCTTCCTAGGACAGAAAGGGTCACAGTTCCTGCAATAGAAATGGCCATTGATCTCAATTTTCGAGGCTCTACATCTTTCGGCGCACGTTCAAGGGCACCGAGGCTCGAACTGGCAGGCCTTTTCTTTAAAAGCACACTGAGAAGTACCCTGGCGCATTATTTTCGACCTCTGCGAAACTCCCAAACTAGAGTAAAGCGTGGTTTTGCAGCTGTGGATTCACTGTTGCTGTGGGCGATAACGATGGGTTCGATATCCGGATCTCAAGAAAACACATATTTTTCTCAGTATGACAACAAAAGTTATAGGGTGCGTTTCTTTCTGACTCAAATAACTTCTTTATACATTCTTCAAAAATTTAGACGTTTTTCTGCATAATAAATTTCTGCAGAATGTATAAATCGTATTTGACTTTCAGGTAAAAGAAAGCAAGCTCGAAAATGGCCGCTGAAAACATTTGAGACATGAATTTTCAATTTTGAAATGAAAATTTTGTATGATATTTATGAATTAAAAATAAAAGTGTCTCATTGTGTAGTTGTGTTGTAATTTTTGGTTAAAACATGATGTTAAATGATGTAAAATGATGTTAAGTTAAACCCAAGTAGGATCTCTTATTTTCGCTCATTCTCGTACAAAAACAGCCCGTTGACAAACCCCAATTGCCTGTTGTATTACTTACATCAACAGGGTTGAGACTTCGTCAAATATTCTGGTCGCCCCCCGGGCGACCAACTTTAAAAAGTTAGTCGCCCGGCACAAAAGTTAGTCGCCTAAGGCAGTTTTTGCAAAATTTGTCTAGCCCGCCTCACATGAAAAAAAACAACAAATAGGTGTCTTAAGTATCCATAATTTGTACATATTTGAAATTTATTTCAAATGTGAAAATCGCCCTGAAAACAATATTTGTACAAAAATAATTTTCACGTAAAATAGTGTTTAAAACAATCAACAGTATTTGCCTGAAAATACACGGAAAAAAAGTTAGTCGCCACTCGGGCGACCAACTCGTAAAAGTTAGTCGCCCGAGCCAAAAGTTGGTCGCCACGGGCGACCGGGCGACCGCGAAATCTCAACCCTGCATCAATGCCAGAACAGGGTGATCAATACCAGGGCCATGTCACTGTTTGAATGATCCTCAAAAAGTGACAAAAGCGCCAACATATTTTCGTCAGCCATGTTTATTCTTTAAAAATTTATAATGTGTTTTTATTGTGCAGCATTCTTAAAAAAATTATGATGTATTCTGCAGAAAATTATACGTCAGAAAGAAACGCGGCCATAGACTGCATTTTATTCTGCGTATTTAATCAATCAATCGTTTATTTTCCAAGAAATACATGCAAAATTCAAAAATGAAATTATATGTAATATAAATCTTAATTCTAAAACTTAAACTGTCAGTTTATACATTCATACATTTTAGTAATTCCTGATGTATTTCGGAAAAAGGTAGATCGAAAAAAGTTAGAAACTTGTAGTAAACAATCTACTCAAGTGCAATTTAATGATACAAATGACCTTACTACTGCATATTTTACTTACAGAAAAAAAATACTCATCAAAATAAAACCACATGCTATGTTTTATCTGCATCTGAGAACTTTTTATGTTTTCGCTTATGATTTCCTTAGTATACAGACGGTACATCACGAGTCAGCTCGACCTTCAGTTACTCCGTATGTATTTCTGTCCGAGCTATGAAGTCTGGAAATGATCAACTAATGGGATTCAACTTTATATGCTCTGAGGCTAGAACCCTGCATACCAGTTCCCGTTATACAAATATTTACTTAAAGTTCATGTGCATTATACACTTTTTGCAATACAAGAGCAACTTCTAATGTTCTGCATGTCTTTTATTTTTTTCGTTAAAATGTAGAAGAATTAGCTTTCGCACTCGGCTGTGGAATATTTGTTTACGTTTGGGGGTTTAAATGTCATGTGATCAAAATTTTAAATAAAGGGGGCATGTGATGTCTGTAAGATGTATACTCATACAATTTATTGATGCATAATTATCCCCCGTGAAACGGAGGGATATAGGTTTGAGATTGTCCGTCCGTCCGTCCGTCCGTCCGTCCCCTCTTCAAGCTAAGGACTTTGTGGACACCACTTCTATATCAACGAAGCATAATTCAGCTTTCATATTTCATACAGGCAAAATATAGGGTATAAAGATGTGCAACGTCAAGGTTTCAGTTTGATCGAAGCAAAATTGACAAATTGACAGGCTTTTGAAAATCGTCGAAAATAGACATATGTGCACATGTATAGGACTTTGTGGACACCACTTCTATATCAACGAAGCATAATTATCCCCCGTGAAACGGAGGGATATAGGTTTGAGATTGTCCGTCCGTCCGTCCGTCCGTCCGTCCGTCCGTCCGTCCGTCCGTCCGTCTGTCCGTCCGTCCGTCCGTCCCCTCTTCAAGCTAAGGACTTTGTGGACACCACTTCTATATCAACGAAGCATAATTCAGCTTTTATATTTCATACAGGCAAAATATAGGGTATAAAGATGTGCAACGTCAAGGTTTCAGTTTGATCGAAGCAAAATTGACAAATTGACAGGCTTTTGAAAATCGTCGAAAATAGACATATGTGCACATGTATAGGACTTTGTGGACACCACTTCTATATCAACGAAGCATAATTCAGCTTTCATATTTCATACAGGCAAAATATAGGGTATAAAGATGTGCAACGTCAAGGTTTCAGTTTGATGGAAGCAAAATTGACAAATTGACAGGCTTTTGAAAATCGTCGAAAATAGACATATGTGCACATGTATAGGACTTTGTGGACACCACTTCTATATCAACGAAGCATAATTCAGCTTTCATATTTCATACAGGCAAAATATAGGGTATAAAGATGTGCAACGTCAAGGTTTCAGTTTGATCGAAGCAAAATTGACAAATTGACAGGCTTTTGAAAATCGTCGAAAATAGACATATGTGCACATGTATAGGACTTTGTGGACACCACTTCTATATCAACGAAGCATAATTCAGCTTTCATATTTCATACAGGCAAAATATAGGGTATAAAGATGTGCAACGTCAAGGTTTCAGTTTGATCGAAGCAAAATTGACAAATTGACAGGCTTTTGAAAATCGTCGAAAATAGACATATGTGCACATGTATAGGACTTTGTGGACACCACTTCTATATCAACGAAGCATAATTCAGCTTTCATATTTCATACAGGCAAAATATAGGGTATAAAGATGTGCAACGTCAAGGTTTCAGTTTGATGGAAGCAAAATTGACAAATTGACAGGCTTTTGAAAATCGTCGAAAATAGACATATGTGCACATGTATAGGACTTTGTGGACACCACTTCTATATCAACGAAGCATAATTCAGCTTTCATATTTCATACAGGCAAAATATAGGGTATAAAGATGTGCAACGTCAAGGTTTCAGTTTGATCGAAGCAAAATTGACAAATTGACAGGCTTTTGAAAATCGTCGAAAATAGACATATGTGCACATGTATAGGACTTTGTGGACACCACTTCTATATCAACGAAGCATAATTCAGCTTTCATATTTCATACAGGCAAAATATAGGGTATAAAGATGTGCAACGTCAAGGTTTCAGTTTGATCGAAGCAAAATTGACAAATTGACAGGCTTTTGAAAATCGTCGAAAATAGACATATGTGCACATGTATAGGACTTTGTGGACACCACTTCTATATCAACGAAGCATAATTCAGCTTTCATATTTCATACAGGCAAAATATAGGGTATAAAGATGTGCAACGTCAAGGTTTCAGTTTGATCGAAGCAAAATTGACAAATTGACAGGCTTTTGAAAATCGTCGAAAATAGACATATGTGCACATGTATAGGACTTTGTGGACACCACTTCTATATCAACGAAGCATAATTCAGCTTTCATATTTCATACAGGCAAAATATAGGGTATAAAGATGTGCAACGTCAAGGTTTCAGTTTGATCGAAGCAAAATTGACAAATTGACAGGCTTTTGAAAATCGTCGAAAATAGACATATGTGCACATGTATAGGACTTTGTGGACACCACTTCTATATCAACGAAGCATAATTCAGCTTTCATATTTCATATAGGCAACATATAGGGTATAAAGATGTGCAACGTCAAGGTTTCAGTTTGATCGAAGCAAAATTGACCAAATGACAGGCTTTTAAAAATCGTCATAAATCGACATATATGCAAACGGAGTGGACTTCAAGGAAGGGTGTCCAGCTTAGATATTGCATAGGGGTAATATTTAGGGTTTCACGGGGGATATTGCTGCTCTCTGACAGCATCTAGTTCAGCTTTCATATTTCATACAGGCAAAATATAGGGTATAAAGATGTGCAACGTCAAGGTTTCAGTTTGATCGAAGCAAAATTGACAAATTGACAGGCTTTTGAAAATCGTCGAAAATAGACATATGTGCACATGTATAGGACTTTGTGGACACCACTTCTATATCAACGAAGCATAATTCAGCTTTCATATTTCATACAGGCAAAATATAGGGTATAAAGATGTGCAAGGGTGGACACTTTGGGTCCGACCCTTTATTTTTAAAGGAGCCCCTTGACCCAAAGGGAGGCCGGAGTTGATATTCCGACCCCCCTCGGGGTACCAGTCTTACTGGGTATATCTCAGTTCTACTGGTATCTCGCCCCCCTCCCAACCATACCCTCCCACCATTTCATCATCTCACCATCATTTCCATTTTCACAGGTACTATAAAACCTTCCCAAAAGCACACATACCAAATTAACAACAATGCCCTTCCACCTAATAATATCCTTTTTTTGATAAATATGATGTTGTTAATCGCAATAAAGAAATCTTTCCTTACCTAATTGTTTCACATTCAATCCATTTTTTTGTATTATCATCTGGGGTCTACTTAATTGTAGTACTCCAGATACGGTATTAGCTCTGTCACACCCTTGGCAACGACTACTAGCAGCCAACAAAAACCTGCGTTACACCGTTCCCACGCAAACCGCATAAAAGCGTGGCAACCTGTTGTGCGTCCACCAAGATGTCCTACAGTAGCTGGTGATAATACCAGACATAAGAACGCACTTTGCCGTGGGTTGCATCCCCTAGTGGAAGGAGAGCGGTTACCTGGGTATTGAGGCTTCTTGTCTCTTAGGCAGGCCTTTCAAATACACATTCTGCTGAGGGACTTGTTTGCCAATACATGCCTTTGGTCCTTCTCTTCGGCCCAAGAAGGGCGTTCGTGAACTGGCCCGTCACGATCAATAACGGCTGGTCGTTCAGTTTAACCATACTGCGGCTCTAGGGTCAATCGAACGGCGTTGGATGGAGAATACCGCCGCGTCTAGTAGAGTATTCCAGGTGTCCTAGCCCTAGGCGGGTAACCCCCGTTGCCGAAATAGGTGGTCATAGTAAGGCCGGGGCCGGCAGACCTGGAAGAAAATTTTCAAAAAAACACTTAATGGATAAGACAAAAGAAAAACAAAATACATCACCGACACCCAAAAGACCAAGGATTGAGGTGGGGTCTCCCCCTGCTTCATTTCCACAATACCTGATTATCACACCGATAGAGGGCACGTTCAAACTATCCCCCTTCGCTATCCAGAAGGGGGTGGCATCGATAGTGGGAAATCAATTTAACATCAAAAGGCTCCGCTCGGGGGACATTCTAGTCCAAATAGCCACTTTACAACAATGTAAAAACCTCCTGAAAATAACATCTTTCGTAAACACCCCAGCTAAGTGCTCTGCCCACCGAACCTTAAATTTTTGCAGGGGAGTGATCACCCACCCTGAACTAAGATTTTGCTCAGATGAAGAATTAGTCGATGGACTACAGGGCCAGGGTGTGACAGCAGCGCGACCTTTGGGCCAACGAGGAACATTTGTCCTTACCTTCTGCAAGCCTACTTTGCCAGGCAATATAAAAGTTGGATATTTAAGCCTACCAGTGAAAATATATATTCCGAACCCTATTCGTTGTTTCCACTGCCAGAAATACGGGCATAACAAAGACAAATGCAGAAATCAAAAACCCACCTGCGCAAAATGCGGGGAGGAAGGGCATGAATATAGTTCATGTGCCTCTCACAACCCCAAATGCATAAACTGCATGGGCAGCCACCCGGCTTCATCCAAGGATTGTCCGCGGTGGCATGCTGAAAAGAAAGTGCAACAGATAAAATTTGAAAAATCGGTGTCTTATCCCGAAGCCCGAAAACTGGCTGCTACCCTCCTCCCATCAAATGCGAAAACATATGCTAGCTCAGTAAGACCCAAGTTTCAGGATTCTGCCTGTCAAACTGACATTACATGGATTACGGAACAAAAGATTTTTTCGCCACCAAAGCAACAACGGCCTTCTAGAAAAACAAAAGAAACTAAAACTGAAACGGACTCCAGTCTTTGTGAGTCTTTACCAAGCACATCTCCTGAGCTGTCAGGGAAGAGAGACGGGTCTTGTACTCCAAGCCCCCAATCCTCTCAGCTGGGCCACGAAACAAAGGCAAGACTCAAACAAAGAGCTCAACTTGCCAAACAGAGGTTGCGCACAAACCTTACGGAGGAAATGAGTGGGAATAGATACTCCCCTCTTATGGATGCTGGCGATGGGAGACCTGCAGGCAGAACCTCCCCTAAGCCACCCCGCTCAAATGAAAAGCCTCCAAAAGTAACGATTAACAGAAATCGAGCTCTTAGCAAGTAACGATGACAATAATTCATTGGAATATCAGAGGTTTTTGGACCAACTACCATGAATTGTTAACACTTATGCACTTAAATGATCCGGCAGTATTTTGTCTTCAGGAAACATTCAGCAAAAACGACAATCCACCAAAACTTAGAGGATATACGTCATACAACAAACCCTCATCGGATGACAGAGCGACGGGTGGAATCGCTATGTTTGTTCGAAGTGATCTCTTACAAAGCGAAATTAAACTAAATACGCCTTTCCAGACCCAGGCGATTCGTATCACGCTTGGCAAAACTTTCACAATTTGTAATATTTATTTGCCACCACAATTGAGACCTCAACTAGAAGAGTTGAATGACCTAATAAATCAGTTACCTAAGCCAGTCCTATTCGTGGGCGACTTTAATGCTCACAGTACATTGTGGGGCAATAGTTACGTAGATTTTAAGGGAAAATTGGTAGAAAATCTCCTTAACCATCATAATTTAACCATTTTCAACGACAAGTCATACACATATCTTCACCCTGGTACTGGTTCAAAAACCTCTATTGACCTTTCTATAGCATCTGCTAATTTATATCTTGATTTTAATTGGAAAGTGTTGGGTGATCTCCACGGCAGTGACCACTTTCCTATTTTATTGTCTGAGTCTAAAGCATACCACGAAAAAAGATCCCCAAAATGGAAGTTTCAGAAAGCAGACTGGTCAGAATTCCAAGAATTATGTCATCAGAGTATCAAAAGGAAACATTTTACTGATGATGAAGACGAACATATCTCATTATTTACCTTTCTTCTCCATGGAGTGTGTGAAAAATCTATCCCAAGGACATCAGGATCCCGCAAGAAACCACACAAACCGTGGTTTAATGACGCTTGTAAAGAATCCATAGCGCTTCGTAAACAAGCTCTCAAAAATTTTTCAGACTACCCAGACATTACAAGAAAAATAGAATATCAAAGGGCCAAGGCAGTTGCGCGTAAAACAGTCAGAAAAAGCAAACAAGATTCCTGGCATGAATATGTTTCTCAACTCAACACAAATAATTCTCTAAAAAAGACCTGGGACATGGTTAGAAAAATATCTGGCAAGAACACTTTTAGCACAGTAAGCCATCTAGAAGCTAACAATAATATGATCACCAACCAAAAGGACATTTTAGATACCTTAGGCGAAACATTTGAACATAACTCATCTTCCGAAAACTATAGCCACGAGTTTAGACGTTATAAAGAAACAGAAGAAACTAATCCTCTTAACTTCTATTCTGACAACAGCGAAGCGTATAATGAGCACTTTTCTCTTAATGAATTGAGAAAGGCCATAGGTAGTTCCCATGATTCAGCAGCAGGACCAGATGACATACATTATCAGATGCTTAGACATTTGCCAGACCATACCCTAAAGATCCTTTTAGAATTGTTAAATCATACCTGGAATTCCGACACTTTTCCAGAAATATGGAAGGAAGCCACAATAATACCAATACCAAAGCCAAACAAAGATCCACGAAATCCTCAGAATTACAGACCAATTTCCTTGACAAGTGCCCTGTGCAAAACATTTGAGCGAATGGTAGCTGAAAGATTAAAATGGTACCTGGAAAGAAACAACTTGCTTGCCGACATACAGAGTGGCTTTAGGAAACAAAGGAGCACTCTGGACCATCTTGTAAGACTAGAATCTTTTGTGAAAGAAGCTTTCAATAACAAGGAACATGTTGTTACCGTTTTCTTCGACTTGGAAAAAGCTTATGACACAGCATGGAAACACGGAGTACTAAAGGATCTTTTTGATTTCGGCCTCCGAGGCCGTCTGCCCCAGTTCATAAAAGGATTCTTGGACGACCGTCGATTCAGGGTTCGCCTTGGTACAATATTCTCAGAATACTTTGAACAAGAGGAAGGCTTCCCCCAAGGATGCATCCTTTCAATTCTACTTTTCCTGATAAAAATCAACAATATAAAAGATACACTGAGACAGGGGATAGATAGCTCACTCTTCGTGGATGATTTTGCCATGTCGTGTAGAGGCAAAAGTATGAATTTAATACAGCGTCGTCTTCAGCAGAGTATTTATTCTCTCCAAGTTTGGGCTAATAAGAATGGTTTTAAATTCTCACAAACCAAAACGGTTTGTATACACTTTTGTAAAAAACGAAAACAGCACGACGATCCAGTTTTACACATCTCTAACGTGCAAATCCCTGTTGTCAAGGAAAACAAATTTTTCGGTTTAATTTTTGATAGCCAACTTAGTTTTATCCCACACATCAAACACCTCCGAAGAAAGTGTCAGAAGGCCTTAAATTTACTGAGAGTCATCTCCTCCCACGATTGGGGAGCAGATCGTGATATTAAACTCATGTTGTATAGAGCTCTAATTAGATCGCGACTGGACTATGGCAGTATAGTTTATGGCTCAACTAGACCATCATATCTCAAGATGCTAGAACCGATACAGAATCAAGGCTTAAGAACATGTTTAAATGCCTTTAGAACATCCCCAGCCGACAGTTTACACGTTGAGGCAAATGAACAACCTCTCAATATACGGCGGTTAAAACTTGCCATGCAGTATTGTTTAAAACTTTACGCCAATAGAAATAACCCTACTCATCAGATTGTTTTCGGATCACATTATGCGGATAGAGGTACCAATGCTATCCCCCCCTTTGGAACTAGGATTATACCACACCTGCAGGAAGCAGGTATAATCATTGAATCTGTTGCAAATTACAAAATACCTAACCAACCCCCTTGGAAGTTAACGAAACCTGTGGTCTTGAAGACTCTTTCTGAGTCCACAAAAGAACGAACTAACCCGTGTGTATTTCAGTCAAAATTTGCAGAATTAAAGGATAATTATAATGACTACCATTTCATATATACCGATGGTTCCAAACTTGAGGACATGGCTGCAGCAGCTATTGTCACAGAAAATAATACATTCAGAACCAGGCTCCCTGATGGGTCTTCTATTTTCTCTGCAGAAGTTAGAGCCCTGCAGCTAGCTATGCAAATTGTCAAGATTAGCCGCTACAAAAAATTCATATTGTGCGTGGACTCCATGTCAGTGCTTGAGTCACTAGAAAACTTACAGGTATCCAACCCAATAATTTTGGACTTGATAGAAAAACACGACGAAGTGGTAAAAGCTGGCAAAGAGATAATATTTTGTTGGGTACCGAGCCACGTTGGAATCCCGGGCAACGAGGCAGCCGACAAAGGCGCCAAAGAAGCGTTAAACCAAGACTGCTCAGATTTCCTTATACCGTCATCAGATTTTAAGTGCCATATTTCTAGATATGTCAAAAATCTATGGCAACAATATTGGGATGAACAAACAGACAATAAGCTATACCAAATTAACCCTGTGGTAGGGCGCAAATTGCCCTCCCTAAATGGCCTTCGCGACGATATGGTAATTCACAGATTAAGAATAGGACATTCTTACACTACTCACAAACACCTCTTAAGAGGTGAACCACAACCCGAATGTATAAGTTGTCAGGAACGGTATACAGTAAAACACATCTTGATAGATTGTATAGACTTCAATCACATTCGCCCCCGTTATTATAGAGTTGATTCCATGAGAGAGCTGTTTGAGAAGGTAAATTCCAACAAGGTCCTAGAATTTTTAAAAGAGATTAATATGTATTCCTATGTGTAGACTACCATTAAGTCTATTTTTAGTATATTTTTTAGTATATTTAAGATTTTATTTTATAATCATTTTTAATCAATAAAGTATAAATTCGACAAAGTTACCAGGAATGACACAATATGACCTACAACAGGTTGGCGGTGTCGTTAAACCAATCAAATAACTAACTAACTAACTAACTTTGTGGACACCACTTCTATATCAACGAAGCATAATTCAGCTTTCATATTTCATACAGGCAAAATATAGGGTATAAAGATGTGCAACGTCAAGGTTTCAGTTTGATCGAAGCAAAATTGACAAATTGACAGGCTTTTGAAAATCGTCGAAAATAGACATATGTGCACATGTATGAACTTTGTGGACACCACTTCTATATCAACGAAGCATAATTCAGCTTTCATATTTCATACAGGCAAAATATAGGGTATAAAGATGTGCAACGTCAAGGTTTCAGTTTGATCGAAGCAAAATTGACAAATTGACAGGCTTTTGAAAATCGTCGAAAATAGACATGTGCACATGTATAGGACTTTGTGGACACCACTTCTATATCAACGAAGCATAATTCAGCTTTCATATTTCATACAGGCAAATTATAGGGTATAAAGATGTGCAACGTCAAGGTTTCAGTTTGATCGAAGCAAAATTGACAAATTGACAGGCTTTTGAAAATCGTCGAAAATAGACATATGTGCACATGTATAGGACTTTGTGGACACCACTTCTATATCAACGAAGCATAATTCAGCTTTCATATTTCATACAGGCAAAATATAGGGTATAAAGATGTGCAACGTCAAGGTTTCAGTTTGATCGAAGCAAAATTGACAAATTGACAGGCTTTTGAAAATCGTCGAAAATAGACATATGTGCACATGTATGAACTTTGTGGACACCACTTCTATATCAACGAAGCATAATTCAGCTTTCATATTTCATACAGGCAAAATATAGGGTATAAAGATGTGCAACGTCAAGGTTTCAGTTTGATCGAAGCAAAATTGACAAATTGACAGGCTTTTGAAAATCGTCGAAAATAGACATATGTGCACATGTATAGGACTTTGTGGACACCACTTCTATATCAACGAAGCATAATTCAGCTTTCATATTTCATACAGGCAAAATATAGGGTATAAAGATGTGCAACGTCAAGGTTTCAGTTTGATGGAAGCAAAATTGACAAATTGACAGGCTTTTGAAAATCGTCGAAAATAGACATATGTGCACATGTATAGGACTTTGTGGACACCACTTCTATATCAAAGAAGCATAATTCAGCTTTCATATTTCATATAGGCAAAATATAGGGTATAAAGATGTGCAACGTTAAGGTTTCAGTTTGATCGAAGCAAAATTGACAAATTGACAGGCTTTTGAAAATCGTTGAAAATAGACATATGTGCACATGTATAGGACTTTGTGGACACCACTTCTATATCAACGAAGCATAATTCAGCTTTCATATTTCATATAGGCAACATATAGGGTATAAAGATGTGCAACGTCAAGGTTTCAGTTTGATCGAAGCAAAATTGACAAAATGACAGGCTTTTAAAAATCGTCATAAATCGACATATATGCAAACGGAGTGGACTTCAAGGAAGGGTGTCCAGCTTAGATATTGCATAGGGGTAATATTTAGGGTTTCACGGGGGATATTGCTGCTCTCTGACAGCATCTAGTTCATATAGGCAACATATAGGGTATAAAGATGTGCAACGTCAAGGTTTCAGTTTGATCGAAGCAAAATTGACAAAATGACAGGCTTTTAAAAATCGTCATAAATCGACATTTATCTAGCCTGAAAAAATGCTTTACATTAGATTAATAAAAAATAGATTCGGGTTATATCTGTTCAAAGACAGTTTGTAGTATTGTTGATTTGTCGTTCAAGGAAGGGTGTCCAGTTTCCTGTCAATGGTAATCCATTAGCTTAGATATTGCATAGGGGTAATATTTAGGGTTTCACGAGGGATATTGCTGCTCTCTGACAGCATCTAGTTAATCATAAAATTATTCTGTACACCCCTAATGTTTAATATAATTCCATGGGTTTTGAATATCAGTTCAGCAGTTCATGGTGTAAAATTGCAAAAGTTATTTTCATTTTTTTGAATAAATAAACCATGCTCCCCGTATTTCAGTTATCGCGGGAGAGTTGTGGTTATTTCAGTATTTTTGGTTTTAAAGAAAGGGTAACAGAAATTGCATATCATTGCCGTAGTACTTCAAGGGTCTTTAATTAATAAACGCTAATAAAGACCTGAGGCTCGTAAAATGTCACACAAAATCGCCACGGCGGTGCCTCAAAGTGTGCGCAGTTAGCTTGTATAATTATTATAATTATGAAGCGAGGAATTGAAGCGCTAAGCCGAACTCCAGTAGCGAGCCGCTTCTGGGAGCTATACAGACTGTATATACGGATTACAGGCTAAGTCAGCACTAGCTCCTAGTACCTCTGGATCAGCTCTTCTTAATTTCATTCCGTATATCTTTCCGTGAGAGCTACGAAGCCTTTCATTGCTCAGCTACTCATAGGATGAAATCACACGTTGTGAGGCTCGAACCCTGGGTGGCATTCTCTGTTATACAAATAGTGGCTGGGAGTTCATGTACAATACACCCTTTTTTTCTTTTTTTTTTTTTTTTTGCAAAACAGGTACAATTTTAATGAACATCAATTCTTTTATTTCTTCGTTAAAGTAGAGGAAAAAGAAGCTTCTGCACTCAGTTGTCAAATGTTTGTTTTCGTTCCGTGCTTTAAATATCACATCACCAAAAATTTAAATCATGCGATTATAGATTTCTGGTAAAATATAAACTCAATTATTGATAAATGCAGGATTTGGCATAAATATGTTATTTAACTGCGAACTATTTAACTTGTAATTTAACCGATGTTTTTTGAAATACCAGTGTGCAGAAATTTTTAGTCTGTAGTGACAAAATTTATTTTCACTTTTTCATCAAATAAACCATGCTCCCTGCATGTAAACAGATGCAATTACTGCGGGAGATATTTGGTTATTTCCATGTTTTTTCTCAAGAAAAGTGTAATACAGAAGTTGTGTATCAGTGTTGTAGCACTTTGAGGATGTTAAGCCTCAGAACAAAGCAAGTTGACCCGTATCGGCTGAACAATGGAACGCTCCTGATCTCGGACAGAGATTATATACAGAGTAAAAGGAAGGAGTAGCTGACTCGGAGATAAGTCAACTCATAGTTTTTACTCCGTGTAAGCACTTAAAAATCTGCAGAAAACTTTTGAGTTTTCGTTTGGAAGGTGTTGGGTTAAACGTATTAAAATGATAGAGAAAGGCTGGGAAAGTCAAAAGAACTCTGATACTCCCAGAAACGTATTCACAAATAGGCAATGTACAAAATGTACACTGAGTTCAGCGGAAGTTGAAAGTGTGATTTGACTTATAGGCGACACGATCCGACTATAAATTAAATACATTTTGTTACGTCATTGAAATATTTCAGGTCCGAACGTCTACAATATTTAAGTAAAACGAGTTTTTGTTGATTTACCTCTCAACTCTACATGTTTTAAAATGTTGATTCCGCAGGGTACTTACATTTTTCAGAAAATTTAAAAGCTTGTCTTGCCTAAAATCTGGGTGAAAACTTAAAAACTAACAGATAAAAAATCGCATCGTGCAGTTGGAGTATAGTGAACACCCCGCCTGTGAACTGTAGCTCGAGGGGTGAGTGTCATATATTGCGAGTCATGAATTGCGAATGCCACTCATGCATGAATGACGCTGCAATAGACGCGGCAGTTATTATTAAATTAAAACCCAGTTTAAAAGCTTTATTGTATATATGTTTTATTTGAAAACCGAGAAATATTATATTAGCCCGCCACCAGTGTCTGGTGATTGTCAATTCTAAAATGCAGACATTCTCTGCAATAGGTTAATGACACTTGTGCCTTGTTAAAATTTGCCACAAAGTTTGGTCGAAAAATTATATAAATTTGTATACAATGATATAAAATTATATAAAACTAATTTCTGAAAATGTGACTTATAAAAACAATTAAAAAAAATATGGAAGTAACATAATTTATGTTCTGGAAAAAGTAGATTTAAGGAAAAAATGAATAAAAACAATTAAATAAATAATTCAGATAAAGTTTCATTCAGGATTCGGAGTGTGTGGCTTGTGATCACCAGTTAGCACCAGTAGTCGTACCTCAATTATATGTCAAATCCCAGTGCATTATGCAATGCAACATCCGTCATTGGAAGTGCAGAGAAAGTAGGGGTAGGTGATTGTGCATTTAATTGGGTATTTCTAAAGTGTCTTACAAGGTGGTGTTACAGTGGCTTGCGGAACAAATTTGTTTCACACGCCAAAAAGGCTACAGTTTAAATTATGAACATTAAAGGACTGTATCACATACAGGTGATGGTTTTATTGACAAACACTGTACAGCGATAGGCCACGAGGCTGGGCACTTTGTGTTGGATTGGACAGTGTGTGAACGAACCGTACAGTGGTGTGGCTGTTATAACAAAGCACACATTAATCATGCCTTAGAAAGCTGAATGAAGCAGAAATATGCTGCTTTCCCCTCTTAGATACTGCCTATGTGTCGGCCCTTATTTGTTATATAAGATCGTTCTTTACGCAAGACGAAAGTGTTATAATTGCCCCGGTCAGCATCACACTGATATACCTATGAGACTCATGTGATTTTCCCCTTGGTTTTGACGTTAATTTGGTTGACGCTTTCGTTGGTGGATTTTCCATCATTTTTGTTCAGATGTGCCTTGTCACTCGACACTTGGTGTGCTGTTTGCTACTGATTACTTTATGTTCTTGTAGCAGTAAGAGAAAGAGAGAAGATGGCCTGTGAAGACACCATCAACTGGCCAAACAGGTGGAGCCACGTGCAGCGGCTTTTGGAAAATAATGGACCATTTTCTCATTCGGAATTTGAAGAAAGTCCAGAGGTGATATGTATGAGTTACTTTCAAGATTTTGAATGTTGCAACTTTTTTTGTCTAACTGCTGCAATGTTGATATAACCATATCAGCAGAAGTTGAAACTACAAAAGAAAATTACTGGAATATAATTGCCTTTTCAGTTTGCTCTTTCCAGTCCGATTAAAAGAAAACGTGCTGATGGAAATGGTCGTGTTCCATTTAAGGCTTGAACATTGGATCGGGAAGGGAAGTTAGGGAGGTAGAAGATGGTTTGATATTGTATATTAGTCATGGTACCGTGGGAACGTTTAGAACCGATTCGCCTGGTGCATTAGAGTTGTTAAAAATGCACTGTATGCGGTGCTGCAAGGCTCTCGTGTGTAGTGAAAATACTTGTATTTGCAGCTTCTCGACATCCTGCAAGAAAACTGTCGCATCCTGGTAATAGGCGCAGGTGGCTTGGGATGCGAGCTCCTCAAAGATCTCGTAAGTAAATGACATATTTTATGCACCAACCGGTTAGGAAATTAGGCTGAAGTATTTTCTAAATGTACTGATCAAGATATGACATGTTTTAACATGATTTTTTGTTTATATTTTTGTAGGCTTTGATGGGATTTCGACATCTGGATGTGATTGATATGGACACAATAGACATTTCCAATCTTAATAGGCAATTCTTATTCAGGTTGTCAATTTTCTTTTTGTATTATTCCCGTGTGTGTTATTATTATTAGCCCCCCCCCCCCCCGTCTCGACCAACCGGAACTTTTCCTGGAGGTGGCCTATAGCCTTGGGTGTTGTCTGTTCGTCTGTTTGTCCGTGCATAGCCCCCTGTTTCTCCCTCACTGATAATCCGTTTCCTGTGATATTGCTATGAGAAGTAAATAAGTAAACATGAATTTACGGGAATTCACAGATTAAATAACATGTTGTGAAATCGAACTGAGCATGCTTTTACTTTTTCCACGGATTTTCATTTTTAATACAGTTTCACAACCTGTGACTTGTGCATTTAATGAAGTAATGGTAACGAAAAAACCTATTCACAATACGCAAATAATTAGAGTAAGTGTTATTGTTTACACTTTCCAACATTATTAGAAAAGGGGATATCGGCAAACCCAAGGCAGAGGTTGCTGCAGCTTTTATAAACAAAAGAATTCCCGGATGTAACGTTACACCGTATCCTTTTATTTGAAAGAAAAAAACAGATGTAGCCTTAAGCAAAATTTGAAATTTAGTAAGCTACAAGTATTGGGAAACTGGCCGAAAACGAGGCCTGCCTTAAAAATAAACTGTAAGTGGCTGTTTAATTACATTTTGAATACATCCGTCTTTTGGGATGTTGCGTTTTCGAGTTTCTGTGCATTGGTCTTGACTCATATTATAGCCATTTCGCAAAGATTCAAGATTACGACTCAGCATTTTATAAAAGTGGGTAATGTAACCGAGTGCTTCAAATTATGTAATGAACATTTTTAAGGTTTATTCGTATTTTCTTAAATTTTTAACTTGGCAACAACAGAGCAAACATGGAAATTGAATGTGGTTAATTCACAGCAATAGTTCGAAGTGTGGGTTTTGTAATCGCGTTAAATTTACAAGTGATTTGCTTTGAAATTCACCCAGCCGTACAATTAAGAATATGGAATATTTAAAGAAGAATTCTCATTAAAATTTAAAAAAAAAAAGCAAACAAACCGGAGTGTTTTGGCGCCAGGCTTTCACATCGTGGTGTGTGGCCTGGATTCGGTAGTGGCGCGTCGCTGGATCAACGGCATGATCATCAGCCTGCTCGAGTACGACGAAGAATGCAAGCCCGACCCGGCCAGCATGATCCCCATCGTGGACGGGGGCACGGAGGGCTTCAAGGGAAACGCCCGCGTCATCCTGCCTGGCTCGTCCGCCTGTATGGAGTGCACCCTAGATCTGTATCCACCGCAGGTACTGCGCGCGGCAGTAGCCAAGGAGTGTCTGTTGTCGTAATTAAGGAGCTCTAAAATCTGTCATAATAGTCTGTGTAATCTATGAAAACGTAGTCCTTTATTCTATTTTTGATTCATGAATGCTTTTTAGGAATGCGGCATCTAAATCCAAATAGTATCAGTAAGAATTTAACTGCCTGTAACTTTGAATACATAAACAAAACTGGTTGGTTCAGTGTTGTTGCAATACAGCAGTAAAAAGGGGGAAAACTCCATGATTTGGTGTAGCATAATAGAAAATATCACCATAACTGTAAGTGCTGCTGCCCTGTGTTTGCTTTTCAGGTGAATTTCCCGCTGTGCACGATCGCGCACACGCCACGCCTCCCCGAGCACTGTATCGAGTACGCCCGGGTGCTGCTCTGGCCGCAGGAGAAACCTTTCGGCGGTGAGGAAGAGGTTTTTCTGGTCTTTGAGACAGGATGTGGCCTCCCTGCAGTCCCTCGGTCACCCCCCCCCTTCTTCCCACCCACCGGAAGTGAAAAAAATGAGCCATGCTTAAAGGTGTTTTAATTAACTGTATTAAAGCTTTGTACTGGCCCCTGCCCCCCCCCCCCCCCCCATCCAGCGTCAAATAAACGGAATTATCATTATCCGCAAATGCTAAATAAACCAGAAAATTACAAAAAAATCTTAGGGAAACTGAAAAAAATAGCGCTAGAATTTAAACTATTAGTTTCGTCATCCGTGCGTGAAAACTGGAAACTGGCGTTGTGCAGGTGTAAGTTTGAGGTAATTTGATTTTACAAAATACATGATACATATTTCTTGTGGCCTAAACTATTATCTGAAAGGAAAACCAAAGACAAATTTATCCAGAATAAACGAAAGCAAGAACGGAAAGCTAAGAAGAAAAAAAGAGAGAAACATTATTTTCAGTTGTCGATTTGTAGATGGGGTAGCTATTGATGGAGATGACCCAAAACACGTGAAGTGGATTTTTGATAAATCACAAGTCCGGGCGAATGAGTTCGGAATCGAAGGAGTGACATACAGACTTACGCAAGGTTCGTGGTTAAAACTTAGTGGCTGGCGTGTCACAGTGGTTTGCCCAGTTTCTCTCTCTCCTCTCCTCTCCTCTCCCCTCCCCCACCTCCCCCGCCCCTGGCCCTCTGCAGAAATGCCAGTCTTGTGAGAGAAATGTGTATGTGTGTGTATATGCGTGTATATATATGGATTATGCGCCACCAAAAGACTCCAGTACCGCGCACGCGCAGACACGAAGCTATGTATCGTGCTGTAGGTGTGCTCAAGCGAATCATTCCGGCGGTGGCATCGACTAACGCTCTAATAGCCGCAGCCTGCGCTACGGAAGTCTTCAAGATTGCCTCCAGGTAACACCAAAAACAAAAACCCCGTAATTTAACTTTTAAGTTTTATAATAATGGAGTAGAATGGTTATAAAGTCTCGATTTAATTATGTCTCCCTGACCGAGGGGAGACATATGGTGTTTGTACGTTCTGTGCGTGTGTGTGTGTCAGTCTTGTGAACAAAATACAGTATGTATGTATGTGTGCAAGATATCGCGAGAGCGAAATATCAGATGGACGTCAAACTTGGGCTTTTTATTCCTTGGTTAGGTCGGACGGCTCTATCAACTTTTGACACGTGTTACGTCATTGCCTAACAAGATGTTACAGAAACAGCCATGTAGGTCCGAAAGATTCTACCAAATTTAGTCGCGAGTAGACTGAACAGAAACAGCATATGTTGATTTTGCTTTCGCTGAGTCTAACACAACCCATCCCCTCCCGCATCCTTTTCTTGGCTGTTTTGTTAACTAAGCATAGCGTTTTCAGCGTTTTCCAGAAGATCCACGATTGTTTGAGGAAACTCTCTCGCCCATCTCCTCGCTCACTCATCCTACTCAAGTTTCAGTCAGAGGCGTGTTAGCATTTGGTACATGGGGAAGGAATTCGGATCCTCTAATGGCTTTATCCACAGTTCAGAAATAAATAATCGACTGACCACTGGATTATCAACGAACCGACGAAGTAGAGTGGGTGCGAGCAAGGTAGGCAGCGTAGCCGGCACAGAGTTATGCGAGAAACAGGCACTGCTGTATATCCTAAACTTTAACAAAAACGCATTGCGCGTATTTGGAGCTATTGCCGCGCGTTTGTACGTCGGTCCATTCGCTGTCCAGTTGTTGCACTTTGCTGAACCATTGCTGTAACAGAAAACGCTTGCTTCATGTGACATATGTAACAACGGCGCGTGAAAATCTATACGAGCTAATGCGTATGTTGCCGTAGGGAGGTGGTTCAAGCGGCTTAGGCTATCAGCCGATTTAGTGTTGATGTATAGCGCTATAAGCCGAAGGTTGCTCGAAGCACACGTTACGTGTATTGAATGTAAGATATCCGAAGCACACATATTGCGGATTCACCCCTTATTAATTTCATGTAATGCTGCTGTGTTATCTATGCGCACAATAACTTTTGCGCTTTTCCACATGTGTAACCAGCGTTGTATAGCAACGTGAATAGCGGTGAATTCCTTGATGTTGATATGAGTTCGTGCCAGACACGGTGCTCAAGACTCCCAGTGAATATAACGCCAGTCTACGACAATGTTGTGTTGGATTAAAGTCCCTTTAGTTGACGAGTCCGTACCTATGAATACAGATTCGGGCGCTCTCCGGTCCAGAAAGAAGGGTGTGCCATTGAATTGGCTGCATAGCGTATCGATGGCGTGGAGGTCTCTGTGGAGATCGTCTGTAAGGCGATTTCGATGACTGGGGGGTTTGAGTCGCGATAGTCTATCAATTAAGCGTCGTAAGCAAGGTCTGAGAGCATAAGTTCAAAAAGGTGCAGTCTAGTGAGCACGATCTAAAGGCACTTTTTCAAATCGTTAACAAAATTCAAAAGAAAGATTAAAAACAGGCCTTTCCGGAAAGCAAAGATGAAAAACAATTGTCAAACAATTTTGCAAACTTTTTCAAAGAGAAAAAATTGAGAAAATCGTCGAAGATTTTCCAAACAGCGAAATCCCTCCGGCTATATTACCGCAAACCGGTAATTGTGATAAGCCAAACTTTGTGCAGTTCACAGAAGTTACCGATGGGGATATCATTAAATTGGTACAGAGTGACCACTTTCCAGATTCGGATAAAAAGACATGCGGTAAAATCTGCCTGTCTTGACCACTTTCAGATCCGGATTAAAAAGTACGCACAGTAAAACGGTTGTAGTGACCAACTTCCAAACCCGGATAAAAAGCTCATGCATTAAACCTTTTTTAATGACCACCTTACAGACTCGGATAAAAAAGAGGGACAGTAAGAACGTCTACTGATGTGGAAAAAGACGTGCAGTAAGAACGTCTAATGATGTGATTATCATATCGATAGAGGGGTATCCGTCGTCTGTATGTACGTATGTAGTGTGTACATATGTAAACTTTTACTTGAAGTGCTTCTTCTCCTTCAGTTTTGATCAGATTGCTTTCAAATTTTGCACAAATGTTCTCTAGCTAGGCCTCTCTTGAAAAATTACTTTTTTTGGCGATCCGTTACAATTGATCAGATAGGGCGCATTTAAAATTTTTTGCTTGCCAATGGAAATAGATTTAGTCGGGGAGACCTTTGTTTTTTGTTTACAAAAACCAAGCAACTAAACAGGTGTCGATTGAAAATGTGTGATATAAGCCTGTACTCAAGTTTTGTGTGCACTGGCGGCTTTAATTCTATATGTGTCAGTTTCAAATTTCTGTACGTAAAAATATGACTAATTTAATCAGGTATTTCATTCATTCTTGTATATGTTTTGAAAGAATATTATGTTAATATAATAGAATATTATCCACTGCGGCTAGTTATATTTATAATAATTGTGTTGTTGAGTATTATCAGTTTCTGAAAATGTATAATGTAAGTTCAATTTAAATGGAAATTTAAAATGAAACAGGTTAAAGAAAACTACTTGTATTGTTGTTTAAGCTGCTGTACAACGCTCACCAATTACATGAATTTTAACGACACAGAGGGCGTGTATACTTACACGTTTGAAGCGGAAAGAAAGGTAAGTACAAGAGGAAAATGGATTCTTTCTCTGCAGCAATAGAGGTAGCCCTCAAGTGTTACTAACAAATGTATAAGCAACAAGATAACGAAAAGCTGGAAAGCAGCAGTAGAACATTTGGTTTTTTTAGGAGAACACGTCGTCCGTTTTCAAGAGAATATGTGACTTTTTGAGGGAGAATATATGACCGTTTTCAGGATAACATATGACGTTTTTTTTCAGGAAAACTGTGCTGCGTGCAGTCAAATTCCCCAGCACTTGACATTTTCTGAGGATGCTAAATTACAGGAAGTCTTGGATTACCTCAAAGAAAGTGCAGCGTAGTGAGTAACTATAATTGTCCATAGGCAGCCTTTGGAGAGCTGAACACTTAAGTTCTCAGCGGCACAGGTTTCTTTAAAAGTAAATATTTTAACAACAGATGTAAACCATCCCCTGAGGATGGTTCAGTGATGTCGTTTTCTGGCTCTTGGTTAAAGGGCCAGTTGGCAGGTGTTAGCCCAGGAACCACAAAAACATAAAGGAGTTTTTTTTTTTGTATGTATTGTTTGTAAGCAAGTTGATTTGGCAGTTTCTTCATGCTTCTAGCCAGCTGCGCTCTCCGGGTGTTGTGACAACCGTGGCAGGAAGGAATAAGACCCTGTACATGTCCACAGTGAAGTCCATAGAGGAAGCTACGAAACCCAACCTCAAGAAAACTTTAAAAGGTACCGCGAAAAATCTTTATTGTATGTAGAAGAGAACGAGTAGTCGAAGTAGTCTTGTATAAATATGTCAGCCCCATTAGAAAGGCATGTTATGGTCACGTAGCAAAAGTACTTACATTTTATTCTACGATTGCCAGTGCTTGAGCAAAGAAAACTATTATATGGCGTGTAGATATAGCCGTTTTTCCCGATCTTCCAGTACCGAAAACGTCACGCTACGTACTACTGAAAATGTGTACTTGGCATCGCCATCGGCTATATAACTAAGCGAGAGAAACTATCACAGAGGAATGCAAAAACATCTAATTTACAGGAGATTATATTTGTAAAACAAATTAAGAAATAAAAATAAGACCGATGCTGACGCTTGGACTAATCCAGAAACCGTTCTTGCTAGTTAAGTAATAATATATTAATCTGTTGCAGAATTGGGACTTGTAGATGGACAAGAAATCTACGTAGCGGATCCGACTACTCCAAATAATCTTATCTTTAGACTCCAATTAGCATCGCAAATGGACTCTTAGCCGCAATGGTGTAGTTCCTAATCGTATCTCATATTCATGAAAATATAACTAAATAAATAAAAGTCATCGTGAATGTGTGTAAGCTCAGTCGTGTCTCCCATTGTTGGTGTTCGGTGATCGCACGTTGTTGCGGTGCTGACTGTGATGTGGTTGGATAACTGGCCATCAGAGGAGTGGCCACCAGTCGTAGTGATCACCGGAGGAATGGCCACTATTCAAACTGCCCACCGGATAACTCGCCACCGGGTTATAAAATGAACATGTCTTAATCCATGGGTTTCAAAAGTGGCATTTTCTTGACTTTTCTTATTTAAAACAGCGGTAAGAACATCGTCAGGCAGTCTACAGAACTCAAAAACTGCAGAACGAAATCCTAATCCTGCTTTATTGGTTTGAGCTTGGTAGAAAAGATAAGGACTCCAAACCCCGGGCTAATCCCCAGTTTGTTTCAATAAGGTTTTTTACCCCTAGCGCACTGTTCTTTTATGTTCAAAATGTGGTTCTTTTAAAACAACCTCTTAGAATTGTAATAGCAAAAGTATACGTACAGTACAGTACTGTACTTGAAAAATAACAAAATTCTTTCTAAAAAATATTGTTTGGTTTTCATTTATGTGGCGGCCGACTGTTCGGTGGTCAGTTTGTATGGACATGGTAGTTACTCTGTCCAGTGGGCGTTCGGGTCTGTCAGCACTACTCAACTGTTTAATCAAGAAACCCGCCATTCTTCGAATTTATTTTTTTCATAAGTTTCGTGAAATCATTTCTAGTTACCAGGTTTGTTACACTTTGAAACAAGATTTGGTTCCTGAAGCGTGTCTTCTCGTTTGTGAAATGTGTGTTGTTGTTTCATGGTTGTTTACGTGGTTTGCAGACTTCTCTGCCTCGCGTCGTTCTTTCCCGTCAGTGCTTTTGTAAAATACGCGTTTGGGTTGAATAAATGAAGAAACTAAAGTTTGCTTATCATTTTGTGATTATTTTGTGAATATTTTTTTGCCCGATCGAACACATTGCAATGCGTAGCATGAGCTGATGTTAAATAAAGAACTATCCATAAAGTACGTATGTAATGAGGGGTGGAGGAGGGGGGGGGTTTAGCTGAGGAGTGGTCTGGGGCCCAGCGTACGTGAATGATATAAGCAATGGGTGACGTCACAAATTTGCAGGGAGGCAGGGTGTGTTTCACAGAGTCGGAAATCTTTCGGCGCGTGCCTTGTGGATGGCACCCAAGTCCATAATATAATCAATATGTACCAACACGTACCAATCAAGTCTATGCATAGAAAGCAGTCTCGTGTAAATAATGCAACGCACATCAGTGTGTTCGATACCTGGTTGTACAGGGAAAGGTTATCGTATCAAATTGACTCGTGCTATAATGAACTTGCTTTAGCATAATTATTCAAAAGGTTCAGCTTAACGTTTTTTTTCTTTGTTTTTATTCTTCATGACGCGATAGGGGAGTGAGAAACAGGTATAAGTGTTATCATCATGATTATCTTTTTGGGGCAAAAATTGCTAAAATTGTGAAAAATACACAGGTCATATTCACAGTTAAAATTGACAGTTTTCCCAATCATGCTAAAAATAGACTTCTTTTACTCTCCATATTGATAAAAAATAACTACACATAGATCATTAAAAATAACCAAATGTTCTTGATAAAATACATGTTAGTTTATTTTCACATTTTTTTTCAAGTTATTTTCATTTAGTTGGAACTTATCTATGTACTTGTGAATGTTTAAGTAAAGTTAAAGAAACTTGATTCTGGACAATGGTTTATAGAGTGGGTCAGCGATATGTAAAGAAGAAATATCACCCAATGCGGAATAATACAAGTGTCAATCTTCATCAACTGAACTACTGGTACCAGCCGTGGTAACACGACCTGCGAAAGCATCTATGGCGTAGCTAGGGTTTGCTGTGTTTCGAAATAGAATACAGTGCCTATCATAGAGCGCATGTACATTGTCTCGCTGTGGGCTACTCTTGATATATTTAACATGCAATAAATAAATAGTGCATCCTGTTGACGCCTCGTGAAATAAGCAATATGTACTCCTGTCCTGTAATATTGGACTCCAACCCTTGGGTAAACAAAGCAATATATATATATATATATATATATATAAGTATATATATATATATATATATATATATATATATATATATATATCACCAGTACTGCAGGTCTGTGTTACAATAGAGTTGAGTTATTTATTACGTATCAGTTTCTGTTATGGGTGAGCGCTTCTGTGTCGTGTCTACATTTTCAAAACTTGTCTTGAGGACATTGTGCCTTCGTGACGCAATCGACCTAATTGGTTTAATAAATAAGAGACAACTTCCAAATTATCCGCACTACAGTGAAATTCGCTGGATATTAAAAAGGAGTATGTAATATTTTCAGTTTTTATTGGAGTAGTTTCGGTGTAAACCATAGATCCTCGGTAGTCATATTTTCCAGGCTTTTCGAGAATAGTTAATGAAGTATTTAATTTCATGTCAAATTTTAACGATTCCCTGGAAACTCTAACCAAATAAACCGCTGTGAAAAGTTACTTAAGATAATATTGTGTCTGAACGGTGATTTTTTTAACTGGCAGGAATAAAATGACCATTTCTGTCATTCCCCGGTTAGGTCACTAACGTTACAAAATCAAAAGAAGTGGTCCGGTCGAAACTAAAAAAAAATGCGAACAATTTTTTTTTAATTTGGCGATGGTAAAATTTAGGAAATATTTAACAGCATAAAAACAATCGGCTCTGTTCTTGTTTTTTTTAAAGAAAAAATCAAAAAGATCTTTGATAAATCGGATATATAAAAGTATATAAACGTGTATATATAAATGTAGTTTTAAGTAGGAAAGACTGATATTACTTATGATGATAATACAAACACTACAGAATTTAAAGTGTTAAAAAATGCAGTGATTGCGCAACCAGTTCAAAAGCAAACGGTTGTGCGTGTGTTCACATTGTCTACACCAATAGAAGTAAAGGAGGGGGGGGGGGGGGAGGGGGTATATGGCAGGTCATCAACAGGGGGACACTTATGTTCGAGAACCCCTAATTGTATGTTAGACACAAATGGTGCTGCCAAGTTGCTGGCCTGTCTCTGTGCTGAGGTAACCCCTTGTGTTGGGGGGGGGGGTGAGGGGGTGGGGGGGCATCTCGATCAGCGGTGGTGGCGTGCATGTGTGAGTGGTTTGACGGTTTTTCCGTTCTTGCTTCATTCAGTAATATGAATTAAAACTACGGTGCCTACTTGATATATACCAACGGACAAGACACGTAAGAATGCACTGTGTGTATAAAATCCTAGTCATGTCATTATAACGAGGCAGCGCTGTTTAAATATCCTTGCTGAAGTACACAAAAATAAGAACTGTTTATTAAGTATTGCATGCACAAATTCACAGCCTTCTGGTATGAAAAAACTAGTCTCTATATCAAGATACGATGCGGAATTCTCTGTGTGATGTTTGGCAATGGACGTTTGGCTATTTTTAGCCGCATGACTTCATCTCAAGGAATATTAGAAAGCGAATAATATTTGCCTGTATGCACAAAGTCTAAGTAAATAAAGCATATTGTACTTATGGAACATCCTTAACTGCATATGGCCTTTGAAATATGCAAAGACATTTCCTTTAGTCTGTTTAAGGGACGCATGAGGCCAGAGTTATGATGCATGTGATCGGCTTTAAAATCAAGATATAATAGAGTTCGACTGGTATAAGACAGGTGGAGTCTATTTGCTAAAAATGGATACGTAAAAATATACGTAAGTATTGCAACTGTGAATAGGTATTTATTTGATTCAACCGGGTATATTCTCCTGTGCCTTTCATAACCATAATTTACCATTTATAACAGTTTAGTATATTATATCGTTATAAACATTTGTATTGTGAAAACAGCACATTCTAATGTTTGGAAAAGAGTACTAAATTAAAGAAAAAGATATTTATAAATGGGGCGCCATTTTGAGAACTGCCTGTCGTCCTTTAATTATCTTTGTTTTTTTTTTCTCTTCAAAATGCCCACATAACTGTTAAGAGATGGGGATCTGGCTGTAACATTTTGCATTTAACGAACCTGTTCTCGATTTTTTTTTAAACCTCGGCCAAAATAGACGGAAGGGATGTTCTGTCACCCGCCCATTTCTGTGCCCAGTATCAACCGTGCCAAGTCCTAACTATCAACCACACAATAATTTAAAGTGGTTTGAAAAGATTAAAACTATAGACTTAAGTGAGAAGTTCATAGGCTGTTCAAGGTGAGATTGTAATTTCACGAACATGAGCATAATCAGATGATAAAGGTTTTAGGCAAAGCCGAGATATTTAAAGAAAATAATTAAGTAGTTCATTTACATTACACCGAAGTTGTAAAGGCGCCAGTTGCACACACATGTTTTGTGTGTCAAAATAACCAAATAAATCTTTGTTAACAAATTCGTTATTTACCAGTTGGCAACTCGACGAAGAGCACTGTGAGTGATCATTGATTGAAAAGTTGCTATATAAAAACCCACTAACAATATTTAGTTGTATTTTTCATTATAACATTTTGTGTTTTGGCATGCACTATAGGCTAGAGGGGGTTATGTGACCTCGTTTTACTGAAACTAGTACTGTATATTTAAAAGAACAGAAGCAAGAATGCTGGTCTCGATAAAGGGTTAGACCACGATACATTCGAAACCAGTATATAATTATGCGTTTATCACATTTATATTATTTTCCAGTAAGGTTTAAATGATAATGAATGGTATGTGATTTTCAACCCTTTTTAAATTTAATTTAACTGATTTATGCGAAGAACCTGCATGACTTAATTGACTTGTATGTATTGACGAACGTTAACTTCAAGTATGAAGCTTAACATTTAATGCAGTTTGTAAAAGCTCCAACTTATGTCAACATACACATTGCTATAAGAGAAAGCAGTTAACAGCGGTGCAAGTGATTGCCAAAGGCGACTATGCAGCGCATCTTATCTCCTCCCCCCCTCCCCCCCCCCTCCCCCCCAGCAAATTTGTGTGTGTGAATATTATTAAAAATGTGTCCCAGGCACTGTCGTCACTTGCCAAGTTTTTACCGCGAAAATTTCCAAAAAAAAAAAAAAAAAAAAATCTGCCAGCCATTGAAGTATGGTGGATACTTTAAAGCTGAAAAAAGTAGTGCTATGGAGTATAGTGTCGTTTAAATAAATACAGCATACAGTAAGATGTAGATTAGGGCAAAATTAGTTCTTTCTGTCATTCATCTCTTTGCTGTCATCACTTTCGCCCCGTTTACCTGTGTACATAAATTATATGGTAGGTTTAAAGAATCAATCATTTTATACCGATGTGCGTGTCACCTTCGCACACCAGTACTTCTTTTTCGTTTTTTATTCCGTACCACGAACGAGTTGTGACTACTGTGCTTCTGTTTCATGTACTTGAGGATCCGAATGCAGACTGCTGTCACCTTGGTTGACGAACTTCCTGTCTCCATGTCGTTGTTGACAGTCGCGTCAATTTTACCATCAACGACATACCTCAGACCATTTTATTACAAGGTATCAGTATGTGGTGTTTTCTTTATTTGAGTCTTATACGAGGGGGTGGGGTTGTATTTAACCGGTTCTGGCATCTCGATTAAATCCCAATATAAAATCAATCTGTTGGCGTCGAGTTCACAAAGGCTGGCTCATACCTGCATCTAATTGGCAACCAGTAGACATTAAAGGAATATATTATAATTGTGCAATGTCGAGAGTGGGCTGAAATTATAGTCAGAAGGTCGTTGCGTTTCTTCATTCGTTTGCCAATGGCAATGTACATAAATAGTAGTTAATGTGACCTCCATCTATACCTACATGCGATTTTAAAAGTGCGATGGTGAAAAGATGGTTAAATACTGGGTTTCAGGCAGATTCGGTATTTGACAAAATACAAGCAATAGAGGGACAGTTTATCGAGCTAAAAATTTTTAAAAAAAATCATGAAGGTTCCTCTTTATTTATTTAAAAAAAAATTAAAAATATTATGTGTAATTTTTGTTTACTTCTTGATTTTTTTGCAGTGATAATGCACAAAAATGACGGTGTTGAAAAGCCCGAGTAAAGTGGCTTACGTACTGAGTGTGGTTACCCTTTTTACGGCCAGCACTCATGTTAAGGCAGCTGGTAAGTTGCCCTTTTCATGTTTAAATGTAGTTAATATGAAGACAGCCAAAACATGATATTGAAAAATGGTTTAACAAGTGATGTATTAGATTTTTTTCTTGTTATTTCCACAGTGAGTAATTGCTTGACCAGGCGAGACAAATAACGTAAATTGCTCCTCTTCCTTTCCAAACCGCTCCCTTCGCCATTCGAAAATGTAACCTCGTTTACGGTTGTAACCGCTTGCTCGCATGACCTCTTTCATAAAAAAGATTTTATGCTTTTAACCGATATGTTCCATTATCTGGTATATTTTAATTGCGAAAGAATGCGAAAGAAAGTTACCGGTAATCAATTTATTCGTCAAATGTGAGTAGTCGCCTTTATTTTGTTCTTCACTTTTCCTTTTTTTTTTGCAATATAAGAGAAAAGAACGGTGTGTAAGGATGGATGGGTAGAGTTGACTGGACAAAATGGCGGCGTGGTTTGTTTGAAGATCTACTCTCGGGTATCTTCGTGGCAAGGGGCTTCGGTAAGTCTCGGTGACAACATACCATACGCTTTTGGGAATCCTTTGTTATGGTATAAAATCTTTAATCGAATGCTCCAGCCAAAACTTAAAACTGTCCTCAAATTTTTTCCGCCAATAAATTTGATTTAATAGTCAGGAATTTACGAGGTGGCCTCGATCTGGCCGCTGTTAGAAATGGGCGAGTGTTTGCCCAATGCGTGAACAATTAAGATAGCAATAAAAAAGCAGTAACACGCCAGAAGGAATCACACGACACTAAAAATGTTCATACGCTATGGCTCTGCCAACGCGAGTAACATGATCTCTCTGTGAAGACCTGATGTCTTATCTGTATGATCTCGAAATTTCACGATTTCGTGAAATCGGTGCACGATAAGTGTTATCTAAGGATCTGTATAAATGTCGGTTTGGTGTTACGGTGTTGATTTTCTGAAATATGTTTTATGTCATTTGTACAATTTTACAACTTAGATATGACCACCACAGGAGTGAGTGGATTCTATAGTCTTGTTCGTGGTTATGCATGTAAACACAGACCGACAGTAGGGCTACTTGTGACCAGTCAAACGGGTGGTTTTATTGCCAGAAACCACCGTTGGTGTCCAGCAACCAACCACTGTGGCGGTTCGGTCTGTTGTGTATAACTCAAGATTCGCGAAAATAGTATTCTAGTTGAAAGACTCTGACTACTTTTAAATCCGCCCGTTTTATACATAACATTTATTCCTCCAGAGGTCAGCTGTTAAATAACAACGAGCAATCTCATGAAACCTTGTGCTTATAAGGTTGCAACATGCAAACCTCTCAGTTAAGAGTTCTGAATATCTTTATAACCAGAGATCTATATTTTTCAGGATACGTGTTTGAAGGATTACAGCAGCTTACTTGTACTGGATCAGGCTTATTTTGAGAGAATAGGGATCAGTAATACTGACGAGCTGAAAAGACAACTTGTACAACTGGTTTCCACTGAAGGTGGGGTGCTGTGATTTCAAATCAACACTGTATATTATTATATTTTTGCAATTTACGATTGTTTACGTTGTTTACTTGAGCTTTTTTCCTCCGCAAAAGTAACAATGCATTAATAAATTCATAAAGAAATGGATTGACAGAAATGTGGACGAGTTTACATGTGAGCGGCGGGAAGCTGTGGTGGTACGGGAGCGAGCCTATACCTCTGTCTGCGTAAGTAGTCTGAAACGCATGCTGGGGAGGGGACGCAGAGCGGGGGTTTGGGGGAAAGGTTGAAGGCGGGTTGGGTTGTTGACACTTCTTCCGTTTTAACTTGTGTGTAATTGGAAAGAAGGAATGTATTTTAAAATTTGTAAAGAGAGAGATAATTGATAATGTGGTTGACCTACTATGTAAGCGCGGTTTAAGACGCCACATCATAACCACTGCGGTTTGCTGGTAAATCGTTGACCTACTAATGATAGAGAGGTTCGAATGCGTTCATTGGAATATTTCTACCACAGGGAAATGGTTAGGTGTAAGCTTAGATTCTGCTTGCATGTTTCTTGTGGCAGTCTTAGACTGTCCCTGGAACCCTTATAACCCATAGTCTTTGAGACTCTATACAAAGTCTACCGATAACTGATTTGCTTTAGGCATAGCTTTGCAGTTGGGCAGCGTTAACCGTGTTTATTCGAAACATTGGTTTGGAAAAAACAGCGTTAGCATTAGCGATGTGTGAAACTAGCGTTAGCGACAGTTATTGACGTGTGACTGTAAAAAGAATGGTAAAATAATGTCCGAGTATAATATTTTTACAGAAATTCCCGTGATCAATCTCTGTGGTCGTGGAGTAGTGGTCAGCCAGATATTACATCAAGCCAGTCAAATTGTGTGAAGGCCAGTCTGAGGTGCGTATTCCTCTCTGTAGATTAGTTAATGGGGGCCTTAAAATGCACATACAGTAAAGTCTGTCATATATGTAAAGCCATTGTAGAGATAAAATATATATCCGAAATCGGGTATTTCGGATATCACTTTTTATCCCTCGTGTAAACGAGGGATATAGTTATGAGCGTGTCTGTCTGTCCGCTGGAAACACATGGTTTTGTCCGCGCAAGTTCTCAAAGCTGTTTAAGGTACGGTTCTAATGTTTTTATACAGTGATAATTTATTTATTGTAGATGTGTACTGTCGTATTATTTTTGAAATCAGTGAAAAATTGACAAAATGACAAATTGTCAAAAATGGCCCAAAATTACGTTGTGCGATATTTTGTCCGCGCCACTTCACGTATAACCATTTGTTGTAGGGACCTGCGACCTTGCAAGGTGATATATATATATATATATATATATATATATATATATATATATATATATATATATATATATATATATATATATTATTGCAGATGCGCATCGTAGGATTATATTTAAAAGCAGTGAAAAAGTGATTTGGACAATTTAGAACCGAGACAACTCGTCCATCATAGAAGGTGTTCACTATTGGGAGGTATTCAGTAATGGAGGTTTTACTGTGTACAATTTACCTTACATGGGGGATCCTCTCTCACTGAGAATCTAGTTTGGGGGTTGAGGGAGGGGGTGGGGGTGAGGGGGTAGGAGGTAGGGGTTTTACTTTGTGTATAAAACTGGGAAGATATTATACAGCGTAGTTGATAAAAAAGTGGGTTTAGAAAACCGAAACTGTTCCTTTTTTCAGGCAAGGACATGATTTGATTGGAATTTCCATGACGGAATGTGGCACTGAACTTCCGTTTGTTTGTGTCAGTTCCGGTCTGAGTACTTCGTACAAACAAGGTATGACAATCCCTTGTTAATTCATTCCGCTTTGGATTGGAAAATGCAGTGCGATTTTTCCGGGTGTACGAATTATCCCGGTATAACTGGTGTAAAAAAGTGAGCATGACCAAGTCTTAGGGTGCGAATTAAGCACTGGGATACGAATTGACCGAAGACGAGCGGATAATGCACTTCAACCAAGACAAATTACGTAAATCAATCTGCTCTTTGTTGCACTCTATTTTATGTATTTAAGTACCTAGATAGTTCCATTCTTTATTGGCAAAGGGAGCGGAATCCTAAATATCATCTGCGATCAACTTGATCTATGCAAATTCTTACTATAAGATGTAAAGCCGATGTTGTCTCTTATAATCCACCTCAAATTCTGCACACCTGTAAAGTTAAGATATAAGGTTTAAATTCAACAAATAGTGATGACGTAATTGTCATTATGCCTTAAAGGTGATGAATGTGACGATGGGTGGCTGGGTAACCCGCAGGCAGCCCAGTGCTTGTGGACATCCACGGAAGAGCTCTCTTACAGCGACGCTGGGCAGCTATGCCATTCCATGGACGGGTTTCTTGTCACTCCACATAATGACTTCAAACAGGGGATGCTGAAGGGGTTTCTAAAAGGAATCCGCGGCTTTGGTGAGAAAATTATATCACTTTGTTATTGCTGAAGCTTAGAGAATTTAGGTGTTATGTTTCTATTCTCCATGTTTAATTTTTAGTATAAATACAGCGTTCGCGTCAGATTTTATGTGTCCAGCTGGACGCAGATCTTTCGCAATCCTGGAATTATTTTTCGGATGGTTATAAAAGTCAAGTATTTTAGTAGTAAAGAAAAATATGGAGGAATATGTGTTGTGGGGTGGGCGGTGAGGGAAGGTGTTTGTACGTGTGCCATGAGACGTAAACCCGTGAAAATATCACACGTGAGGTATTGATCTACGAACGGGAAGCTGTCCGGGAAGTTGATGGACTCCTTGGCTAAAATGTGAAACACCCTGAAATCGGAAGTGCATGGATGTTATGATCTTTTCTGTGCAATCGCTACACAATTAACTTTCGTCCGGATGTGTCAATGGCACGTGTTTTATCCTGGTATATTTTGTTTTCAGAAGATGACACGCTCTTACGACCGGAAGTGGCTCCCACCCTAGCCCCTTCCACACCAACAGGTAGATATTTTGTAAACAAAAAACGTCTTTGCATTTTTTTTGACGTATGTGGTTGCCATTTTTGTAAATGCATGAAATATTTCTGCATACAATAACTGAGCTTGTATATAACGCCCTAAAGACATGAAACTGCAACAGACTGCCGAGATTCAAACCCTTGTATCTGAAACCTGTCAAAAGGAAAAAAAAAACAGTAAAAGAATTTTTTTATTTATGAGTACACTTATCAATAGTGATGAAAAAACTCGATAATTACTGCAAATTTCGGGATGGGCTATTTGTTTCGGACCAATATATACACATAGCCATACACACACAGACCAATACATGGCCCATAACATGGACGCATGTGGTATTCGCTAATCTTTCTATTAATTCAATTGGCTTTGTCCTGCGGATTTGCTTCGATCAGTTTAACTGCACTACTTAATTATTTATTATTATTATTATTACTTTTTTGTGGTGATCCGGCAGGACGATATATTATTATTATTATTATTATTATTATTATTATTATTATTATTATTATTATCATCATTATTGTTATTATTATTATTATTATTATTATTATTATTATTATTATTATTATTATTATTATTATTATTATTACTTGTTTATTTACTTATTTTTTATTTATGTATTACGTTTCCGTCGTGGAGGGGAAACATGTTTTTGTGCGTTCTGTGTGTGTGGGTGTGTATGTGTGTCTGTTGTAGACACCTAAATTTGTTAAGAGGATAACTGTCAAACGAAAAGGCGATTCAGCTTCAAATTTGGTGTTATTATGCCTTGGTTTGGTCCGCCGGTTGGGATTGTATTTGACATAAGTTGGACAACGCGTGACGGTATCGGATGTGAGAATGTGGTAGCTGCATCATTACTGTAACTGCAGAACGAAACGTCGGATTAGCTCTAAACTTGGTAGGATAGTAACTTGGTAGGGTCCGACGGTTCATATCACGGCAATACGTATTTTTGGGCACTAGACTTTGTTAAAGGGAGAATGCCTTGGGTGGGTCCAACGGTTTGTGTTGTATTTGGCAAGTATAACACAACGTATGACGTCATATGACGTCATTATATGTTGTGGACACTAAACTTTGTTAACATAACTCTCGATCGGCAAGTCGGATCAGCTTCATATATGGTGGGATTATGCCTTGGGTGGGTCCGCTGTATGCTATTGTTTCTGACGCAAATTGGACAACGCCCGACCGCTTATGACGTCAAAAGGTAAAAAAATGCGGCATCACTGTAACTGAAGAACGAAACGTAATATCAGCTTCAAACTTTGTGAAATACTACTTGGGATGCATTGTATTTGGCATATACAGCGCAACGCATGACGTCATATGACAGCAAAGGTGCTGCAGACACTTGACTTTGTTAGCACGATAATTCTGATCAACTTCAGACTTGGTGGGATTATGCGTCAGGTATGACTGTCGGTTGCGAAAATTGATGCATATTTTGGAAACGCTTGGCGCCATATGACGTCAGAGAAACTGATTGCGAATTTGCGCCTTACCCGCTTCTCCTATGAAATTTAGAGAAGGGAGATTCTGCAGCACTCAGACTGATGAGCAGGGGTCGGGGATTGCAGAGCTGTTCCAAAGTAAGCGAGTGGGGTTTAGAGTTTGATGAGTGGCGGGGAAGGGAGAGAACAGGTGGTACCTTTGTTAACCAAAGCACAAGTTATCGCGGCTGGCTGGGCATAGCATGGCACAGTATTTTCTGTGTGCTTACTTATTATTTCCCTTCAATGTATTGATCCGGACAGCATTGCTATATATAATGGATGAAGCGCACTTTGGGTTCGAACCATACCGTGAAAGGAGTAAAAGGGCTAGGGTTGCGTTCAATTTAAAAGGAGGAAGGGGGGGGGGGGGGTGACGACAAGCAAAAAATCACAATGAAGTAGGCAATTGGTGATGTAGCGACGTGTAAAAAGACGTACAGTGAAATCCGCCTGTCTCTGACCACCTCAAAGACCCAGTTAAAAAAATACAGTAAAATCTCTTTGCAACGACCATATTTATAGGCCCAGATTAGATAAGCGGTGAGTATAAGCCCAGTTTGTAGTGACCACATTTCACGTTGCTACCCGTGCACCTGGACGCATATCGAAATTGAAGATTAAGATACTCACAACACAGGTTACTTACCTCACCCTTTCAAAAATACGATGAAGGCACATCAGATATATATTCATATGTATCTATATGTTGCAGCGAATCTGTAAAACCAGCGAATCTATAGATTCGCTGAAAATTTCAGCAAATCTGTAGATTCGCTGACTCACTTAGCGAATCTGTAGATTCGCTGAAAATTTTCAGCGAATCTACAGATTCGCTGGTTTTTCACCTTTAAAATTATACAGATTCGCTGAAATTGCTTGACCAGTCATCTTTACCGACAGGATTACTTGTGTTGGGTGATATTTGAAATTTAATTGCTTTTAGGTGACTTCTTTACTCCAGAGCTGTTTTACAACCTTTTTTGGGGGGGAGGGATGGGATATATTGCAGTCGGAACTTTTAAAATTACACGTGTTTTTATTTAACTAGCTTTAAAATGCATTGTTGAACTGCGAATTTCTAGTCTCAGATGAAAAACAGTATTGGAAAGCGTTCGAAAATAGTTGCTGTCAATATTCACAAAGGCTTAAATTAAGTTTCTCTCTTTGTGTTATCGTTTTTCATAACAGTGATGACAGCAAATCTTAATATTATTGTTTCTAAATAAATTGCAGTCATTGCTCAAAGTCTTATAATACTGAAATAGTACGAAATTGTCAAACTGGAACTTTCTGAACCAAAGGAGAGGCAAGCTATGGAAAAAGGGGGGGGGGCATTTGTTTTTGTTTATAAATCTCAATGGTCGGCTAATGAAAATGTTTGTCATGTTCGGGTACACTGGTGTTGTTGTGCACTGACCGCTCTAGCTATTATTATCATTATTATAATTATTTCACCGTAGGGGAGAAAATGCATAAAGCGGAAGTGAAAGTCTCGTGTTTCGCATGTCCTGCTTCCGCGCAGCATGTACCGTATTTTAGTAACCGGTCTTCGCTTACAGCGTGAACGGTGTTGGCAATGAAAGCTTGGCTTTGCTTGGTTTGATTTTCAGGACAAATGGCATATATACAGATGACAGAGGTCGTCTCTCCTGCGACACACGTCACGCGCGTCAATTATGCAGGTGCATGAATGTGCTGTTTCTAGGCTTCGAGCATGCTTGTTTTAGACACCTTTTTTGTGAAACAGTGTGGAAACACTACTTCAAAATACGCTCTGTATGGTCTTTGCTAAGTGGTTTTGGGAATTCTAGGTGTTTGTGTCAATTGATTTGATTTCTCGTTTACGGGAAAATCTTGAGGTGCTACAGTGTAGTTAATGATATTTTCTTGATTTTTTTTCACGATAATGAAACTTGAATGGGATGCTAGGAGTTGGTCGGAGGCCAGAACCATTGCACGAGAGAGGCGAAACATCAGTTCGACCCACAACACACCAACAAACAACCGGTTATAGTCTGCCGCCATCTTTGCCTGGCCAACCAGGACGAGGACACGAGCCAAGCGCCGGTATGGAAAGACCGCTGGTTATTGAACCCACTGTGCCTGTTGGAGGCGTGTCTGAACCGCAAGGCCCCCCGTCTTCTAACACCATGGGCGAGGAAGGCGGGATCGAATGCGTGGAGTGTAATGACGCAGTTTCTGAGGAGGAATGTAATGCCCGTGGGAGATTCGTCCACTGCGCAGGAACAAACGCAGTAAGTGTGGGGGTTCAGTCATATATTCGTGCAGTAGTACACGCATTTAATTGAAATTTCCGTTATTAGCCCCACCCACCCGCAGTGGGTGTTATCTGCCCGTCCATCGCTGGCTGTTACTCCCATCCCATCCCGTTTCCTACGGTATGTGGTATATATATATATATATATATATATATATATATATATATATATATATATATATATATATATATATATAGATGATACTTATTGGTGGGCAGGGAAATTAATTTATTCAGGAACACATCAGTCGGAGACAGGTTTGAGTCAATAATTTATTGAGACGACGCCTTTAGTACCGATTCCAATAATACTTTTGCGCAGCTAAACAAATTGTTTGAGCCATGTACCTGCGGGAAATTAAGCCACAATAATTAGGCAAAGTGAAAAAAAACACAGTTTGAAATGTTTTTGAACTTATTACCTATGATTTCTTGTCTGTAAGTTCCTTGATAACTTCAATTCGGTTGATATTCCATTTCTGTTTCGCAGGTCTGTCAAACAGAGCTTACTATAAAGCGTAACGGTGAATACAGGCTGTTCAAAAAATGCGACCATAATGCAGGTTGTACAGATAAACGACAACAAACTTATCAACAGTGTTCTAGTTATAGGGGAATTGTAAGTTATACTTTTTTCTTAAATTTCCAACGAAATTTCTGCTATGTAAATTTCCCCCCGATTGTATTTCAGTTTTCCCCAATTTCGCTGTGATGCCTTTACCTAATTTTTTTAAACGTCAGCGTTCTCAGAATTTCAGCAATCCTTTTAAGCGATTGTCTCTGGATCTCTATGTGAAATACGACTGTAAACAATACATTTTCTTTTTATTTCAGCTTACAAGTGTGGATGACCTCATCTGCACAGACTGTTGTATTTCACACAGATGTAATACAGATGTTCTCAGTCAGCATTCTCCACACATTTACCTGGCGACAGTTTTCTCCTGTAAGTATACTGGTATCTAAAAAGTACATAAATGAAAGCGATATTGGGGTTAAAAACATTGGAAAAAAATCTGTGGTGAGTCGTCTTAGATTAAAATTTTATCTAATGCGCGGGCAGTTTCAAACGAATCGACGTCTAGTTAAGTGTTTAGTACGTTCATGTTAAGAAATCTATGGCGGATTGAAACAGGAAGTTTTATTTTGTAGATTTCCTCACTCCAGTCAGGCGAAAGAGAGCTGTGAGCAATGTGACCGGTAAAAGTAGTTGCTGTTCATTTTAAAAACGATGTGACCGCTTTGAAATGTATGCTTTCAGTTGTATTTATGTGTTATGACCGGAAAAGGGCGGGATATAGGACAGCACATCTAAAGCTCAACTTAAGACATTTTGTATCTCTGTAACTGAGGCAGTTGTCTGTTTTAAGAGTTTCAGTCTTTGCCCAGTGGTGCGCTGTCAATTTCAGTATAATAAAAGACGCATTTTCTTCTTGCTTTAACACAAACTCGAAAACCGGGACTTTATTCTCAAATATTTTTTCTTCAATTACGCATGAAAACTACATCACGCCTATCCAGTAACAGATATTTGGAAATCTGTTTGGCTCAGAAATCTGGATCGGCCTGACATCAGATGGAATGAATATGGAGTGGTCTGACGGTGCCGTGTATGATTCAAGCACAAGTCTCTTCCGTACCTTGCCTGTTGGCTTGAGCGGGTGTGTGAGGTTACTCATGGACGAAGACAGCGTTGCGTGGGAAGTGGCGGACTGTGGTGAGCGACATAGAGCCGTGTGCGAAAAGAAAGCCACTTTTGGTGAGTTTATTGACACTACAGTGGACGTAAAACTTGTCACCAGCAAAAGGGGTAGAGTTGACCGATAGCATGAATAATCTAAGTGCATAAAAACGCATTCGAAAGTACCAAATGGGATTGGAAACGGGTTACGAATGAAGCGACATAACGAATTAGATGTGAACGAATGAGTGGACTTCTACAGTGTTTTACTGAGCATATTCGATTGTTAAGACTAGCTAAAACAAAGCATGCTGTAACTTGAAGACAAGTCAGTGCTGGCATGGATTGTCAGTTTGTTTTCTTGTTCAATAAAAACGATTATTCGATATCACGAGTACTTAGTTTTATGTCGTTGCCCCTCATACAAATCTGTAATTAAACTTGTCGATTCCAGCAACATCGCCACAGTGAGGTTCGACTGTAGACGAAGGCAATTCACGTAAGACCTTTGATTCAGCCGGATCTCAGTTGGTGATGTGTTTTTTTCCAGAGAAAACAGCGATCAGTGAGTCCCCATCTGATATCAAAACCATAACGGAAAGGATTACTACAGACATGGAGGCGTTCTCATGTGACGTCACAGGTTATGTATCACGTGATCTGCCGATCATCTGGATCAAAGATGGCGTCTACATTGACAATGATGTAGCTCCACACGGACTGAACCTTAACCTTTCCTGGGTGTGTATTCCTTCCTAACCTCTCCTCATTGTGTCCTTCGCCTCAGAACCCTAGAATTACTTCTTGACCTCCTCCTAACCCGCTTCTTTGGAGTCGGGGAAGAGGGGTGGGGGCGTTGTTGGGCTTACTTGCGTGGAATCCCGTCACATCTGCTGTTCGGATTTGAATGTTAGGAGGGAGGGATGATTGCTTCGACCCCGTCGTTTATGCTCACTTTCACAGATTACAAAACGCTGCATGACGGTTGTTTTGAAGAAATAATATCATCCTCGTAATTACTGTCCTGCTTAAATCATAGTTTTGTCGATGTAACAGGCAAAACAAACAAAAAAATGCAAAATAACTTCCCAGTTGCGCAATATTTCCATATAACTAGCATCAGTCGTCAGTTGTATTGCGCCAGTTATTTTTGAAAGAAATATATGCATTGGTTTTTTGGACCGAGAAATCTGTGTCTCAAAGGCACTTTGAATTGAAAATACCCCAAATTACCCATTCTGCAAATAAAAGCCTTATTTATATATTATTCATAACCAATATGTGTAGGGCCTCCTGATGAAAATGTATGGTGAGCAGGTGATAGGTGAAGTGCAGGGAAGCTATCGGTGTCAGGTTTGGGACTCAAAAGAAGCTTGCTACATATTGTCTGAACCAGCTTTGCTCACGTTTCAAGGTGAGAAATGAAATTCAAGTTAATTTAGAAACTTTGATATTGGTAGCGTAAATTTGGTGTGGTATAGAATTTTAGTACAGGGCCTGAAATAACTGAAATACTTAAATAACACAGGAAGTCAGGGAAGTTTTGATGTAATAATAATATTTAAGGCTTCTAGTTTACTTAAGCCAACCGAAAAATTTTGCTATTCTGACAAATGAAATTTTTTCAGTTATAAACTAAAGATGTAAATCTGATGTAGTATCCATTATGTTAAAACCAGAAAGAATGATGAGAGAATTTAAAAGATTAAGCGAATAGCCGTTTTGAGCGAATAATCGCTGTCCGATTATCCGATTTTCATCTGTATCATTAAGGACATATCTAGTTACTGACGCAGATATGTTTTCCAAATTCTTTACCTTCAAAATGTTTTGCTTAATGGTGTTTATTTCAGACATTCTCACGTACCGAGTTGAACTGCGAGTGCACGAGAACGCAAGACCGGGCGATTTACAGAGTGCACTGTTGCTGCAGCGAAGTGCGAATGAACTAGAGCGATACACAGAAAGCCTTATTGATCTATTCACCGTTTCCAAGTCTCGGATTCAACTTATTCCTGAAATTACCTTAAAGTCGTTCAGGTAAATGACGTGCAGTACTGGCCCTCTGTCGGAATGGTTCCCGTTTGCACAGACCTGTTTTAGGACCTTGACTCACCCAAGGTTATGCAATTCAACTCAAAATCAAGACGATCTTGAGTGTAATTCAACCTTTTTATGTATTTATTTTATATAATTTATGAAACAGTTCAAGGTTTATTTGAGTTAATAGTCTTAAATTTTGAATATTGAAGTCTTGAATTTTCAAATATTTGCGCGACCATCTTATAATGACGACAAATCGAAACAAGCAAATGGATGGTGAATTTTTAAGACTCCTGAATGCAGTCTTTATTTATTCTCAAATAAGAGCCTCAAACTATACCATGCAAAATCATCACTGAAACCGGCATGCAGCTGTATTTGACGAAGTTCCTACGGTGTCGGTTTTCGAATAGGTTGATGTTTAAAAACGGTGCGCATGAGTCGACTGCGACAGACTTTGTTATCAGCAAGTGTTTTCAATAAGCTAGCTACCCAGACTAATCCTACGGTTGTTCTTATTGCAGATCTCGAACGGTGTACTTTTCAGTGTATTACGTGTTACCCAGACTGTTACCTGGGGACTGGGATAGCTTGCTGAGAAATCTACACTTGCTCTATTACCGGGATATGCCCGGCCAGGATATTAACACCGTACGTGACCTTTTTATAACACAAAGGAACGAATCGATGCCAGTAACTTTTATTAATATTAAGGGGAACAGAAGAGTGTATATAAAATCCTTTGTAGTACGTAAGATATGCAAAAATGTAAATAACTGGACAATATGATGATTATAAAGAGCAATATCAAAAACAAACGAAAAAGAAAATATCAAAAACACCTAACTAAGCACTATTTTACAATTTCGAATATGGCTTTTTTCAGTTGCTTGATTACTTGGAGAAAACGTTGTTGTATGAAATAGACAAAACAATTAATGAAAGAAAGCGGAGGAGGAATCGGTTAAATCACAGTAGCAGGGATGGACTTGAACAATTAAATGCTGGCGATTTCAACATTAAAAGCACAAGTAATGTCAGTAGTAATATTGATGCAAAGGACATATTACAATAAGAGCATTTAGCTGAGTATTTTGATTAGTTTCATTATATTTCAGAGGTTTTTGAATGAAGTAAATAACAAGCACCCATCTGCTCATATTTGAAAATGCATTGATGTCCACCTCAGTTTGGGGGAGGGCTGAGTTGGCTGGAAACAAGTCACCAAACCTTTTAGAAAAGGACCTCTAGAATAAGACCACCTGTAAATTAAGACCGTTTTGGGCGGTCTGGGGAAATGGTTTTTATTCGGGGGTTTTTCCTTGTGTTGTTGTAGTCGCTTGTCCCGAGTTTACACTAGAAAAAGACGGCATGAAAATAATCTTCCCGCGCACGGCTATTGGGAAATCCGTAAGCTCAGAACAAATTTGCCTTGAAGGTCAGTAAGCACTGGAACTTTTTTTTTGGTGAATAATATGCAAAAGACGTTAATCAATAAATACAGATCAGATAATCGAATAGTCAAAGTATTCGTGAAAATTATGAGATTAACCGATATATTACATTAACAAGACTTGTAATTGTGTACACGTATCACTACGATTCGAGATTTCAAAGATTATAAGAATAAGCGATTGACTATAACCGGTATTAGAATAGCAGATATCGTTTGTAGAGCGGTTCCAGATATTAATTTACTCAGTTACTCACTTGATAACAAATGGTCTGAAATGGATTGCAGTTAAAATTTACACTATTTTTACAATATGTGAAATTTTTTATCCGACCAATAAAATGAACTTTAGCCAGTCAACAAACTAGCTATTTAGCAGGGCATACTCTCTAATTTAAATACGTTAAAACGCTTAAGGAAATAATAATTACGTGTAAATTTGCACATCAGCCTCAGTAATCGGCCCGCATGCGCACGTGAAGAATATAACACTTGTTTTTGTGTTCACGTTTTAGATGGCCATGCTTATGGCAAAGTGAAATGCCTTGGACATTTCACACAAGGTGCTCACTGGGGAGAGATCACGTGGTCTATGAGATGCTCACCAGTGCAGAGCTCGGAGGTCACTCGCCAACTGTTTGAATTGCTACAGGTTCGATAAACTACTTTCACGTTGGCCTTTAAGATACTTGTAAATGAACTAAATGTACCGAAGTGCCAAAAGTAAACATAGAACAGACACTTACCTTAAATCGAGTGTAGCAATGCGGTATAATCGACGATCTTGATTTTTAGAGCGATATGGTAAGCCCATTGGAAACTGCAAGCCTTCTGGATTCCTTAACAAGGAACCCGGATATCTTGGTGTATGCTGACGTAGTCTATTGCTCCCTTATATTACAAAAGATAGCCAATAGCTACATGCCTTCTGTGCAGGTAAGACTTCATATGGCAGGGATTTGTTGGATTATCTCGTATATATTACTCTTTGTTTTATTCAAAGAAAGAAAAGACACGGTCTTTTAATAAACACTTCATCTGATAATGAAAAACCAGGCGAAGGATTGAGCTTCTTCACGTAATGTCGCCTTTGTTTTAAAAAACTGCTGTTCTTTTTGTGCATTATTTTTATTTATTCTGTGGATTAATTGATGCTTGGACTGACTTTAGGTGGGGGAATATCTGGTCAGGTGTACTAATAACTTGATGTCAGTGAAGAAAGAACATCTCAATAACGCCCAAGTCATCAATAAAGCACCAACGAGGTACGCTTAATGTTGACGTTATAAAGGAATAAACCTCTAATAAAACTAATAGGTATTTAGCACTTTGCAAGACGAAGTCTTGCAAAGAGTTATATGCTTTGGTATTAGGGCACCCGTGAGATTTTCGTTTCTTTTCTTTATAGTCGCCCGTGATTTTGCCCGTCATTTGGTCATCACAAATCGTCCGAAACTGCTGGTCCGATTGGCACCAAACTTTGGAATAATATAGAACTTGATCAAAACTAGTTCTATCAATATTTTTTCCATTATTAAGCTTATTTTCAAGGTCAAATTAATACGCAAAGAGAGAGCATTTTGTTTCTTTACAGTCGCCCGTCATTTTATCGTCATTTTGTCATCACAACTTGTCAAAAACTACTGGTCCAATTGACACCAAACTTTGGAATTATATAGAACTTGATCTAAACGAGTTCTATAAATATTTTTTCATTATTATGTTTGTTTTCAAGGTCAAATTAATACGCAAAGACAGGGTATTTTCGCTGCCTTTACTGGCTGCATAGTGAACGTTCAGAACAAAGCAAAAGCTTACTGTGCGCTGTTGCAGTTACATAACACTTAAGGCCTGTTGCTATAAACACTTTGGAGGCTTTGGGGCATTGCTAAAAACTATCAATATTTTTTCATTATTAAGGTTGTTTACAAGGTCAAATCAATACGCAAAGACACGGTATTTTTCCTTTCTTTTGTCGCTATAATCGTTGCATCTGCCTTAACTTGCGGATTATCTGTGAGTAAGACACCAGGTGAACAAGAGCCTAATATTGGCAATGAAAATGAACTGTTCAGTTGCCAAGTGTCGCTAATAGTTTGCGAAATTGGTTTTCGTTCTTATTCCTTTACGGATACCAGTAAATTCTTTCAAATATGAATAAAACGGAGCTTTATCTCGAATTAAAAATATGTTTGAGATAAGAAATGTTATTTAATTTCGATATACCCTTTCGATATGCATTTATGAGTCCATTAATGTTACAGATAATTTTGCGTTATTAACAGAACAGTCCTTGTTCTTGGTTTTAGAGATATGTCTATGTCTATGAGGAATAGTTTTATTTAGAACAGGCACCTCTGCTTTATTTAAAACCGTATATACTTGGAATTAAATCAGGCACATTGTAGCATAACCGAGCACTGCTCTATCAACTTGGCATTTTCTATTATACATTTTCACGTGTGCGTGCGATCACTTGTGGGCGTATTCTCATTCAGAATCCTTAGGGCGCTTGAGACCTTCACCAGTATGATGGATGTGCAGGGCGAATCGTTAACAACGCTGTGTCAACCCAACATCTGCATTCATGTGCATAACGCAGGTACAGCCTATAGTATAACCTCGCTTGCTGTACATAGCTCGAACGAAACACAACAGTCAAACTCTGGAACTCAAATTCGCAGAGAACTGTTATATATTTACTTAAATCACAAAAACTTCAGGAAAATGTCTTAATGCTGTACAAATCATGAACACCGTCTAGCGTATATTTCTAATTTTAGAAACAGCCAGAAAATCAGAAATGGGAAGAGGTATAGCAGTGAATAGAGACGAATCCGAGGATACTCTTTCATCTGATAATGTCGACAGCATACCGCAAACACGGGGTCACAATGGGAGATACCCCACCTTACCCCCGGGGGCTGCTGGAGAGAACCCTATAATCCCTGGCGATGATGATGAGGACAATCTTCCTGGATCTTCCGGATCAGGAGGGCCGCTTGAAAGCTCGGAGAAGGAGACAAGCTCTCCAGATTTGTCTTCAATGGATACGTCACTAGTATTGCCCGATGACGTCATGACGCAAATGAGTGACAGCATGGATGTGGGTGAGCACTTCTGTGTCATTTTTAGCTCAGCTATGTGACAATAAGTGGCATTAAAGAACTGTTGGAAAACATTGAATTTTTGGCATTGTAAAGAGAAACAACATACAAAATCAGAAAAGGTGAATTGTGCGAGACGACCGTGTTTTTGGACGACATGATTGGACACTCACTGGTTGGCGAAAGGTCAACGTTTCGGGCGCACTGAATTTTTAACGAAATAACCAGACCCCCCCTCTGTACAAATTAACAAAGAGCAAATAGGTGCACTATGTATTCCGTGCGTGCAGTGTGTGATTATATCATGTATATACCGGAACAGCGTGGCTCTGTACAAAAAGAAGCAAAAAGTGTTAAGCATTCAGTATCAGATTTTTTCATCATTACATAAGCCTGCACCAATATACAGAAAAATCTATAACTATTTCGCTCGTTTGTACGATTTTAGGCATCAAAAATTGCTAAGAAATGAAAAAAGAATCGCGCTAATTAACATTTGCTTATTATTTTACCTTTATTTATCCAGATCCGTTTCCCACGCTTGATCTGCGAGATAACATCTCATCTGAGGGGAGCACGGACTCGCGGGAAGGAACCGGAAACCGAGACCAACTGGCGTCGAAGAGAGAAGAACTAGAACGGACACTTGGCCTATTTATGAGTCATAGGATGTCTCGCTTGACCTTCATTGTCTATCTGACGTCAGATCTCTTTGTTAACACTGTGGCGCGGAGGAGTTCAGAAAAAGAAGTGCAGGTTGTGAACAGCCTAGTGGTAGCAAGTGCCGTGAATGGATATCGTTTAAGAAATCTTCGAAATCCTGTAAATTCTACATTTAAATTATTGAAGGTATTAGCTTCTAACGTTTTCCCATAATTAGTGTTTGTATGATGACGAGGGAAGAGAGCGTGTCGTTTTAAAAAACATTAAAATATGCTAAAGTGACCTCTGCCACCACGACAACGAAAAAACTAGATCACGAGCGGCTAATCAGTAAATACTAATTACCCCCCGCCCCCTCCTCCATACCGTCCCATCAGATCAATAGGTAAATGCTACTTACTCGATTAAAGTATTGTTGCATATGTCATTGTGGTTAAAAATTTTGACTGTTTCTTTCCAGAACATATCCTTAGAGACACACAAGTGTGTATGGTGGGACTTTGCAGCTGTGGATGAAGCTGGCAGCTGGTCGACCGAAGGCTGCTGGATAGACAGAGTGATGGCTGACACAGTCGTTTGCGCCTGTAATCATCTCACCAATTTCGCCGTCATAACGGTGTGTGTCACGTGTCGTTTCGTACCAGTTTATGTTTAACAGTTGCGAGTTGTTTGCCACGTTTTGTGATGAAATTATGCAATAAAATACCTTATTGTTAACACACCTTTAACTTGCATACAGCATGCATTCGAGCACTCGAATCTTTGAAATTAACATGCTTCAAATTATCGACGTTCAACTTTTATGAAATAATAATAATAATAATAATAATAATAATAACATTTTGCGTTTCTTAAGTTCTGTGTGGATAGGTTTCGTGCATACTTCTGTCAAACGGCTGTAATTCATTGTCAGGATGTGGAGCAGACGAGAATCTCAAGAAGCCACAAGGTGGCGCTGGGTATTATCTCAAAGCTGGGCATTATTCTCTCTATCACGGGCTTATCTATGACTATCTTATCGTTTATACTTTTCCGGTAAGTGCAAGTGCATCCGGCTGTGTAAGGGAATTGATATGGTTAGAAATAGTCCTTAAGAGGTGCAGCCTTCTGTTTGGTTATCTGAATGTGCATCAAAACTTAGTTTAGTGATGTCTTGTTAAGGTGAATATTTGATAGAAGTAAAAAAGGAAAAATTTGTATAGCTCCTCATACTTTGACAATGTGAAACTTAAAGCATGATGTTCTATGAAAATTTTATTGAAAGTTGAAAATATTTCTGTTATTGGAATTTTCAGAAAAATGAGACAAGCCAGATCGCAGAAGGTGCTGTTTAATTTGGCCCTGTCACTTCTCTGTCTGAACCTTGTTTTTATCTCTGGCGTGACCCGTACCGACCCCACTACCGGATGTATAGCAGTGGCGGCCATGTTGCATTATTTCTTGCTGGTTTCCTTTGCGTGGATGCTGGTAGAAGCGGTGTTGCATTACCTGAAATTTGTGAAAGTCCTTGATACATATATTGAGAAGTTTATGCTTAAAACGTGCCTGCCAGCTTGGGGTAAATATAACCAGACTTCTATTTAATGCTGCAACAGAAAGCCTAAACATTCTTATCTTCTGAAGTTTCTTTCAAATAAAGGATGGTCATAACCCACTTCAAGTGAAACTGTAAAATTGAGCCACCGTAAGGCATCAATTTAAAAAGAAATGATAAAAATTTTATACACTTGAAATCGAATCAGAATGAAAATACAGACCTGTACTTGTAAATAAATGTTTAGTATTTATTTAAAAATGCACGTTTTCATATGGAATATCTTGGTTACGTTACAGGAGGGTCAGCGTTAGTTGTTATTGCTGTTTTTGCTGTTGATTGGAGGCTGTACAGAGGACCTCAAGATTAGTAAGCTAATACATCATTTGATTCGTGAATTCTATTTTCTAAGAGGATGTGTCGACACGCATCTGTCTAATTTTGCGGTCTGTTTATTTTGAACACACACATACACACAAACACACATTTAAAATTTAGGCAAAGCATCATAAACATATTGTCTCAGAAAAATGTAAAATACTTTATAAAAAGGATACATATCTAGACTGGACAAGTTTGAACGATGAATGTGACCCTAAACTCTCATCCAACCTGCTTCTGATGTTGACTTTTTTATCTTACTGTATGTTAAATTATTTAGTTTAATTAAGCATTGTTTTCTCTTTTCTTGTAGTTGCTGGCTGGATTTACCTGCATTTTACTACGCAGTACTTTTGCCTGTAACCATGGTGATCGTCGTCAATACGGTACTGTTCACTCTGGTAATTAAAGGGATCACGTGTGATAGACCCAAAGGATTAACAAGTACCCAATCACAGTCAGAGCTGGTCTGGTTAAGGGTAAAAGCTGCTGTATGCTGCTTCGTTCTGTTAGGTATGTATTGTCTCAGGAAATTACCTGAAAAGAAGTAAGATGTCATTATAGTTGTCAAACTTGCAAATTCAAATTACCTTTGAGGGTAATTTTGGTCTATCAATTTTGGTAGTTACTCAGATCAACCAACTGTATTTGCTAAGCTGAGAAATGTGTAACACCACTTGTACTTGGGGACTCCATGTTTAAAAATATGAAACGGGTTAGTCTTGATTGGAAAACTATGAAAAAAACATATGCAGCTACTGTATTTATATTTCTGCAGGTATCACGTGGTTATTTGGATTCCTCGCCATCAGTGACGCTAAGCTTGTTTTTCAGTACATCTTTTGCGTGTGCAATTCCTGCCAAGGGTTCCTTATCTTCATTTTACACATACTTCGCGAGAAAACCGTTCGCGAATTATGGATTAATTTAGTGTGTTGTCGTACGAATAAGAACTTGAAATACAGAAGTACTGTGACTTCACACCTGCAAGTGGGATCACAACATTCAAACAAGCCAGGGAGCTGTGAACAAAAGAATACTAGTCATAAAATTAACACTAAAAGCAGCGCTGTACAGAGCGAGAAAAAGACGGCGCCTGTACATACAGAAGCGAAGAGACAACTCTCAGAATCCAGCGTCGATGAGGCAATATATAAGCGAATTTTATCTGTCAGTGACAGTATAAATACACAGATAAGTGACTTATCTGCATCGAGTAGGAAAACCAGTGACAGTTCAGACTTCAGCAGCAGTTTACGTAGATCTGAAAGGTTACTGTCCACCACCTCTATTGATAGTATACCTGAATCCCCACAGGCGACGGATGCTGGTGGTAATTTGTATCAGGGAACACAAGGCGATTTATCAGAAGATCATTTGCACCGATCCAGTGAGTTACCGTCAGATTCATCTGAGTTTAATGAAAACCAACCTGATTGTCCACAAACTGATTTGTGTACTGATGTGACTTGCCCAACCGGACAGTCACAATCAAGTTCTGATGAAAGTAACCTGCCCGAGCCTAAACAGATTCCATCGGATTCTTCAGAAGGTGACGTAAAAGCATCTGAGAAACTGGATGGCAAAAGTTCAAATAGAGGTGTTCGTCCATGCGAGTTGTTCGTGTGAGATGCGTTACACCTAGTCCAATAGTCTGCTGATTGGCTCGTGAAAGTGCCTGCCTACCTCACTAACGCGATTAAATGACTTGACAAGCACTGCTGTTTTGTCTTGTGATGACTCAATTCAGTCAGTACGATTGGGTCATTGTCTGGAATATCCATAAAATATAGAATTTTAATTTACAAGAATAACATTCGTCACGAGATCTGACGTCTTTTTGCGAATTGCCGATGATTACCATTTTTAGGGCATATTTACGTTGTTTCTTAAGCTGTGGCCAAACTGCTGAATGTAGATTATTTTCTAAATCTTGACAAATTAAAAACAAATGGCATGAAATAACCAAACTATAACTGTCTGGTTGATATATTTCTGTCGCAATTCCCACAAACCTTTCTTATCGAAAAAATGGGTGATAGAATGCTGAAAAATACAATATATTGCGATTTATTTATCGAATAGAAAGCTAATTTTCGATAATGAAACTATGCAAACAAAAGCATACAATGCGTTCGTAGCATCTTTAAAAAACTACGTCTTGTCTGAGTACAATTGCATTTTAATGTTGACAGATATGTTGTATATTTATCAAAAATATGGCTGAGAATTCATAGCAAATTCTGTTTTGTCACTTTAATATAAAATATTGCATTGGGTATAATGTTGAAGTCTTAAGAATTGCTCGTTTTGTATTTTTTTTCATTTGAAGCAGATGTTTAAATGTGTAAAATTTGTACGTATGAATCCAAAGCATTTCTTGTGTTGCAATTTTATGTTGAAATGCCGCTTGTGTATTGCATAAAACATTGTACAAGAATTGCTGGCATTTGGTTTATCCAGTGTGTCATTTAATACCGCTTGTATAGTGTGTAAAATATTGTTACAGAATTGTCCGTATTTGCTTTGTTTAATATCTTGTTATTTTATTTGGGCTATATACACTGGATATTTAAAGTTATGCTTTGAAAATGACAAAGCTTGTCTCTTCATACAGCCATACAGTAAATCACCGGATACGGAAGACCCCTACTTAAGGAACACCCCCGTTTTTTAACATTTTTTCTCGGTCCTAAATTTTCCCATTCACTTAAGTATGGGCAAAAATGGACAACCCCTCAGTAGGGAACACCCCGATATTCGGAACAGGGAACATTTCGCAGGGTCCCGTTTACCAGATTTGCCTTTCGTTAACTTCATTACCTAACGCCAACGAAAGAGGTGTTAAATTTCTGGTGTTACTTACGACAGGTGTAATTTCCAGTTTTTGATCGTAGCGTCCACATGAAAGAGAATGTTTAAGCATACTCCTTTTGTTCACGATGCAAATCAAAATATTCAACTTACTAACATTTATTGCGTATTCCCGCAGGGTTGTAGACGTTTATAATCAGTTCAAGATCTCAGGTTTTGTCATTTTAAATCAATGCGTGTTTTTATAACAATCCCTGGTGATTTTGAATTCCGTAGGGAGTCACGTTTATTCTTTGATATTGCTTTTGGGGATTTTGCAATAAAAGTCCAACAGTAATAGCCACTGTAGCCTTGGAAATGATAACAATTCAAATCCACTTGAATAAGGAAGCTGTTTTGTGTCTGGCTACTGTGTCCTATTTAATAGGTGATTTGAATCAAACAATATGTGCTTGTTAACTTTCGTAAATTACTTTATTCTACGGCTGTTTTAGTCAAACTGTTTAAAATCGTTCCTGCAGTCATTTTATTTTGTTAAATTTGCCGGTTGCATCTATACGTCTGAAATATAAATCAAAACGTATGGTCAATAAAATGACCAGTACAAGTAAAAGAAAAATTAACACTAAAAGAAAAACTTGAAGTTTTAAAAGAAACAAACTCAAAAGCCAGCGAGATGTGGCTGCTAAGTTTGGAATATCTTTAGGAACTGTAAATCGCATTGTTCAAAAGAAACGGGAACTAGAGTGGCTTGGAGACGATAAATCATTACTATGTCCGTTGCAGGAATACTACCTCTGAAAACGTTCTATTTGTTGAAATGCATTATTCAAATATATGTATATATGGTTAGTGTACGTTTTTATGTGTTTTTCATCTGAAAAAATGCGACCCCCTCATTAAGGGACACCCCGGTATAAGGAGCATTTTCGTCGGTCCCGATGGTGTTCCTTCTTTCACTGTGTTTGTGTGTTAGCTTCAAAATTTCTATTAATTACTTCGTTCTCTATTGCCTAGTTTATATTGGAAGTCACACTGGCAGATGCTCAATATACTTGTTTTGCTTTACTTCGGCGTTAACATTTACAACTATTAATGTTGGATGTAAACATTCATGTTTTATTCATTATTTGTTGGGATGAATTGTTTCATTTTACAACATGGTTGTACAATACTGTATTTTTATGTTTAGCAATAAAGCAACGGAAAATTCGAGGACGGTTTTGCTACGGTTTGTGCTTTGGCACTTCGTCAAATTTTCTTTAGGCTGAATAAGACATAATCTGTGGCCACTGATAATGATATGGGAGCACACACGTGTGTAAATATACCGCTTGTGGGGGCGTCCGGTATACCAGGGATTTGTCCGGGGTGTGTAGCTCTTGCTGTTACGCTGCTGGGGTTAGGGATACAATTACGATAAATAAAACTAGAATGTCATGTAGCTGATTAACTTCGTTAGTCCCTTTTATTTATTTTGTATATCTTATTCATTTATTATTTATTTTGTACAATTAGATTACATTTACACGTATAACTAACTGTTCAGATTGCCTTTTCGTATTTACTACACATGAATATAATAACCGTTATTTTATTTACCTAACCACGTTATTTGCTTAGCATCTCACATTAGTTACTACATGTATAATCATTTTACCGACCCGATCACCAATTAATTCAGAACGAAAACTTAGCTCTTATATGTCTCGATTTCCAGTGGGATTCCAACCATTTTTCTAAGTCCAAGAGTCGTTCCGAGAGTGTATTTTGAAATTTTTAATGTTTTCTGTTTGGTGTCCAAATTGCAGTTGATTTTTTACGGCAGAGAAAGGCAGGTTCTCGGTTGAGGAGTCTGAGTCGCGTAACATTTGTTACGCGCTGTTCTAATGGCCGGGAGGAGCGCATGTGCGGGGCTAGAATTCACGCAATTGGCCCATGACATCTTGCATGAAGTAACGCTGCCTGAGGAATTAAACATGAGGAGTGACAAATTTAAATAGAGCATTTAACGTTTATGAGATGCAGAGTTTGAATGGGAAACACCTTATTTACGGAAGGTCAAAAGTAACAGGTTGACCACAGGAAGGGTGGTCTTTGATACAGAATTATAAAATTACAACTGAAATTGCATTACTGATCAAAGGGATTTAAATTACGGAAGTAAATTGCGCCGAGCGATTTATTTGAATGCAGAGATACACAAAAGCTGGCATTTCAAAAGATTACTAAAAGGATACGAATTCATGGTTTGCGCGATGCCTTTAGCAGACTTGAAAAATTACTTAACAGATTACTATGAAATAAAATTAAACTCTCACCCGACCGCCCCAACGCAATTCTTTAAATAATTTTTAATGAAAAATAATAAAATATCTAATATATATTTTCATTTCACAATATAAATATTATACATTCAACAAAAAAAACTATTTTTGTAGAAAATGATTTTTGAAAAGTAACTTTGAAAAGTAATTTTGTTAACCTTTATTTCCTTCGCCAATCATTTACATATATTATATCGTGTCATCGCTGTTGAAATTTAAGCAAATTTCAGAATTCTAGCATTGTTCAAATTTAGGTTTATTAATATTTTAGAGAAATAACCCTATAATGGATAAAATCAATTCAAAAATAAACTAAGAAATACAAAGGTTTGCCAAGCAAGTACATTTTGTACTTTTTTTTGATAGCCGCTTTTCCAAATGCCTTTTCTTCATAAGTTTGATCGGAGTACCTTCAAATTTTGCATAAATGTTCACATTAACCTGTCGTCGTTTGAAAATTTACTTTCTTGGCGATCCACTAAAAATTGAACAAATGGATGTAATTTTTATTTTTCCTCCAAATTTCAAAATGGTTTTACTCACACAATTTGGATCGGATGCCTGTTCAGTATTATGTGACCGTTCCCTAGAGGGTCTGTCGTGAAAATTTACTTTTGTTGGCTATCCACCAAAAATTGAGGCATTTAAAAAATTTTTGGTGGCCACGTTTTCCAAAGGTTTATCTCCCCACAACTTTGATTGGATCGCTTTCAAGGCTCTACCAAAAACTGGCTAAATGTTTGGGCATTTATCACAATGCGCACTGGTCACAATGCCGCTGGACATTCCTGTAATTAATTTCACACATATTAATGTTGTATTGAAATTGATACGTATTCTGGAACAAAGTCTCGAAGGACTGACGAAATTAAAGCAATCATAGTTTTAAGTTTTCTGCATTGTTTGAAACCAGAATCCCAGCAAACAACCGACGTCTTTTTTGGTTGAAAAAAGGTTGTATTTTTGTCGCGACGACTTCACAATCATATTCTGACCTAATACCCCAAAACCCGACTTTATTCCGACGTCGAGGCGACGTCGGTTTTCTGACGTCATTCCGACGTTGCAAAAACGACCAAAAAGCGATTAACATTATTATCGCTCGCCGGAAATGGAAGTCGTAATTTTTACATGAAAATTTTAGAATTTTGATGGCGCGTTGGTATTTTTCTTCCTAGATTGTAAAAATGTACATGGAAAATCCTTTCGTATGTATTTAACAACAGCAGTTGAATAATTTATTATCTATTAATTATATAACTCTAGTCAGTTTCAGGTCGGAATCCGACGTCGGTTCCAATTTCATATACAACCTAAAACCGACTTAATTCCGACGTTGAATTTAGGTCGGAACCCGACATCATTCTGATGTTGAAAACCCTACGTCGGTTCCATTTCATATACACCCAAAACTGGCACGTCAGTCCGACGTCGGAAACGTCGGGTCACGACGTCGACCCGTCGCCATTCTGACGTCTTAATGTTTGCTGGGATAATACAAACAAATATTAATTAAAATGGAATCATGATCTTTGGAAAATCTTGGTTAACTACTCAGCACTTTGCTGTATGAAATATATGCGCAATGATTCAGTGAAATCCAAATTGTTTTCATATTTTAATGAACAGTATATGAATGTACAGTATATATATATATACATATACGTACTCAGTGAAAATTATTTTGTTTTTTTAACAAGCAGACTATTGGTCTAGCGTTTATGTATCTGACATATAATGCCATGCAGTTAGCCAGCGCTATATAATTTAGCCTTCCATTATGCCCCGAAGTTTATGCGCCAATGTCAGTTCTATCTGTGTCCTCCGTTGTTATCCTAGCCCCCCTCTCGCAGTAGCAACTGCCATATCACTATACCAGGCGATCTGATAGCTTTGGTCAGACAATAAACAAGATAGCTAACATATGACATGGTGTTACAAGGAAAGCTATTGCTCACGTCAAATAAAAAGCCATATAGGATAAGTTAAAAATGAAAAATTACGAGACTGAAAACAAAGGTTTCAAAGATTCAGGTTTTTAATAAACTTAAATAGCGATTACCACGAAGTACAAACTAACTCGCTGATATACGCCGTGGGACAATAATCCGAAAACATCTGCAAAACTTTCACGCTTTCCGAAGGTGAGTGAAAGAGCATTTACGGTACCGTTTTGGAAAAATTTGATGGCTATTCACACCAAGCAAAAGTATAATTCATAAACGGACAAATTTCCACCAAAGGCAGCAAAAGTCTAGTGGAAGTGTTGAAGTATTCATGCGATCACCTTATGATTTATATGAGACTTGTGCTTTCGAAAACAAAACGGATATGATAAGAGACAAATTGGTTATTGTTCTGTTGGATAAGAAGTGTTCCCAGTAACTGCAACTAGAGTCAACTTTAATTTTAAATAGCGGCATAGAAATTACCTGACAGCTGGAGTTAATATAGCAGGAAATGATATCCCAGAATCCCCTTTCAAACGCCCAGTCTGTTGATGCAGACTACAAGGTGTGTTAAGGCCTATCAGTGTTTGCAAAATCAAGACACGTACACCTCTGCAACTTCGCGTTGTTGTATTGTTCAGCAGGCTAGAGAAATTGTCAAACTTAATTATACAGAATACCACGTCCGTGGAGTAGCGGGCAGATGGAACAGTCAAATTAGTCTAGAATATTTCCGAGAGATGTGCTTTGTGATTTCAGTTAGATGAAAAGATGCCTTCCAGAACATACAAACTTAAACCCGATGCTGTACAACTGGCCCCCGAAGAATTTCAGAACTTTATCTAAAGCTGTCAAAAAGGAACCGGATGGAATGGTTTCCAAGGGAATAATTGAACCAATTACCAGGATAACTGAATTTTGTATCCCCATGGTGCCTGTCTTGAAAAATGATAGTTAAGTTCAAATTTGTGTGACAGAGTTGAATAAGTCTTTGGAAAGGGAATGGTTTATCTTGTCTATTGTTGAGAAAATAGCCTACAAGTTGTCCGGTTCTGGGTTTTGTCAGACCGACTTTTGTTCGGTAAATGCTTCCCTGCCATCAGAACGTAGTGTAGGTTGTGTGTAATAGACAACCAGAAACCATCTCACTGTCTATTACACACAACCTACACTACGTTCTGAAGGCCGGGACTCTTTCTGTTGATAAACACGCTAACATTTACTGTTTGACGTTTTATCACGGATTGGAGTAGTATAGCCGCTTCTATTCACATATGACTTGGTGAAGAATCGATCGTGTGGTCGTCACAGCGGCGTCGTACCTATAGCGTTACGATAACTCGGCATTGTGACAGGTCGTCACAAAACCAACATGGTGATAGCATCGATAACATGTTATGGTACGAGATCAGCGTAGGGTTGTGTCCCTTGCAGTCTACTACGCCGTGTTGATTATGACCCGTGGCAGTGATGTGTACAACACATGACGATGTTTGTGGCGACTTGTCGTTGTTTTGTCTGTCGTGTCTGCAGCGACTCGCTGTGCTCTCGGGTCGTGTTTGCCTCGGCTCGCTGTGTTCACGGGTCGTGTCTGCAGCGACTCGCTGTGCTCACGGGTCGTGTTTGCAGTGACTCGCTGTGATGATGGGTCGTGTTTGTCACGACCCGCTGTGATCACGGGTCACATTTGCAGCGACTCCTTATGCTCACGAGTTGTATCTGTGACGACTTGCCTTGCTCACGAGTCGAGTTTGCAGCAACTCACTGTGATCACGAGTCGTGTTTGCGACGACTAGCTGTGATGACGGGTCGTGTTTGCCATGACTCGCTGTGTTCACGGGTTGTGTTTGCAGGCGACTAGCTGTGCTCGCGAGTCGTATCTGCGACGGCTTGCTGCGCTCACAGGTTGGATTTACAACCACTCGTTGGCACAGCGGCTTGTTGTTGCAGCGACTTGTATCTGATACGATACGTGACTGTCAGGGGTCGTCGCTGAGAAGCTCGTTATTCTCACGGGTCGTGTCTGCAGCGACTCACTGTTGTCACGTGTTTGCTGTTATCATGGGTCGTGTTTGCTGTTATCATGGGTCGTGTTTGTGACGGATTGCTGTGGCAGCGACTTGTCTGTGTTTCGAGACCAGTTTTTCACAATACGTGACTGTCACGACTTGACCCAAGGCCTGGACTGGTCTGTTACGATACGTGACGTCACGGATTGGCACAAGGCCGTGTCGTGTTTGTCACGATACGTGACTGGCACGGTACGTGATTGGCACGATACATGATTTGCGCGATAAGTAATTTGCACGATACGTCACTTGCAGATACGTGATTTGCACGATACGTGATTTGCACTATACGTGATTCGCACGAATAGGGTTAGCACAAGGCCGGGTCGTGTCTGCTACGACCCGTGATTGTTCCTGGTGGTCGCTGAAACTGTCGTGACGGTTATGACCCGTGTTTGCGACAGGTTGCTGCGGTACCGGGCTGTATAGACGACGACGCGATCACGTGACACTTGCTGCGCTGACGGGTATTGACAATTATGCCGCGTAGTGTATCTTGTGTTTTTTCCAAAGCAGTTTTAGTGATATTATACGATTTGTTTTCATCTCCTATCATTAATATAAACTGGTAAATGTATTATCGTCAGTGAAAACATCATACTTATAGGGTTTGTTTGCTTGTAGATTCACTGACGATTCCCGATTCCGGTGCCCATAACAAGCTACAGGGAACACACATTCAAGGTGCACTCCGTGTCTACGACGCTGGGGGATATAGCCTTGCACGTTAGATAGCCGCTGCGACTAGTGTGCGCATCTCGATGTCTCAATTTTTTTTCCTCTTGCAACAGCAGGAGACTGTCAGAGTTCATTCAAAGGGTAGCAAACGGTCTAAGGCTGACAAGTTTTCTGCCTCTATACATACGCTTTCTCCTACTGCATTGTCGACTGTGGACAGATCAGATGTTGGAGGAGATGGATCGGGACAACCCAGAACATTTAAAGCAAGATCCCTACCGGATACGTCGGGCGTTTACTTCATCGATCCAAGACAAGTCGATGTGACATCTTCCAGTCTTGTACGCATGCTTGTACGCATCCCACTCCTCCAGGTGTGGATGTTTTTACACATGAATTGGAGGAGGCTTCGATTGTAGATTCCAACGCTTTGTTTGATCACATTTTTGACTCCGCTTTTTGTGGCTTCATCGGATTTATGGAAACTAAATGCCTATATGTTCACATGGCCCGTGGTTCTTAGGCCAGATAAAGTATTGCCGCACTCGAACGCCAATGCAAAGGATACGGGAAAACTGTTTTGCTCCTATTGGTGGACAATCAGGCTTGTTTTCTCCGCAAATATTAAAGAACGTCATTGAGGCTGCGCGAATCACATCACTGGATGGATTGGTGCGTAAAGCGCTTACACTACATGCGAGTAAGCGAAGCAGCAACATTTCACGATTCCTTTGACAGCTGCGCCGAAGAAGAGACCAGTTCAGTGTCGACTCAAGAAACACAGGATAGATCGAAAAAATTAGATTACCACTCCTAAGAAAAGGTAGCAACCAGGAAAAGTATCCGGCGCAGATCGCACGACGATCTCAGTCAGATACTTTAGGTTTCTGTTACGAATAGGTTGGTTAGTTTAGCATATCGAATGTAAATGTGTCCGTAGGAGTAGGCTAAGGAATTTTTTGGCAACCTTGGCAACTACTAGGAGCTCCCAAAAATGTAGTCCGGTGGTTGCTTTGGGGGTACTTCTTACCGTTTGCAAGAGACGGGTCGGGTTATCAAATCCTTCTACCCCTTGTGCAACTTTCCTATCCTTCTTTGGTCACGACTTAGGAAATCAAACAAGAGAAGCAATTGAGATGGCAGACAAAGATTCAAGATCTCATAGACAAGAAGGCTATAGAAAAGATGCCCATCGGCATTCGCGCATTTTTTTTTCAATCGGGTCTTCAAAAAGGTCGGGCAATTTGCGTCTTGTCACAGAGTTGTGGGAACTCAATCAATTAAGTCTCTCATTACCCGTATCGTGTCTACACCCAAGCCTCTGGTGTTCCAGTTGAAATTGTTTCTAGGGTTGTTAATGGCAAAGGGAAAGACGGTTGAACTGGGCAGGTGTCTTTTCTAGGAGTTTCAACGCGCTGTCTTGAAGGCTTTGCATCGAGACAGATTGCCGGGTGATCGGATATGGCTTTCTTTTCTGGCTCTGAGGGGTCTAGACTGGTGGTCGTGTTGACCCAATCTTTTGATTGCCTTTTCTCTGCCAGCTCCATCCAGGCAAGTGCAGACGTAAGCTTCTTGCAACGGAAAGGGTTTCTTTTTTCCAGGGTCTTACGTGTAGGGGTCGTTGACACATGCACGAACGACGGTTGCATATCAATGTGCTGGAAGTGAACGCGGTTTTGAGAGCTTGTCAAACTCTGTCAAAGTGTCTCGGCGGTAACGTAGTTCAGTTTCTCATAGATAATCAGAGTAGGTGTCTTGTTTGTCCACGAAGGATGGCACGCGCTCACCGACGTTGTCTCATTTCACCAAGCAGGTCCAGTTTGTTGCTAGCAATTGTCGTTTCTTCCATTCAGCCTTCTCATAGTACAGGCAGCCTGAATGTTCTCGCGGGCTTAGCTTCTCGGATGGGTCAGGTTGTTCACACCGAGTGGGCGTTAGCGTATTACAAGTTTCGCTGGATTACTTCTCAGTCTCCGTGGGGTCCACCTCAGGTCGATCTATTTGCCAATCGTCTCAATCATCGTCTTCCGGTGTATGTCTCCGGGTCTAGATGTGACGGCAACAGCGATCGATGTGTTGCTGTGTCAGTGGCTTACGCAAGTGTTATTTGCGTTTCCACCGTCGTCTCTCATGATTAAGGTTCTCGCGAGAGGCCCCGTCGTCTCTTGCTCTTAGCTCCCGATGTTCCAGAACTGCCGTGGCTTCCTTTGTTGATGTGGTTACCGTACGCCATGAGTCTTTCAATTCCCTGAAATATGGCAGTCTACATCAACCTCATTGGGATTATTATCATCCAAATTCTCAGTTGTTTCGACTGAAACTTTGGTGCATAAGTTTTCCTTCTTGAATTCTAAGGAGCGCGTAGTACAGAAAATGAACAGAATTCATAAACACTCTACTCATAAACAAGGTGTACTTTTCACATTGGCGTTTGTTCGAGTCATGGTGTCTTGATAGGGGTATCGATTCCGTGGCTGCTTCGGCAGTGGTAGTGGGCGAGTTTTTTCTGTATTTGTTCGGTCAAAAGGGTGTCAGTTTGATCGATTGTAAATTACCGCTCGGCTCTCACATTTATTTTGAAGTGAGCAATCAGCTATGATTTGTCATCCTGTGAATGTTGGTCGATTTGTTCAGGTAAAGCTGGAACGACCTATTGCGGATAGGTGTCTTAGGATGGTGTCTTGGGATTTGTCACTGTTTTTGAAGAATCTCACATAGACACTTTCCACCATTCTATCGTTACGAACAAGTTTTCTACCCTAAAGTTCGTGCTTCTGGTGGTGTTAGCGTCGGGTAAACGCCGCGGCATAATACACGCATTACAAAACTCTGTTAGTCGGGTCAACGGTTTGTGGGAGGCGGTGGTTCTGAAACCATTGCCGTCCTTTTTGAGTGAGACGCACATTGTAACTAAGGAATTGGGTACGCTTAAGCAGACTGTGATACCAGCCATGCCGCTGGTACGGTCAATTATCGCTCTCGACACAGCGTCGTTATGTCCCGTCTGGTAAACGGTCGGGTACTTATCGCAGCTTGTTGCAGCGTCGCCTGTTTATATCTTTCATGCGTAGCATTACAGTAGATGTAATCCAAAAGCGATTGTCAATTAAAGCTCATCAGGTCAGACATATGGCGCATTCTTTACGCAGCGCTATGTCGATGTGCGACGTTACGGGTTGGATGTTGGGCTTCGACTAACACGTTTATTAAGCACTATTTGCAAGAGTATACAACTGATGAGTTGAATAATTTGCATAACTCATCAGTTGTATACTCTTGACCCGTTTGTTGTTACTGAATCAGTGTTCATAATAGTCCTGCTTCTTGCAGGACTCCCCAGCAGTCTAGTGGAAGAAGCCTCACAAGAAGAAGAACGCCACTAAATAGACTTTGAGTTCAGGCACAGCTCGGAACTGCAACGACAGCATACCAATTTGGCAATCACGTGACTTTTTCTGCTACCGACCTGACGCAGTCAGTTGTACCATGGTCTTGTTTTTGGGCAATGCGGTGTTGTACATGGTAAAATACGCTACTGCGATGGGTCAACACCAACTTTAGTAGCCTACCAATCGGTTTCTCGCACACCTGTCTTTGTGAAAAGAGGGGGCGCTCGCACGCATGATAATGTTCGTATAATCGAGGAATGTATTGTTCATATTGGGGCACTTCGTGATGAAACCCCACTGAATATTGATAATTGTTACTAAATGGGCATTACGTGGTGAGACCCCGCCAAAATTAAACGGATAAATTGAATTTAATTTTTTTTGTCTTTTTTACGACATAATGTCTTGCAGACAGCGCGTCAATCAGTTCGTATGCATTGGGTATTCAATTCCCACCTTCTGCGTCTACATGATATTTTACTCATAAAAATGAGTATTAAAATATTCAATACTTCAGATGTAGATGATACCGTTATGTTTGCACCAACCACAGCCACGCATGATTTTATTTTGTCTCCAGTGCTAGGTAAGATAAGAGAGTAGGGTAGAAACTAAACAAACCACAAGTGCATGTTTCGAATCAAGCGCTTACCTATCAAATTCAAAGATTTTCGCCTCAGGTTTCTCCCCCGACCCTGCTTAAATTGATGCGAATATTCGTCTGAAACGGCCAGAAATTATCCACAGTTAAGTGACTGATCTAGCTAATTACTAGACTAGGATTTTGCCAAACTTATCAGATGCTTATCGCCAAATGATAGAGCTTATCAAGAAAATAAAGCCCTAAATGTTATTGGGGATTCCACCTAGGCAGAAGTCAGTTGTCCAGGTGAAACTTTTCTTAATTTTGTTACCCGATTTAAGTGTATTTTGATATGAGCAAGCAAACACATATTTCAGCCGATAGACCTTCCTTTTGCATTGGACGCTGATTGTATCAAATGTTTGATGGCGAAATGACACCACTCGCTTATTCTTTACGCTTGCTAACCTATTCTGAAAAGAAATGATTTCAAATACAGAAATAATTACTTGCTTTGGTGTTTTTGCGAAAAGTTCTCGTTTTGAATGTGCAAATATCCAGTGAAGAAAATTAAAAATAATAATAACCACTTGCTGTTATCTTTATTATTTGTTTAGGTCGTTGCGATAATAATTGCACCTCTGGACACCAAAAACTGCTAGAGGCGTTTAAAAAGGATCTATTTTATCAAAGAATTTATGTAAATATATTTGATAAATTTTAAAGATTAAATGATAAATTAATTTATCTCAAAGATAGAAAGCTGTCATATACTGTCATCTATTTAGCCAATGTTATACAATTTAGTCCTCCATAATGCTCCAAAGTTGAGTCAATATCAGGTCTATCTGAGTACTCTCTGATGATCTTAGGCCCTTCCGCAGTAGTTCTTGCCATGCCACTACACCACACGACCGCATAGCTTTTGTCAGACAATAAACAAGATAGACAACAGCAAGTCCTTTTGCCTCATTTTCCGTCTCAAGATATATGAAATGTGACACATATGACAGTATCTATATTATTTTTAATTACAACCTCCTATAAATTGTTCAACAGCTAATTTGAATAAGTAGTATTTTTGTCTGATATATGTCTCCTTTGACTTGCTTGAGACAGCTCTATTACAATAAATGACTAAAAATTTTTGTTTGTCCAATAATATTGAGTAGGCAGTAAACAGTATTAGTTTAAGCAATTTTAGTGAAAAATTTAAAAATACAAAGCGTAAGTAATGTTAGAAAGTTTTCTAACTTACACATGCTAATTTTGTCTGCTTAAAGAAGTTCAGCCACCTGTGTTTCTTTTTTCTAATGGTCAAGACAACTAATTAGTCTGGCAACTATGTATCGAATATTTCCGCAATGTATGAAAGCATCCCTCAATAGGCCTAGAAAAAGGTCTTACGGAATTTTCATATATAGAACAGCGTACACATATGATGTAATTATATATATATATAACTCCGCTCTTTGGTCTAAAAAAACTGATTCCTATAGGATCGAACGGATATACACGAATTGTTCTGTTGTTATTAATAAAAATAATTATTGCAAATGTTATTTGCAAAAGAAATTTTGATGAGAGATCGCCTTTTATTTTTAAATTTCGAAATAATTTCAGCACTCCGCAAGGCTGCTATTTTCTTATGCATTCGTGCAGTACCTGCTTTAAGGTCGGAGCATCATGACGCTGGTGGCGTGAAACTGAAATCTGTTTAATATATACATAATATTTAGTCACGGATTGGCACTGTAATATAAGCATGCTATATTAAAGTACATTTCTAGTTTTTATTTATTAAACTTGTGCTTTGTTTTATGAAAACAACATATTTTTAATTAGTATTCGTTAGGGCTAATGACATTTTTTCTTCTTTTTTTCCTTCGTGACACCGTGTTAGTTTATAATGAGGGCAAGAAAATTGTTCACCAGGCCTGCTCAATATATAGCCCATTTCCGATTCACGTGTTTTCAGCCTCTTTTTCATCGCAACTCGAAGGCTGAAGGTGTGTAAAATTATGAGCTTTAATAAATGTACTTTTTCTTGATGCTCTAGAACTCAAATTGATATTGCGATTTCAACTGTTATAATATATGCATTTGTAGTTTAGTTTGTTTTAAATTGTAGGCTGACTGTCAAGTAAAATCAGAAAAATGGTTGCACAAAAGAAAACGGTGAGTGTTGACTGTTGTCCTTAAAGAAGAAGCGGCAGCAAAATAACACAGGGTTATGTGTAAAGAATGGAGACCATAACTTTGAAATAACATAAAATATTTCACGGGTTTTCTTATTAAACTAATAATTGCCAATTAAATTGTGCCAGTAACTTTGCGTAGAACTACTGCTTATTAGCCAAATCGCACTTTGGGCGTTCCCAATAAAAATGCGCAAAAATTCTGCATTTCGAATAAAAACAACCGAGTAAAAATGGAAGAAATGAAAGAGAGATTTTACATGAATGTCAAAATTCTCTTGCACCAAAGGGCAATCGGGGGGGGGGGGGGGGGAGTTAACAACCCGTATTCTGTTTTAAAATGTATAGAGAGTTTTAACAAATAAGTTTCCAGTTTCAAATTCTGTTATGTTCCGAGTATAAGATGTAAGATATTATAAGATATTAGTAGTTAGTATAAGATCTTTCATTTATTTAGCCCGTTCCCTCGCAGTCGAAATTCACAATTCGCGTGCATTTTATTCGAAACAGTCAAAGTGTGACTTGGCTTAAAAGCCAAATCGGTTTTCGGTTTCGTGTTAAGGTTTTCATTTTTAATGACCTGTTTTCTGTTGTTTTTTTATCATTATAAAATATAATCTTGGCTGTTTAGATTCACATAACCATATACCTTAATATTGATTTTCTGTTCACAAAAATATTGTTACTTTGTTCAAATTTTCCAACGTTACATATCTCGTTCAATTCATTGCTCATAACTTTTTATCACTATACCCATTAACAACCTTATGAGTTTAAGAAATCTGTCACATATATCGGCATGTGAACGGTGCATTTCTCAATGTTCTGTAGCGTCCATACTGCACAATTACTGGCAAAAATATAGTGGGTTGTGCGTCTGTCGGTCATCGCTTTGTACCCCTTTGAATTTGGGGGCGGTTGAGGCCTGCTCGTGTTTCACAAATACTTTCTTTCTTATGAATACTTAAATGCGACGTACCTGTAGGTAGTAGGAAACATCAAGATAAATGTCTGCAACCGTATCCACAAAAATTTACTGCATTTCTGCCAGCGAAAATCGGCTGATCTAGCTACGCCACGCAGACATTTTTTAGACTGACTTATTTGGTTGAACAAGTCAAATGTATTAATTCACTTTCGGACCTTCTGATTGCTAACTGAGCAGTTAACGGATTCAGTTAATTGTACCGTTGACTTTTGTAACTACGGCCACTGGAGGCTTCACTTTTATCACCAATATGTGAAAACGGGATTGAATTTAAGATAATTGTTCTTCCTTCAGAAAACTCGAATATATGCAGTTGCTTTTAGAACTGATTTCATTTAACCGTTGACTTCATGGTTTGAAAGGTTAAAGATAGTTCGTGTCATGTACCAAAATGCTTGGTGCGTAATTTAAAAAAGTTAATATCTAAAGTGTTGAATAATTGATTCCCATGCATCTGGTCAGTCAGCGGACTAAAACTGATTCCCTACATAGCCTAACTGGGAGCAGCAAAGTTTTGATAATCGGTTCTTTTTTTTTTTTTCACTTGTACAGAAAAAGGCATTGGAGAGTATCAACTCTCGCCTTGCTCTTGTGATGAAGTCTGGCAAGTACGTGCTGGGCTACAAGCAGACGCTCAAGACACTGCGATCAGGCAAAGCCAAACTTGTTATCATTGCCAACAACACCCCTCCGCTAAGGTAAAAAAAAAAATTTTCATACCGTCAAAATTAATTGTAATGTATTTTCCTTGAAAGCAGTTAAATAAAACGTACGAGTTCTGTGAGGTTCTGTAGCAAGCAAAGATAAGTAAATCAATCAACAAATAATAATGATAAATAAGGAGGAAAATGTACAGCTGCAGTTTATTTTTTTAAAAGCTGTGCAATTCTTCAGTAAAGTGTGATTTTTGAAAAGTGATGTGACACTCTTGAGACTTCGGAGCTCCATCTTTGGGGCAACGATGAGGTCTTGCTATTTTTCTGCCTTCTCGTTACAAAGATGAGAGAGTAGATAAGTAAAACTTGTCTCAAGTCGTCTCCGACAAACTGTTCATGGAGCTGCCAGAGGCGTTGGAAAATTGTTGGCGTTCTTTAGGTAATGCAGCTTGGGAAATGGTGTCGTTGCATTTGGGAGCAACCATTGGGAATCATGTGGACAATTCTTTACTGTTTTGCAAGCCAAGTGTTGGAACATAATTCCGCCATATGCTATTCTCGTTATTTTTGTGTATTTAATACACAGTGTCTCGAGCGAAGTAAAAAAAATGTTGAAACAGATTTTCAATTCGTTGCCTGTGCTTTGCAAGATTTAAGCTTTCACCACCCCTCCCCCTTCCTAACAAAAAAAAAGGTTCAAAGTGTGTGGCATGTAGATGATGAAACTGGAAGTGCCGTATGATCTCTAAAGTTGAAGAGATGACTATTTCCTGAACAATCCAACCCTGATATATGCCGTACACTAGAGGGTATATTCTGTAATTATGAGGCTTCGTGTGCAGAAGTTAGGCCCTCGGTTATGGTGCTCGATAATTTCAAGTGATGACATATGATCGCCGTTGTGGGAACGGGAAACTGTAGTAATTATGTCTGAAATTTATGTTAATACAAAGATATTTTGAACCTTGCAGTGTAAAGAATCCGTTTTTGTTTATTTGTTTGTTTTTTTCTAAAGAGCAGTGAAATATTGAACAAACAGCTCGTGATTGATGTATCGTCGATTTCTCGAGTTAAGAAGTCGTGAAATAGTTTTAAACACGAACCACCCCCCCCCCCCAACCCTCTTCCCACCATATCTTAAGGAGTGTGACATGTAAATGATGAAACTGGAAGTGCCGTATGATCTCTTAAGATTGAAGAGATGACTATTTCCTGAACAATCCAACCCTGATACATGTACACTTTCATGGTTATGGACATTTATGGTGTCCAGTATCACAAATAACTTTGAATCAAAAGAAGTTGTGAAACCTGCAGCATAAAGAATCAAAACAGCAGTCCCAATGAACAAACAGCCCGTTATATTTCCCTGTGTGATATATTTTCGATATCGTAAGACAGTCACGACAGTTGGTGAATTTCCTTGGTCGAATTTCAAATTAACGTCATGCGCAGATCCATCCACCCGGAAAATATGCCGTCTAACCAATTAGTCGTCTGATTACAGTTAGGTTATTTGCCAGGATGGTGGCTAATGAAAGCTTGGACTTATGTAGAGAAGTCTTGAGTCTAGAGAAGCTTTTATTCAGTACTTTTGAGGTATATCGGTGGTCGAAATGCTGCATAGGCTCTTACGATTAAAAAAGTGACTGTTTCCTAAATAGTCCAACTGTTCATATAAAACATGCGCAATTTTGGCCAAAAAATGTCGCATGCTCCAAATAAGGAAGTAATCCTGATCGATTGACCCTTTTCTTGACAGGAAGAGCGAGATTGAGTACTACGCTATGCTAGCAAAGACGGGCGTGCACCACTACACGGGCAATAACATAGAGCTGGGCACGGCTTGCGGCAAATTCTTTCGCGTCACCACACTCAGCATCACTGACCCAGGTCTGTTTTTGCAACCCCTTCTTCTGGGATAGATTTGCATCGAGAAGGCTGCAAAAGGTGTTTCTGAGTTTGGTTGCCGATCATAAACACCTCCCCCTAGAAACAAGTTCGAAGCATATTCTAAAATTACAAATAATAATAATAGTAATAATGATAACAGTCTGCCTGAGGTAAGGAGTGTTGTAATTTTGTAAAAGATCAAAAAAAAAAAGATTGGTAAATTGGTTAATATTTTTTCTGTTAATACCCGTGCTTCTTTTGCAGGTGATTCGGACATCATCAGGACAATGCCATCTGGCGACCAACAGTAGTGCCACTGCTGGGCAACTGACAGCACTTGGCAGTTTGACTGACAATATACCACTGTATATCTGTTGACCGAGGCTGTATGGTGCAGCCATGTGAATTGTTATACTACTGAAAAGGATAATCCATGCAATAAAAGTGCTGAAGCAATGTTGTGTTTTTATGCCTTGCGAGGTGCATTGTTTTTAGCCCATCCGCCGTTGCGTCAGATAGGCTTGTTCCATCACTTTGTTTAGTAAACGAGCTAGGTTATTTATTCATTTAGTGGGTAACTTTGGCCAATGGGGTTACTAGCTCCAAGCGGGGCTTTAAACGCCTCCCCCACCCCCCCCCCCCCCCCCTCAAGCAAGTTTGAGTTGCACGGCAGTCCGTCCATCACCAGGTGTTACTCGTACAGTGATAATCCGTTTCTTTACATGTAACTTCTCTTTTTTTTCAGCTGTTTCCGCTTTTTGGGCTTCAAATGTGTGGTTTTCGAGGTCGATGCAAATCCGTTGAGTTCGTAAAACGCAGTTTGTGGGTGGAGGAGGTGGGGGGGGGGCGAGGTGTTGATGGGCTGATACTGAGGCTAACCTGAGCAGTGTTTTGCCAATTTAGCCAGTTTTAAAAAGCGGTATTTTTGTTTTGGTTCCTACCCTCGCCCTTTGTTTTGGTTTGTATCGCCTTTCGTTTAAAAATTTTTTAAGGCTTCGCTTGTTCTCCTGTCTGTATATGGCTGATCGATCATGGTGTGTGGTGACAGACCGGTGGTAACGGGTCTTGTGGTCGTACCTGCATCGCTCCACACTTTGCTGGTTGCTGTGTTGTCTGGCTATTTCTAATTCACTAAATGTTAATCTAAATTATCAGCTTCATTTGCGCAATGTTCTTGGTGGAGTGGACAGGGGGGGGGGTTATCTAGTGGGATGCCGCTTCACAGAGACTGTAGCAAAGCTGTTTTTTTTTTTTCTAGAAGGGTTTTAAACTGGCACAAAATTTTCTTAGCATGGTTTGGGAATCTGAAAAGAGAATGGTTTGTGAATACCGTATCTCTATTTGCACTGGTCGGATTTGAATCGAACCTCATTTGTAGCTGTTGCATATAAATGGGACTTAGCTCCCCAACCCAGCATAGAGCTGATTAGGCTTTGGTGACCTTACCTCGTTATTGAAGGTTACTGTGGGATTTTTTTTATTTGATTCCCGTTACCCGAGTTTTTATTTATCCTTCGTGTGGGAAGTCTTAATTTTGGTGGTTGAAAAATAGTTGCTCTTCTTGGAATCTGTATTCCCCAAACCATATGGCAGTCAGGTAGGGGCATCCGTGTTCCAACGGACACAATTCTAGTTTGACCAAGTGTTTAATTTTTAGCCTTTGATAATTATCAGTGTGCGCCACGAATTAGTTCCCGAGTTATTTGTTGATTTGTCGGTATTTGCTTTATAAGTTGCAAACAAAAAATTACGCTGATAAATTGATTATTAATTTTGCATTTCTTTCCCACGAAGCAAAACCAGTATGTCAGTAAAACTAAGCCCTCCGCAGGAGTGCCATCAGGATTTCAATTGACAATCTAGTAGCTTGAACAGTTTGGGCTGCATGGCGCCGACAAGCAGCCATTGTACAAATCAATACGGTGAAAGTTTAACGGCCTTTCCATTTTGCCATTTTTTTTAAAGTGAAAATCTCAAAATAATCCCTCGTTGTACAGATCCGCTATATAATCTTTCTATGTGCAAGAGAACAACTGGCTTGCTTCAATGGTTACGGAGATACGGCGCCGAGAAACACCCATTGAATAGGTCAATTGTGTTGAATTTTCAAAGTTCTCCCATTTTGATTATTTTTGCGAAAATCTCGATAAAATAACCCTACGTTGCACAGGTCCTCCATATAGTCTTTGCATGTGCAAGAGAACAAATGAATCGGTTCAGTGGTTACGGAGATATAGCACCGAAAGGGGGGTCGACGGACGGAAGGATCCGAATCCTATTAGCACTTCGTGCTACGAGGCGGTGGGGGACTAGTAAAAGTACCGGATGTCTAAAAGCCTCTCTAGTGTGTCTAAAATCCTCTGTTGAGTATCTACAACTATCAACAAGTGCCTAAAATTATCTTGATGGTATCTAAAAGTGTCCCGATTGTCTAAAAACATATAATTGTCTTTTGTCTCATCTGAAGTATCTAAAAATGAAATTACGTGCTGAAACAACAGTTTTAGCTTTTTTTCCAGGAGACGAAATGGACTGTAATGTACCGAGTCTGTATTATCAATTCTGAATTAACAAGAATTTCCGAATATCATCGAGCACCTCTTTAAAAGCCCGGTGATATTTTGTCTCCAGCGTCATCTTCAACTCTTAAATTACAGACGATAGTGAAAAAGATCTACACTGCACAACACTTCGTTGTAATTAACAACAATCAACCGTAGATCTTAATCGTAAAAGAGTAATCGAAACGATCTTCAGCAATGCTTTACATGAAAGCAATTAAGTTTAAAATTGAAGCTATACTTTTTCTGACGGGATGTTGGTGGGGGGGGGGGTTGTTATTTATGTATTTGACAAATAACCATGAATTTGTTACGGGGCAGGGGGGTAGACATGATCCAGTGTTCACCGGGGGGTGGGGGGGGGGGGTTCGATGGGGATGAAAATTTGATGCTACACCGGCAGTTTCACACACCTTGAAACACGAAAGAAAAATTCTCTTTACACAGAATAAGACGCAAGCTAGTTCCAGGAGTCGCTCCGACTCGATAACTGAACCAGCTAATGATTGAAATTTTCGTACTTTGATTCTCTCAGCATTAAATTGTAACGTAAACTGGCATTAATATCATTTGTGGATATTAGCAATAATCTCTGCAGTAAGTTCAATTAACTGCAATTTTGTATGGCATTCCTGTCCATTGTCTCTTACCGCAGAGAAAATGGACAGGAATGTTCTCCAGTTGACCCTCCACCAAACCTTTGTTTGTCGACTTATTCGTATTCACTTGTCGTTGTGAAATTTGATAGGAATGTTCCCAATTTAATCTTTCAATTTTTGTCGGTAGTTTAACCACAACTGGAAATGAATATAGTGATTTCATGGTGCAGTGGTTGAAATTATGTATACTTTTTTACAATGTTCGCAACTGCTGTCCAGGTGGCACTCCGCCAAGTGTCCTGCATCAAGTTCATAACAACAAAACAAAACAAAAAATACTGTTACTGCTTCAATTATTTGTATTCACTTGTCGTTTTGAAATTTGATAGGAATGTTCCCAATTTAATCCTTCATTAGGTAGGTTGCAGATTTTTGTCGGTAGTTTAACCACAATCGGAGATGAAAATGCTGATTTCATGGTCCAGTACTTGAAATTATAGATACTTTCTTACAATGTTCACTACTGCTGTCCAGGTGGTACTCCGCCAAGTAGTCCTCTACCAAGTTCAAATTTTGTCAGAACTGTTAAACCTACTTTTTTCATCCGTGCAACGTCTTCAAATGTTCCATTTTCATCTGTGTAATATCTTCAGCTATGCATAATGTCCACGGGCATTCTTTTAAAAAAATGTAAATATTCAACGGAATATTTTCAAGAATTCTTCAGCCTTGTCCATATCTGTCCAATGGTAGGTCTGTTTTTGTCCCTGGGGATTTGGTCGGGTGAAATTGCTTCAGGTGTGCTTTGATTTTGTAACCACACAACAGAGAATTCCCAGAATTGGATATGTGTAAAAGGCTAATTAACACTTATAACATCAATAAGATGTGGTGGACCTTTAGTGACATTAATATAATGTTTCTCTGTTGATGCAAACTATTTTCAGATTTTTGAAACAGGAACACAAAAAAAACGTTATTCTTAAAAATGCTCATGTTTCTACAAACCAGTCAGATCGCTTTCAGATTTGTCCCCCCACAGTTCCTGCACCAAACTTTTATTCTGGTTGGTGACTTGGCCAAAACGGTCACATTTTATTTTGAAAAAGAAGTGCAATTCTTCCTACAAATTCGATTTGATCTCTTTGAACTTTAAATTTCAGGGAAAAATATCTCTCCCATCACTTTGAAATATGACAATGTTCTGCGGGAGACCCTTCTTCAAGCTTGTCTATTGTTTGACAATTTGGCCAAAAAAAGTGGCACAAGAAACGGTAAAATTTCAGAACACTGCAAATCCAGTCGAAATACAATAGAAATTCTCCTCCTAGCACGTATTTTTTCTGGCAGTTTTTCAGTTATAGTTTAATCGTTTCCCAGTGATGGTCCTCAGCTAGGTTTTCAACAGGTTTGTAGTATTTCGCTTACGGTTATGGGATACTGGCAAAAATGGACAGCTTTAAACACCCACAAAAATGGTACTCTGTGCAAATTCGGCCCGATCACCATGAAATGCACAACAGAAATGAGGCCGATAAACCCTGCCTCTAAGCGTGTATTTTGTTTTGCAGTTTACCAAAACTTGCAAAATATTACCGGGGGTTTCCGAAAAAAGCCCAGGGCTTCTATTTGGAAACTAGCCAATTTCAGGCGCTCATTTAGAAACCAAATAGAAGCCCCGGGGCTTCAATCAGGAAACAGTTTCCTAATTAGAGCCCCGGGGCTTCTATTTTCTAGATGGAGGGGGGGGGGGGGGGGTTGTCGATCAGTTTTTATTGGAAAAAAGAGAATTTACCATCAACCTCTTATTAAAGCGCTACATGCTGCGGATATTGGCACAAAATATAACAAAACACACAAAAACAATAGTAACTAAAAAAAGTCTGATAAAGTGGGGTCGGGGGTGCCTTGTGCGCAGCACAGGATTAAGCAACGACGCAGAACGTGCCTCACATCTAATGATTAAGTGCACCGTGTCTTCACTGCGAGTAAACAAGAGTTCTAAAAAGACTTGCAGGGCAGGAGGAGCAACATCACGCCACCCGTTTCAGTACTCGGCCTGTTATATTTCCAGTAATACTCCGGAGTAAAGGTGGCAGTGGGGAGGGGGTGTCTGTTCGCCAGCACAGGATTAAGCAACGACGCGGAACATGTCTAGGGGCTGCCTCATAGAAAAGGATTAAGTGCACCGTGTCTGCTTTGCGAGTAAACACGAGCTCTAAAAAGACTTACAGGGAAGGAGGGGGGCTCTTATTAGGTAACGATTTTTTCAGGTCTTTATTTTAACTCCAAATAGAAGCCCCGGGGCTTCTATTGGGAAACAGTTTCCTAATAAGAGCCCCGGGGCTTTTATATGGGGGGAGCTTCTTTTCGGAAACTTCCGGTAGTCAAAGACAAAAGAAAACACAATTCGTACGTATTCATGAAATTAGTCATGCATTTCCTCCGGGACCGACCCGTACCCGACCTATATCTTTTTGATGGTAAACGGAACAGACCCCCCCCCCCGGAACGGACCCCCCCGGAACAGACCCCCCCTTTTTTGCAGTGGTAGGAACAGACCCCCCCCCCCCCCCCATTTTTTATTATTATAATAATGTTTCAGTATCTCTGTGAAATTAAATTTTAAAAAATCAAATTATTTTGGGGATAACAGAGCAGCGAGCAGATATCCAGAATCACTTTCACTTTCTATTGAATACATCTCCGGCTCTTGGGTCGGGGTGTGGGTGTTTCGCTAATCTGCAGATTGAATCTCCGTTAATTGTTTTGACAGAGAGGTTTTGATTGCATTTGAGTTCTGTAATTGTGTTATTTGTGTGATCTCACAGTCATTAATTGTGCTATTGCTAATAGTTTTATCAAATTGCAATTGCAATGAAACAACATCAATACATCCTTTCATCCCTTTCATTATGATGAAAGGACATTGGCACATGTTTTCATCGTGATTAAAAGGTGTTGCATTACTAATAAATAATAAGTGAAAATTGTAAAATACAGAAAAAATATATATATGAAATGAAAAAAAACATTTAAAAAAATATATCTCAGGACATAATATATATATATATATATATATATATATATATATATATATATATATATATATATATATATATATATATATATATATATATATATATATATATATATATATATATGTAAATGGGGGGGGGGGTGGGGGGTCTGTTCCTGGGGGGGTCTGTTCCTACCAAAAAAGGGGGGGTCTGGCCCGGGGGGGGGTCTGTTCCTACATTCCTTTTTGATGCTTTGATCATGATTAGCCAAAAGGCTGGGCCAAAGAAAGGCCTTCGTCAAGACGAATACAATAATACTACCACAGCTTCAATATGGTTCAATCGTTTTGAAAGTTGACAGACAGAAACTTAATCAGCAGTTCTGAAGTACTTTCATGAGCCAAAATTGGCACAGTTAAATTGCAGAAAAACCTAAAAAATGCTGATTTCATTTTCCAGTCGCTTCAAAAATGTAATATTCTACTACTCTTCAGTAATGTTTTTCAGGAGGCCTCCCACAAGGCATGCATTTTATTTTATGACTTGGTCAATACTGGCTAAAATATTAACAAAAAACCCACGGGAAAATGTCAAATAAACTGAAAAATGTTTCTTCTAGACTTATGGTTTAATTGCGTTTAAACTGAAATTTAAAGGAACTTGTCATTTTGGTTCATTTGTTCTGGCAGTTCCACCAGAATTCGCTGAATAACTGACAAAATGGGCAGATTGAAAGAAAAAAATATATATATAAACAAACAAATTGCTACAGCATGGCCGATTGATTCCACATTTGACAGAACTAAATTTGCATGAGGTGTTTTCCCCTAGACTTGTATTTTATGTAATGATATATCAAACTGGCTAAAAAATTGGTTAGAAGTGACCAGAGCTTTAGTTCATTTGCTTTTAAATTTAACACAAATGTTCCCCATGTGCTCCGTCATTAGGATTGTGCTAATCTGACATAACACTGGTGAAAATATTGGTCTAAAACAATGAAATATAATATTCAAAGAAAATGATCGTACAATTGTGGGCTAATTATTTTGCAATTTGATAGCATTGTTCATTAAGTAGGTCCACTACAATATTAACAGTTTGTCCAAATTGGAAACTTTCCGTTTTCAGATTTGCAGTGTCTTCGCTTTTATGGCTAGACACAACGTCCGAGGACAGATTTGTTTTTATGTACCCTATTGAAACCAATAGAAACATCTTAATAAAGGAAAACTATGTTTGATAATTTCAGTTTTAGTAAAAGAAAATGCAAACAAAGTAAACGAACAAGACAAGAAAGATCCTTTAATGACCATACCGAGAAGTATTGCATTAGAGTGATGATTTTGTTTAAAAGTAAATTTTGATATTCCGTCCCAGATTTGACAAATTATCTGTCTGGTGGGATAAAATTCTTTTGATGGTTGGCTTCTGAAACATAAGCATCTCATGGAATGCGGAATTAATCTTTTTTAAACTTAAAATATTGTTTTAAAATATACTGAAGGAAAAAAAAAGTTCGCATATAATAAAAATTTTATTATTACTCACTTAATTGATCAATTGATTTCCAATTTGTACCAAAGATACCTCTGAGATAGTGCTACAATATAATGAAAAAATGGAACTTCTGAGGAACTTCTGAAGCGATCTCGCAGGTGGATCATGCGGATCCGGTGATCCTGCTTAGGTGTGGTCACACATGGTCTGCAACAACGTGTTCGGTCTTTGGTTGATCCAGTGTCCCCATGCCGTCTTCAGAGTTTTCTACTGCTCTTTTGCTTCACCCGAAACGTCTGGCAACGAACTGAGCAGAAGCACCAGCTTCAAGCATGCCACTAGCCTGGTCGCGACAGTTTTGTCGTATTCGCGGCATCTCAGATCTCCGTTGTTTTCATCGATTTACTGCGTTTACATATGCAGTTACACTGGATGACCACGTGTGGAATTTCATAATTTTTCAATATTGAGCCGTTGCTGACTTATGTGGATTAATATGGTGCCGTGTTTGAATGCCTCAAACAATTAATGAATAACCACAGCCGCATGAAAAAGGAAAGGTGGTTGGAACTTGGGATTACAATGTGATTCTAAAAAAATTTTTTTTTAATATTTATTAGTTTTGGAGGTATTTTGGTTTTTATATGCGAACTTTCTTTTGTTCTTCAGTATAAATTTTAAGTCGAAATGAAGGATAGAATAATTGAATTTTGTTCAGTTCGGTTCAAGAATGGCACCAAAACGTTCTAAAATGCGAAGTATGCTGTAGGCCATAAAAATACATAAATGGCGATCTATTGTTCACGTACGCCAGACTTGACGATTACATTACAGACAGAGTACATGTCTGGCGTTTTGCCGAATTGGATTTGATTTGATTATTATGTGTCCAAAAAATTCAAACGAGTGGTTAATGTTGTTTAAATTACGCGACCCAGCTCTAGGACTTATCAAACAAAATAGGCCCCACTGGAAGACAAATCAATGGACATATGACACAAAATAACGAGCTCGAGTGGAACGCCTCTTCTGGTATTAGCTGGCAATGCTGGGGCGTTAATAGAAAGAGACCTGAACTTTCCACTTTCCACGCAGTTACATAACTCTCTGAAATACACTTTCTAAAATGCTGTCTAAAGAATCACCGACACGATTAAACTCAAAATGGCCACATCCTGGACCATACCATTACACGCAGAAATGATAGTTTTTTTGGTAAAACAGTGCACACCTGTGACTTTATCTTCGACCATAGTATTGTCATGTACAAATTGAATCTGGAAAAGCCTACAGACAAACGACAAACATTCAACTTTCGGAACTTTCGCGATATCGGTATTTAATCTTTTAAAAGAGACATTTTAAAACTGCCCATTGTAAAAATATGGACTTACCCCTCCCCCCCTCGTGATACGATACTGAGCTCGCCGCACTACTGAAAAAGCACGCACCTCTCATAGCGAAATCCGTGCCAGTGCGAAATAAGGAACCTCGGTACACTGACTCGGTTCAGGCTGAAATAGACTATACCGGAAATATGAACGGGCTTTTCGAAAACCCGACGATAAGGCTAGATTTAGGAAGCAACAGGATCAATATAAACATAAATTGAAACATGAAAAAGAATTTTATTTTATCCGTCACAAACAGTAGACCAGTCTTCAAGCAATCAGCGTAAATTATTCAGATCTACCAACCGTATCATACACCGCTCTAAGCCTAACCCGATGCCTGAATGTGAAACTCTAGATGAGTTGCCCAACATCTTTCTAAAGCACTTTCAGTCAAAGGTCAATAGAATACGAGACGAATTTTCATCAGAAATTCATCAGGCATTTGAATTTGATGGACCGAATGGTAGTGAGGACATTCCCTATCTAGCCCAACTTCATTGCTTCTCAGAACAGGACATAGGGTATTCATCAAAAAGTCAAGCACCGTGTCATGTGAACTCTATCCTATTCCCACATCATTCCTTCTGAAACAGTGCCTGCCTGAGCTTCTACCAGTCATTACCAAGATAGTTAACATGTCATTTCAAGAACAAATTGTACCTACTCAGTACAAAATAACGGTTATACACCCTTTTCTGAAAAATCGTCGCTGGACGGCGTAGTCAAAAACTACAGACCCGTCTCAAACTTACCCTATGTATCAAAAATAATCGAATAAGCGGTCTGTACCCAAGTCATATGCTATATAGAAACCTGTGGTTTAAACAACCTGTGCAATCGGCATGCACAGCATTTCATAGTCAAGAAACAGCCTTGGTCAAGGTGTTTGATCACATGCTGAGTGACCTCGACGACGGATACGCCATTTTTCTTACACTCAGTGCAGTTTTTGATACGTTGAGCATCAAATCTTGCTACTCCGCTACAAACATCGACGACGCTGCATTCAGGTGGTTTGAATCCTACCTGACACGTCGGCATGTGTTAGCGTGGACGGTCAGTACTTGGAAGAGGTAATCTCAGATTGCGCAGTTCCTCAGCTCACTACTTGGGCCCCGCTAGCACCCTGCATACACGATTCCTCTTGGCATGCTACTCAGCCTTTTCACCCTGTTATTCCGTTTCTTTGCGGACGACTCACAGCTGTGTCGGAAGGTGAATCCGTGGTCTCTTGATGACCAGCTATACTCCGCTAAGTACATCGAACACAGTGTGTGCACTGTAGCTAACTACATGTGTCACAATAAACTACAGCTTAACACTGATAAAACAGAATTCATGCTAATAGCTAGTTCGTTGAATCAACGTCGAATATTTGTTGATCATCTAAACCTAGAAATTGACATTATTCCTGTGTCTAAATTTGTTCGAAATTTTTGTGCAATGATGGATAATACTTTACCTATGATGGATCACGTAAATTACGTGCGAAAGAGCCGTTTTTACTATCTTATTTGGGTCCGGAAAGTTGCCTTACTGAAGACGCTGCCAAAACCAACAACCACGCCCTCGTTATGAGCCAAATTCACTACTGCAATGACATGTTAGTAAATCTCCCAGAGAGCGCAACGAAAAGCTTCAAAAGCAGATGAATGCAGCTGCGCGTATTATAACCGGCACCCCTCACCATTACGAGATAACGCCAGTTCTGAAAAGTCTGCATTGGCTGTCAGTGCGCCAAAGGATAAATTTCAAAGTTGTGTTTAACGTCAAAGGCGCTTAACAACGAAGCGCCAATGTACCTGAGCGAGCTGCTGGTGCACTGTCAGCCAGCCAGAGCACTACGATCTTCTGCTGTTTATACCCTTGTTGTTCCACGCCGAAAACTGAAATACGGTCACTGGCATTGAGTTTTGCAGCTCCCACTCTGTGGAACCAGTTACCCATTCATATGAAATTGTCGGAGTCAACAACTTCTTTTAAAAAGAAACTAAAAACTCACATGTTTCAAAATTGTTATGGATAGATATTAACATTGTGCGTTTAGTAGCCTTGCCAGAAAGCGCGTTGCAAGAACCCACACAGAGAAAGATCAGTATGGAGGTGTAAAAAAATAATCGCCTGTGACCATATTTCACTCAGTCTTGTGTTGTTTTTTTCTTGTGGAAACAGGCATTTTGCACATTTTGCACTTATATATGGCAAGCTTATAAGCTTGCAAAAGTTTAAAGTAAATTTTAACGATTTTGATTAAGGATTAAACAAAAGCAGAACGCTAGTGGTTTTACTAATAGATTTTAAATGGCGACATTTTAAAATGCCAGACAGCAGTTTTAATATTATGCCAAACGATGATGGTGGATTTTTTAAAAGTCTTTAAAGAGACTTTGACTCTGCAGCCAAAAATGGAACTAAAATTCTAACCCAAACAGAAAACCAACAAAACAGAAAAAACGGTATCCGAGATAACAAGACAGGTCTTCTTGGGGGATTACTTTTCAGTCTTGTAATAGTTCACAGTAACTTATTTTCTTTCTCTATTGAAAAATAAAAACATCATTTAATTCAAAAGAATCTTAATACTGATTATTTAACTTAAGATGTAAAAGTTCCTTAGCTATGAGCAAATAAAACGCCTGACTCTCCCTTTCGGAAACCACAAATTCTCAATTTATGGCGCATAAACACGCAATAAAAACAATAAAATTAATATTTACGGACCAAATATTTTTGTGCTGTCAAAAGCACATGATAGTTTTTCAAACGCGGCCCGTATTTTATGTCGTATAGTAAAGGATGGATATAAAATAGGTAAATTTAGCATGTTACCAACCCTTGAAAGAGAATTGCTTCCCTTTTATTTCGATGTGTGTATCAATATGATATTTCAAAATAATTAAGAATCCTTTTTTTTGTTTGTTTGTTTGCTTTTTTGTTTGTTTTAGAGAACATGTTGTCAGGTAATTCCTTACTATCAAGCAATTTCAAGAGAAAATTTTTGCCTAGCCTGGTTCCGCACTGAGACTTGAAAAACAGACATAGATTAGCTTTTTCAGTTGAAGATCGATTGTTTTGCCCATCTGTTATCAATTTATACGACCATGTATTTCAAAGAAGTTGTGTGCTGAATTTTATTTATAGACAAAATTAGTCCATAAATAGAAAAATCAAACAATTTTCTGGTCACCAAAGATTTAATTTACAAAAAAAAAGAAACAAGTGTGTTGTACATTTAGTGATATATGACAGTTTTTCTGGTTAATATTGCTGCTCTGGTGATTCGTATCATGCGTTGAGCAGTTATAAACTGCAGGTAATACTTTCAATGCAGTCAGTTTATGATCAGCCTTCTTACATCATTGTTGACGCCAAAGGTAATTGAAAAAATCAATGAGCAATCTGCACTCATATTTTGGTCAGCAGTCCATAAAATGTTTGAAGTCAAATTGAATAAATAAAGCTGAATTAAAACGTTGTGGACAAGAAAAAATGACGAGTACAGCAAGATATATTTATTGACAATATCTTTTAGTTTATCAAGAACCTTTCCCTACATATCGAAAAAATAATAAATCGAAACAGCAACCATGTTATTTTGTACACATACATGTCAACCATGTGCAGTAACAGTTGGTCGATTTGAACATAACTGGCGAAACTATCCAGGAAGCTATTATTTACAATTAAGTTTCTGAATTAGCTTTTTATTAAAGTCTAATATATATCTATAATATTACGCTCTAGTGGTTATGTTGATAGAACTACCTGTAATATAAGTTGTCTATTTTAACTTTTTGCAGCAATATACCCACCTTTTCCAACATTTGCAGATGACAGACATGACTATATATTTACTTCTTGTTGGGATGCTTGGTGCTTTGGAAGCTGCTCTGCCCACTGGTTACTAGAATTAATTTTGCGATCCATTAGATCAATTATTATTATTACAATGAAGATGCTGGAAAGAGCGGTAGGATAGAAGATTAATTAAGATAGTGTTGAATACTCATTTTGGCATTTTATTCAATAATTATTTGTTTGTAAACAACTATAAACTATACTTTACTCAGTCAAAACCGTTTTCAGGCAATTTTGTGTTCTCTGTATTGTTTTCTGAATATAGACAGATGTGAACCGGATTCCATCGACTTCTTAACCTGCTGTTTCAATGAAAATAAAAGTGAATGGGACTGTCAAACCCCTACTGGTGGTATTCTTGGAACCTGTGAAAAAGGTATGTACTAGCTTTGTATATGTTTGTAGCTATGATTATTGTTTTTGATTTTAAGAATTACTCGCATGCGGCCGAACTAGTTAAATATGAAGTTTCGGGTTCAGCAGATCTTGTACGCAAACTTCATATTGTGTTAGCTTTCACACAGCACACTTTTATGACTTGTCATACTTGAAAAGAAACGCCTCGTGTCCGTCTGTCCTTCTGTTACTATAACTGTCACTATGACCCTTTCTGCTCTGTGTCAGTGCAGCGAACTTTTGCACATCAGCTGATGTTAAGGAAACTGGGTAAGCTGATTCCTTACAGAGACGCTTCTTTGTGCCAAAAAAAATACAGCCCTTAATTCAGCTTTTTAAGCAGGCAGTTTATCTTTTTTTGTAAAAAAAAAAGGAAACGAGGAAGTTCACATTTTTTGGTGCATTCATTTCGGGATTACCATGAACTGCTGCTGCAATAAAAACAGCAAAATGGATGTTCTTGTGATTGCATTATACCGTTCACTTTCTACTCAGATCTCGTTATTTTGGAACAATCTTAACGCCGTGCCCATGCCACTCTTTCCCAACTGTAATCTGTGGAGACTTTAATATGAACCTTTCTCATATTATATTTGAACCTTTGTGTAATCATTTCACTTCCTTTCTAAAGTGTGCTTTATCATACAATTTTAATAACCAGAAATTCATTACTATGTGTTTTATTTTGATTTGATTTAGTGCTGTCATACTTGGGCATTCCGCTTCTAGGATAGTTATCTTTTCATCTCCATACGATTTCACTTGACGCAGATAGTCGACGTTCGAGCTAATTGTTCGACGGGGAATATGCAATCAACGATTGTCTTGTTTTATCTGCAAATCGTTTCTGTGTAACTCGTCAAAAGCGCGAATACTAATTTTACTGTCAGGGATGGGGATGCCCATTCTGGCTCATGTTGTGTGGAATTTTTAAGCGAAAGGTGCCTTAGATGTTGTGAATTGTAAGTTTATACCACACATGGAAGATACAAAGCATAATTATGACTAGAACCTCATTTCGCCAGCGAATATAATGCAAACAACACAGCTTGAATACGTCTTATAAGCCGAGTAGTGTTTGGTTTTTGCTGACTTAAGGTTTTATTGACTGTTCAGGCATACGCCGTGTTGTCTATTTACGCAATGAGAGATCACACAAAGTTGAGCAACTATGTGTTCTGTGCTGGGCGTTAAATGCTCCGCATTTGCTTGCTAAAATTTACTTTTCTCACATGGCGTTTTAAACAAAAAAAAAACGAAATCGAAGGCGAAAATAGAAATTACCGTGCACACGTCCATATCAAGTACTACCTAAGTGCCAAGCTTGGTGGGCTTAGGGCCCGTAGTGCCAGTGGAGGAAATGACACAAGAAATCTGATCACTGTAAGAAAAAAGATAACAACGGCTGCTTGCATAATTCAAAAAGCCCTTGCAAGCCAAGGGCTTGTCAAGTGTTAAATAACCGTAGTTTTAGTGGCTCAGCATAATGAGCTGTTTTGTGACCTGTGTTGCACGTTGCATGACGTGAGCAAAGTGTATAGAGACTGTATCGTAAACAGACAGAAATAGGTAAAAATCCTGTTATAATCTACCCAAATTAATAAAGGGGTTTCAGCTGGAAAAACTTCAGTTTTATATCCTAGAATATCTTTTCAAATAAATCGCTTCCTGGAAGTGTTTTTTCTAAAAGCAATAAATCAAAAGCCCCTTCCTTACCACCACCCTGGGCTGGTTTAACTTAGTGCATTGAAATATTAATTTGCATGTATTAATTTGCATCCGTTCAAAATTATGTTTCACGTAAATGTTAACAATGAAGAAAAATTATTCGTTTCCAAGTGTATCACTTCGCTACGGTAAAGCCCTATTTCATTGTGTTTTAAATGGCTGTTTTTCGTTTAGCTTAACCATGTACAGCTTAGACTAAAATAAAATTAGACATGCTATTACCTAAACAACGAATAAGCAGCATTTATTTTACTCCCATTTAATACACTTTAGGGACGCAATAGATTTTGAACTACGCAATAGACTTGGAGTAAAATAAGATAGCAAATTTGAAATAAATAGTGTGGTATGTGATTTTTCTTCGATATTTAAAATTAAAATTAAAATTCTCAATACATTGTAATTAACTAACAATAATTATTTTTGGAAAGCGTTCCTGACCTAACAGGTTCCTGTGAGTATGGAGGATTTTGCTGTGACTGTTGTCGTCTAGCAGAATCAGAAACAGGAGATATACTGTGCAATTGTCCAAATACTCTGACCGAAGATGACTGCAAAAGTGATTCAAGCAGTGATGACGATTAGATCGCACAGAAGATGCGCCTTAGTTAATCTTATTGGTAGAAACTGGTTCCAAGTCAACAAGTTAAAGTAATATGAACTCAATTCAAATAATATCGTTTAAAGTATTGTGAAGACGAATTATACATATTATTTAAAAGAATTCGCCAAATAAAGTTTTAGAAAAACGTTCTCAAATCATTAGGTTACAACAGATTACAATATCGAGATACTCACCGAGTCTCTTAAACAACAAATGAATGTCATCTCATTTAATGGCACTTTTTAAAACAAATGAGCTGCGTTTATTTTCAAGTCAATCAAAATCATAATGAAAAAAGAACAAAAATAGACTGCCGATAAACTGCACTTTTCCAAAAGCATGTTAGGGTTAAGGTTAAGTGTAATCCCTTGAGGCCAGACCATACACACGCTGCACAAACTGTATTTTGGAACTGTTAACAAATATCAGCTCACGGATCAAGAGTGACCTGGAAGCCATTAAATATATGCCTCTGTTTATTGGACTCAATACAAGTATTCACCCAGATTACCATTAACACTAATTGAACAGTACATTGAACTTTTGGAAGTATTCTGCCTTCCCCAGCATGGCTACTCACCGAAGGTGTCACTTTCGTCACATTGATAGTTGTAACGTTACAGTCGGAAAGGCCATTTCTGGTGATCATTTAATATTCTGTAACCCTTTTATAAGAAATCAAACCCAGTAAAATGCAAAATCTAATACCGTGACATTTACAAAATGGATCCATTTGAATATCTCAATCTGATCTGCAATATTTCAATATATGATCTCGAGACAAAAATATCCAAACACAATTCGAATTGTTCTTTTCGACAAGCAGGTTCCGATCTGTGAATAATGGGAAGGTTCAGTATGAATGCATAATTGTCGTCAAGCTTAAGAGTCCTACAGAAAGGAGCTAAAAAACGGCGCTGGACCTCAACATATGGCACAGTCAGAACAGCTCTTGATAAAGAATGCAAAAAGGTCTTCATGACAGTACGAAGGCAGAGCACTTATCGTTGAAAATCGTTAGCAATTTTGATAACTGAAACATATTATTTTATGCTGCTTAAAATCATGTACAGGCCATAGTTCTAAGCATTTCTAAGCGTTTTTAAGCAAAGGGTTTCGAGGATCAAATATAATTTCAATGGAGGAATACAGCAAGCGTTTGAATGCGATGAGAGTGTCTCCTAGCCATCTCACGTCCTTTACATTTATGCGCGAGGATGACGTAATCCATGTGAGACGCCATCCGATACCTTGCTTGCTTGATCCTCTGCCACGACAATCGCTAAATCATTATGTATATCAGCTCAACCGTGATCACGCGTATTAGCAGTCTCTCGAATATTGGGAATATGTCAGAAGCGCTCAAGTAGAGGTTAGCAGATAAACTGGCTGTTTTCTAACTGCAGAAGCCATCAAAACCATGTCATTAAAACAAGCCCAAAAGGCTGCTACTCGAGTCATTATGCAGGTGCCTAGATATGAACATATAAAAACAAGTGCTGAAGGATAAATTTTCTCCTAGGTGAATGTCCGTATATATAATCATTTGGGAATGTATTTGTGTTCTTTTTTAAATATAAACATTCTTTTTTATAAATATAAATATTCTTTAAACATTCTGATATCGTTTTCTATATATGTGTCATTCACGTCGTCTTTGTCAGATTACTTTACTTTATACATTACTTTTTAAAGTACAATAACTTTGACAATTCGATGACAAGTTGTCTGTCAATCTTAGAGCACGCTCTTTTTACACCGTTATTTCAAGACCAGAAGAGACGATAAAACATCACCTTTACTCAGACGAGCAGAACCTTTTTCCTCTCATGTATCTTTCAGATAACTTTAAAGTTCCCCTTCAATTAAATTCTGACTTTTATGGAATGTCGTTCTGGCTACTAACAATGTTTATATACATATTACAAATTATTCTAATTGATGTTGTATATATAATAATTCGCACGAGAAAGTCAAGGTAACATTTAAATAATTAAACGTGTAGATTTAAAACAAACATAAGTTAATTTTTCTGCTTTATTATAACGACCTTTACTACACCATTCTAACAACGGGCCATTTAAATAGAAACACACGTTGAATAATAAAATTGCTTTGAAAAATTTAATATATGCCCCTTTACTAATACAAGGACTGTATAGGCGTTCAGTTTCGGAAACGACAGTAAGATTTGGGAGCTCATCAGGTAATTGCTTAATACTTTGGCTATGTTCTGATGACAATGTCGCATGTTCTGACTACCTAGATCAGGTCACCGGTCCACAATAAACTACTCAGCTCTACTTATGTCTCTAAGAAATTGGCTGCCCGCGCAGGCGACCTTACCCACAGTGGTACCAGACTAAGTGAGGAGCAGCGGTAAACTTCCCGTCATTGTAGCTGAAATGAAGCCTATCCACGAAGACTGCATCGTTTTGGTTTTTGTGTTAGGATATTGCCTATTTTTATATTTGGACATCTTTAATTTTCTTCTTAAAACATAACATTGTTTTTGCAATTTTCAGTAACAATTTTTGCAATAATAGCCTTACCAATAACAGTAGAAGCAAATTTTTTCATGTTACAAACATTTCAAAATTTTGTTTACTATCTTCCATTCTTATCCTATTACTTTAATAAAACTGACCATCATAACGCAACAACAAAAGTGAGATATCTGGACAAAACCTAAAATAGAGGCCATAATTTTGGCCATAGTTTTGTCCAGATTTATGTTTTCTCAGATCAAATTTTTACATCAATCTTTATTTGAAAATAGTATAGAAAAAGGGAACGGCGGAGATGGCTGATGAATCTGCATGCAGGGTTAACGTCTCGACCTAGCAAATAGAAGCAAATGCTGGACGAGAGCATCTAGTAGAAGGACATGCTGATGTCAAACCAATGACAATTTATCTGACCACTTAATGGCTACCCTAGCACCACAAGAGGCTCAGTCACTGGAGGATAAAGTGGACCTCATTCTGTAAAAGCAACTTCCACTTGTATATGTATATGAACAGGGGGAATGGGAGGAGGGAGGACTCTGTTGTATGGAGCGCCTGAAATCTGTTATAAAGAACCATGGAAATAGCTGTAAATTTCAAATGAACTGTACTGTAAATGAATTAAAAAGACAAAGCCCCCAAAGCTGCTTCAACTTGTTTCAATTGAACAAGAGCGTGGATGGTCCCAACAAAGGTAGTAAATTACTTGGTTTGTTGCAGTTAAACTCCTATTCGTATCGATTATTGTCTCAGCTGTTTGTATTGCGTGTTATTATTCAAAAGATTTGACACTTCGGCATTTTCCATAGTAAGTCATGGGGCTTTTTATATTCTCCTTGACTCTCCTGCTTGGGCAAAAGATGCTATGACTTTTTATCCCACATAAGAGTTCTGTTGTGCAGTTGTTAAAAGTCAACGAATATTTGCTCATCAATTTTGTTATTTCAAATGCAGATATTTCAGCCGGATTCGTGTTAACTACCCGAAGCTGCGGAAGAATCTGCTGTAGAAATGTTAAGAAAATATAAAAAGCTCTACTTCTGTTCCGAGAACATCAGGCAACCATTAACAGCAAAGGCAGAGCACTGAAGCAATTTCAGCGAGAATGTTTCGTGTCTACCGCCTTGACATATCTGCGAAACAAGGCTGTCAGAGGGATCTAGTGTACAAGAAGTCGGTGCAGGCTAATCTTTTGCAATGGGCAGTCAGAAGGCATTCCGCGCAACTACAAAGTGGGGTTCGCGATTCGTACGCCATTTGGACGCTACATCGAGTCTCTTTCACCTGGAATTTCCAACAGACTTTACGGTTCAAGTTAAGTGGACTAACTTTAAAAAGTAACTAGACAGGAGTTCTGTTATTTATCATCACAAAAGGGGAGGGTATTTTAAAAAGAAGTTCCTCTCTTTTATGAGCACGGTTTTCACATAATTCCAAGTGGTGCTTCGAAGTAAAACGGTGTGGTACACAAGAAAACGAGCCGCCACAGAGGTTCGCTGCTGAACAATAACGGCGATACACAAGAGGGACAAACCATCTTCTTGAGCGACGTCAGAGTGGCATCAAATCAAATCACCTATTGTGGCCAAAAGTGTTGGGTAAACATGATCCTGCGGTGTTGCTGTCAAAGTACACCCCACACGATCTCTTCGTCACAAACACGGTCTTCCAGAAAGCTGAAAAGTGCAAGAGAACAGGGATGTACAAGCGATCCAAGTGCTGGCGACCAACGTGTCTATCTCGGTATTAGCAGCTGACTGCAGCACACTTTTAACCGATAAGGATGAGATATTCTCCAGACAAGAAGACCAGTTCCATTGCGTTAAATAAGCAATAGACGGTTTTGGAGAAACTCAATATTATGCCGACTCCTTTGAAAGTCGTGAAAGCCATAAACAGCTACCAAGCAGGAAAAGCAAAAAATTTATAATAAGCTTATAAGAGCCCATGCAACTAAACTAATAGTGCTTTTTAAATAAAAAGGTCAGGTATCACGTGAGCTAAAGGACACGTCCATAATATACCTATACAAACGCAAAGAAAATCGATCTCTCTGCGATAGTCATATGGAGATATCTTTACTCTTCATAGCAGATAAATCTTCGTTATCCTCTACTCTATCAGCAGCGAAAAAATTCAGCCAAGGTTGCATTGCAGTTTTTGCAGCGGTCGTGAACATGATCTTTGCTTAATGACGCCTTCAAGAGAAACTTCTGAAACAGAGGAAACCTCTTTATTCCGTATTTGTGGACCTTAAAAAGGCGTTTTGCATCGTCAACTAGTTAAGGCTATAAAAACTCGAACTGGGATGCGTCTCATACTGAAGGCTATACCATCAGTTCTAAATTGGAGGTACACACAAAGATAAGGAAAATGCTGATAAGAGACCTGCTTTTCTCGAACGACTGCGCGTTTTCGGTCCATTATCTGAAGGACATTCAAATAATAGCCGACGTTTTTACTGCTGTAGCCAAAAAGTTTGAACTTACAATCAACATAATGAAAGCCTAAGTGATGTTTCAGTGGCGACCGCATAAAAGACAACAAGATCCGGAAGTCTAACGTCTGGAAGAGCTTTTGCTATCTTGGGAGTTAAATGTCACACGAATGCTCACTCTAGGAACTTTATGGATATCAAAAGCGAGTACTCCATTCAATTGTCTAATATATCGTTTGTAAAATAGCAGCGACACCGTAGTGACTATACGGCCGCTATGCTGACCTCTCTATTGTACGGCTATGAAAATGGACCCCCCACAGAAGACACGTGTGGAAATATGAAGCTACCTAAGCAACATCTACAATATCCGCTGACAGGAATGCGTATCCAATTAGAAATCAGCATGAGTTGCGAACATTGAAGCTATCCTCCTCTGTGTGGGACACACGGTGCGCACAGATAACTGCTGCATGCTCATGATGATCTTCTATATCTAGTGAAAAGAGGGCAGTTGTCCCATTGTACGCTCCACGAAAATTCTGCAAGGTAATCTGAAATGGCTTTGAGGCACTCCAGCTAAAAGCCAAACTCCACTGGTTGGGACATACGGTCCGCATAGATGCCTCCCATATACCCAAACCAATTCTCTATGCCCAGTCAAAAGAGGACAGCCGACGTGTTGGACGCTTGTGTTTGGCCTACAAAGACACCCTGAAATGTAATGTAAAAGAGGTTGGCATGAGTCTGACCTCATGGAAAGCGGACGCACAAGACGTGGCAAAGTTGCTGCAGTTCTGAAATAAACAGTTCCAAGAAAGCCGCATCAAGAATGCGATACAAAAGACTGCTGCCAGAAAATCTCGAAAGTCAGCTACTGGTGACACCCAAAAAATGCAGAAACTCTGGCAAAGGATGACGCAAAAACAGATTGCCTTGTTCTTCACAGCAGATATAATCATAGGCCAAATAATTTAAGATCCTGTTCTTGGTGAAAACAGCAACGTTGAGACACTGAAATGCGCTAAAATTCTAGATGCGCTTTTGGATGATGAGCTGGTATTTCAGATACACTTTATTGAGGCTTATCAAGTATGTTTTACCATACAAGTGCCATTTGGAAGATTCGTGATTTTATTGATGAAGGCACCACAAAAAACCATTGCTCATTCGAAAGAGGTATAGGTTTTCTGATTTTCCAGTTGGAACATTTGAATGTCAAGGATGTAACAAAAACTGGCAAAAACTGAGTGTTTCAGTTCAAGTTGATTGATCAAATTTTCTCTTGTAATAGTCGAGTCATAATATTTTTTGTTACTGAAATAAATTTATTGATTGCACCATTAATCTTTAATAGGACATTACTGCTCGGTGTACAACTATCTAAATGTTTAACTTTTGTTAAACAGCAGCAGCTCTAGCTATCGTTTGGACTGAAGGGCCTCCGTTGCAGAACAATTTAGAATTACAACCGTTTTCAAGCTATTTTTACGTTTAAAATTGTAACATTGTGTATAAACAGTGTTATTAATTATGCTTATTACTGTTTCTTTTGTCTTTTATGTGTTTTATTTGTAAATACTCTTAACTGACATTTTAGCTCAGACATCGTTCTTCGTGTCGAGGTTTTTCTACAGAACATTCTTCTTAATTTATTTAAAAGTTTTGTTTTAAACATTTTTTCATTTTGTTTTTGTTTTGAAAGCCGGGTTTTACACCGCTCACATTCATTTTCTTCAGTCAACGCATATTTCATTTTTGTTCTTCATGAGCTTAATCTTTAACATTATTAGATGGGCGTTTAGCTATTGGTTTTGTGTCGTTTAAACAAGATTCTACCTGCCATCAGTCACTGTCACTCGGAAGCACATGAGAGGCGCGTTGATCCAGACGACTAATCACTTAGCGTTTTAACTGGCGACACGCTTGAGCAAAAAATTTACATGATTTTTGTGTATAACATGGTTTTTCAGTATGCACTTGTTATTGTTCGTTATTATCTAGGCAAACTAAGTTTTTAAAGATTAATATATCCATTTTAAACTTCATTTATGTTATATTTCAATTTCAATTGCCTGTCATTTTGTACTGTTTAACGCTTCATAAAAAATGCATAAAAATAGCGATAACAATATCGATAGCCACATTTTACAAGGAATAAATGAAACTGGAGACACTAGTGACAAACCTGGAGATCTCGGAGCCATGTTTACGGCCTTCAAGTCAACGCTGGATTCTATACATCGGAAACTTGATGGCAAAAGAAGCCGCGATATCAGCGGCAGTGAGGAGGAGGATCCACCGAAAAGGCGTCATTCTAGGTGTGACGCTAGCGTTGGGGACAGTGATATTGAGAACCTATTGGACTCATCGAAGAAAAAAATCTCTGACGTAGAGCAATCAGATCGACCCGATCACGATGCAATTCTGCTCGATATCAAACAAGAATTTTCGGAGGGGCAGTACACAGGCCCACCGATAAATTTGAGACTCACGAACATTATCAACAAGTGTTTTCCGACCCTGTTACCAACTGACAAGGTCAAAGACAAGGAAGCCAAGTATGAAAGACCCAAGAACTGCGAGAAACTGGTGGTTCCCTCTGTGAATACCGAGATATTCCGAAAATTGAGCCACAGCCAAAAACAGCGAGATGTGCGCCTGCAATCAGTACAAAGAGCCATTATTCAGTCCACTATAGCAATTTCGCATCTAGCAGAGCCATAACTCGGTTCAAAGGAGGGGGAAAGCGGAAACTGCGACGAAATGATACGACAAGTGACTGATGCAATCGCGTTTCTGGGGCAATCATCAGTAGGGCTGTCATATAGAAGAAGAGACTTCCTTCACGCTGCGCTCCCTTCCAATGTTGCCCGTCAACTCTGTAGCCCGGAAGTTGAGATAACATATAACCTATTTGGGGATGATTTAGAGAAAACGATTCGCAATATTCGGGAAGCAAGCATCGCCACATCGTCATACACACCACGTGGAGAAAATGTCTCAAAAAATGGCAAGCGATTCACACAAACATCGCGATACAACAACCGAAATCACAAGGGCAACAGTCGACACCAGTTCTCCAACAGAAAAAAAAAACAAAAAGCAACAATAACTCCTCAGGTTCTAGAGGTAAGTGATAACCATTATACTCTCAGTAGATTATTGCGTTTGAGCTTTAAAGAATTGTGTTGTTTTATTGCTTTTGCTAGTATCATGTAACTATTGTTTGACAGGAATGTTAAAAAGCGTATTCTTATCATCTATTGTTAAATTCGATTTATTTGCTCTTATCTGTGAACGTTCACTCTACTATTTCCGCATACATGCTTGAAATATAGCGAAATGCCTCTCGCTTACGTCTGAATGGAGCAAGGTTTTAGAAAATACAGCAATATCAGTTTCTTCCTTTGTTACTCAAGACTATCCAAATTAATTTTTTGAATGATTAACATATGCATATTTTAAAATAATGATGACATGAGCTTAAGTATTGTTTTGCTCAAATTGTGTTTTGAATGGCCTGGCCATTAATCAGTCTATATATAAAGGTCCATGCAAATAGATTGGTTTCATAGCCACTGAACATACTTTGTACTTCCCGTTATCACAGTTTTGGATCTTATATAATTGCTAATTCATTTGATGTTACACATAGATTATTGTACTAAATATGTTCCATTAAGGTGCCCAGTTTTCCTCCACTGTACTCTTTTCAGGTTGTAGGCGTTTGCTTACAGGTTCAGATGCTGGCGTGTTTTAGAGAGTCTAAACACTTTATCAAAGCAGCATACTGTTATTATTCTTGCTATCTTTTTGCCACGCATTTGTATTCTAGCCCTTTTGTTATTTCCCAAAATTCACTGCTATAAGAAAGTTACTTTCTTCAAGTTCTTTAAGATTTTAAGTTTAGTATTTTGCAGTAAATATGCTGTTGAATATGGCTCATATGTATGGCGCCTTGTGGTAAAGCGGCTAGACTTTTCACCTGGCTTATTAATGAGTTTAATTCATATCAGAATATTGCACAGATGAAGAATTAGGACATATTGTTCGGACTTTTTAAAATATTTTAAGAATTGTTTTTATTATGGTGTCAAACTGTGATCATATCACGCCAAAACAAAATGATAAAAGGCTGGATTTCATATTCTTCCGTGTAATTGTAATCGCTATCTGAACGAAGACTTTAAAACCATTCCTGAAACCCAGATTGACACCACGGCGTTAATGAAATGGACTTTTTACTTTTCATTATTTTATTACTGAAACAATTTTGTACTAAATAATGATTTGTCTTTTATACACGACCTCATTCGAGCTCATATAATGTTAAAATCTACATTTATAACTGAAATCTGTCGATTTTGATGCAAATGCCAGTCAAGCTCAGGAATTAACCTACACTTTCAGTCGGTCTACTTAATTCAATGTCCAGCATTGTTAAGGAGCGATATGTACATTATATATATATATATATAAATAAATATATATATATATTTGAATGAATGCATTCATCAACTTATGCGTACAATCAAATTATCCAAGCTTGCATGGAAAGTTCAGTGAATAGCATATTTCATTTTTACGTTTAAAATTGTAACATTGTGTATAAACAGTGTTATTAATTATGCTTATTACTGTTTCTTTTGTCTTTTATGTGTTTTATTTGTAAATACTCTTAACTGACATTTTAGCTCAGACATCGTTCTTCGTGTCGAGGTTTTTCTACAGAACATTCTTCTTAATTTATTTAAAAGTTTTGTTTTAAACATTTTTTCATTTTGTTTTTGTTTTGAAAGCCGGGTTTTACACCGCTCACATTCATTTTCTTCAGTCAACGCATATTTCATTTTTGTTCTTCATGAGCTTAATCTTTAACATTATTAGATGGGCGTTTAGCTATTGGTTTTGTGTCGTTTAAACAAGATTCTACCTGCCATCAGTCACTGTCACTCGGAAGCACATGAGAGGCGCGTTGATCCAGACGACTAATCACTTAGCGTTTTAACTGGCGACACGCTTGAGCAAAAAATTTACATGATTTTTGTGTATAACATGGTTTTTCAGTATGCACTTGTTATTGTTCGTTATTATCTAGGCAAACTAAGTTTTTAAAGATTAATATATCCATTTTAAACTTCATTTATGTTATATTTCAATTTCAATTGCCTGTCATTTTGTACTGTTTAACGCTTCATAAAAAATGCATAAAAATAGCGATAACAATATCGATAGCCACATTTTACAAGGAATAAATGAAACTGGAGACACTAGTGACAAACCTGGAGATCTCGGAGCCATGTTTACGGCCTTCAAGTCAACGCTGGATTCTATACATCGGAAACTTGATGGCAAAAGAAGCCGCGATATCAGCGGCAGTGAGGAGGAGGATCCACCGAAAAGGCGTCATTCTAGGTGTGACGCTAGCGTTGGGGACAGTGATATTGAGAACCTATTGGACTCATCGAAGAAAAAAATCTCTGACGTAGAGCAATCAGATCGACCCGATCACGATGCAATTCTGCTCGATATCAAGCAAGAATTGTCGGAGGGGCAGTACACAGGCCCACCGATAAATTTGAGACTCACGAACATTATCAACAAGTGTTTTCCGACCCTGTTACCAACTGACAAGGTCAAAGACAAGGAAGCCAAGTATGAAAGACCCAAGAACTGCGAGAAACTGGTGGTTCCCTCTGTGAATACCGAGATATTCCGAAAATTGAGCCACAGCCAAAAACAGCGAGATGTGCGCCTGCAATCAGTACAAAGAGCCATTATTCAGTCCACTATAGCAATTTCGCATCTAGCAGAGCCATAACTCGGTTCAAAGGAGGGGGAAAGCGGAAACTGCGACGAAATGATACGACAAGTGACTGATGCAATCGCGTTTCTGGGGCAATCATCAGTAGGGCTGTCATATAGAAGAAGAGACTTCCTTCACGCTGCGCTCCCTTCCAATGTTGCCCGTCAACTCTGTAGCCCGGAAGTTGAGATAACATATAACCTATTTGGGGATGATTTAGAGAAAACGATTCGCAATATTCGGGAAGCAAGCATCGCCACATCGTCATACACACCACGTGGAGAAAATGTCTCAAAAAATGGCAAGCGATTCACACAAACATCGCGATACAACAACCGAAATCACAAGGGCAACAGTCGACACCAGTTCTCCAACAGAAAAAAAAAACAAAAAGCAACAATAACTCCTCAGGTTCTAGAGGTAAGTGATAACCATTATACTCTCAGTAGATTATTGCGTTTGAGCTTTAAAGAATTGTGTTGTTTTATTGCTTTTGCTAGTATCATGTAACTATTGTTTGACAGGAATGTTAAAAAGCGTATTCTTATCATCTATTGTTAAATTCGATTTATTTGCTCTTATCTGTGAACGTTCACTCTACTATTTCCGCATACATGCTTGAAATATAGCGAAATGCCTCTCGCTTACGTCTGAATGGAGCAAGGTTTTAGAAAATACAGCAATATCAGTTTCTTCCTTTGTTACTCAAGACTATCCAAATTAATTTTTTGAATGATTAACATATGCATATTTTAAAATAATGATGACATGAGCTTAAGTATTGTTTTGCTCAAATTGTGTTTTGAATGGCCTGGCCATTAATCAGTCTATATATAAAGGTCCATGCAAATAGATTGGTTTCATAGCCACTGAACATACTTTGTACTTCCCGTTATCACAGTTTTGGATCTTATATAATTGCTAATTCATTTGATGTTACACATAGATTATTGTACTAAATATGTTCCATTAAGGTGCCCAGTTTTCCTCCACTGTACTCTTTTCAGGTTGTAGGCGTTTGCTTACAGGTTCAGATGCTGGCGTGTTTTAGAGAGTCTAAACACTTTATCAAAGCAGCATACTGTTATTATTCTTGCTATCTTTTTGCCACGCATTTGTATTCTAGCCCTTTTGTTATTTCCCAAAATTCACTGCTATAAGAAAGTTACTTTCTTCAAGTTCTTTAAGATTTTCAGTTTAGTATTTTGCAGTAAATATGCTGTTGAATATGGCTCATATGTATGGCGCCTTGTGGTAAAGCGGCTAGACTTTTCACCTGGCTTATTAATGAGTTTAATTCATATCAGAATATTGCACAGATGAAGAATTAGGACATATTGTTCGGACTTTTAAAAATATTTTAAGAATTGTTTTTATTATGGTGTCAAACTGTGATCATATCACGCCAAAACAAAATGATAAAAGGCTGGATTTCATATTCTTCCGTGTAATTGTAATCGCTATCTGAACGAAGACTTTAAAACCATTCCTGAAACCCAGATTGACACCACGGCGTTAATGAAATGGACTTTTTACTTTTCATTATTTTATTACTGAAACAATTTTGTACTAAATAATGATTTGTCTTTTATACACGACCTCATTCGAGCTCATATAATGTTAAAATCTACATTTATAACTGAAATCTGTCGATTTTGATGCAAATGCCAGTCAAGCTCAGGAATTAACCTACACTTTCAGTCGGTCTACTTAATTCAATGTCCAGCATTGTTAAGGAGCGATATGTACATTATATATATATATATATAAATAAATATATATATATATTTGAATGAATGCATTCATCAACTTATGCGTACAATCAAATTATCCAAGCTTGCATGGAAAGTTCAGTGAATAGCATATTTCATTTTTACGTTTAAAATTGTAACATTGTGTATAAACAGTGTTATTAATTATGCTTATTACTGTTTCTTTTGTCTTTTATGTGTTTTATTTGTAAATACTCTTAACTGACATTTTAGCTCAGACATCGTTCTTCGTGTCGAGGTTTTTCTACAGAACATTCTTCTTAATTTATTTAAAAGTTTTGTTTTAAACATTTTTTCATTTTGTTTTTGTTTTGAAAGCCGGGTTTTACACCGCTCACATTCATTTTCTTCAGTCAACGCATATTTCATTTTTGTTCTTCATGAGCTTAATCTTTAACATTATTAGATGGGCGTTTAGCTATTGGTTTTGTGTCGTTTAAACAAGATTCTACCTGCCATCAGTCACTGTCACTCGGAAGCACATGAGAGGCGCGTTGATCCAGACGACTAATCACTTAGCGTTTTAACTGGCGACACGCTTGAGCAAAAAATTTACATGATTTTTGTGTATAACATGGTTTTTCAGTATGCACTTGTTATTGTTCGTTATTATCTAGGCAAACTAAGTTTTTAAAGATTAATATATCCATTTTAAACTTCATTTATGTTATATTTCAATTTCAATTGCCTGTCATTTTGTACTGTTTAACGCTTCATAAAAAATGCATAAAAATAGCGATAACAATATCGATAGCCACATTTTACAAGGAATAAATGAAACTGGAGACACTAGTGACAAACCTGGAGATCTCGGAGCCATGTTTACGGCCTTCAAGTCAACGCTGGATTCTATACATCGGAAACTTGATGGCAAAAGAAGCCGCGATATCAGCGGCAGTGAGGAGGAGGATCCACCGAAAAGGCGTCATTCTAGGTGTGACGCTAGCGTTGGGGACAGTGATATTGAGAACCTATTGGACTCATCGAAGAAAAAAATCTCTGACGTAGAGCAATCAGATCGACCCGATCACGATGCAATTCTGCTCGATATCAAACAAGAATTTTCGGAGGGGCAGTACACAGGCCCACCGATAAATTTGAGACTCACGAACATTATCAACAAGTGTTTTCCGACCCTGTTACCAACTGACAAGGTCAAAGACAAGGAAGCCAAGTATGAAAGACCCAAGAACTGCGAGAAACTGGTGGTTCCCTCTGTGAATACCGAGATATTCCGAAAATTGAGCCACAGCCAAAAACAGCGAGATGTGCGCCTGCAATCAGTACAAAGAGCCATTATTCAGTCCACTATAGCAATTTCGCATCTAGCAGAGCCATAACTCGGTTCAAAGGAGGGGGAAAGCGGAAACTGCGACGAAATGATACGACAAGTGACTGATGCAATCGCGTTTCTGGGGCAATCATCAGTAGGGCTGTCATATAGAAGAAGAGACTTCCTTCACGCTGCGCTCCCTTCCAATGTTGCCCGTCAACTCTGTAGCCCGGAAGTTGAGATAACATATAACCTATTTGGGGATGATTTAGAGAAAACGATTCGCAATATTCGGGAAGCAAGCATCGCCACATCGTCATACACACCACGTGGAGAAAATGTCTCAAAAAATGGCAAGCGATTCACACAAACATCGCGATACAACAACCGAAATCACAAGGGCAACAGTCGACACCAGTTCTCCAACAGAAAAAAAAACAAAAAGCAACAATAACTCCTCAGGTTCTAGAGGTAAGTGATAACCATTATACTCTCAGTAGATTATTGCGTTTGAGCTTTAAAGAATTGTGTTGTTTTATTGCTTTTGCTAGTATCATGTAACTATTGTTTGACAGGAATGTTAAAAAGCGTATTCTTATCATCTATTGTTAAATTCGATTTATTTGCTCTTATCTGTGAACGTTCACTCTACTATTTCCGCATACATGCTTGAAATATAGCGAAATGCCTCTCGCTTACGTCTGAATGGAGCAAGGTTTTAGAAAATACAGCAATATCAGTTTCTTCCTTTGTTACTCAAGACTATCCAAATTAATTTTTTGAATGATTAACATATGCATATTTTAAAATAATGATGACATGAGCTTAAGTATTGTTTTGCTCAAATTGTGTTTTGAATGGCCTGGCCATTAATCAGTCTATATATAAAGGTCCATGCAAATAGATTGGTTTCATAGCCACTGAACATACTTTGTACTTCCCGTTATCACAGTTTTGGATCTTATATAATTGCTAATTCATTTGATGTTACACATAGATTATTGTACTAAATATGTTCCATTAAGGTGCCCAGTTTTCCTCCACTGTACTCTTTTCAGGTTGTAGGCGTTTGCTTACAGGTTCAGATGCTGGCGTGTTTTAGAGAGTCTAAACACTTTATCAAAGCAGCATACTGTTATTATTCTTGCTATCTTTTTGCCACGCATTTGTATTCTAGCCCTTTTGTTATTTCCCAAAATTCACTGCTATAAGAAAGTTACTTTCTTCAAGTTCTTTAAGATTTTCAGTTTAGTATTTTGCAGTAAATATGCTGTTGAATATGGCTCATATGTATGGCGCCTTGTGGTAAAGCGGCTAGACTTTTCACCTGGCTTATTAATGAGTTTAATTCATATCAGAATATTGCACAGATGAAGAATTAGGACATATTGTTCGGACTTTTTAAAATATTTTAAGAATTGTTTTTATTATGGTGTCAAACTGTGATCATATCACGCCAAAACAAAATGATAAAAGGCTGGATTTCATATTCTTCCGTGTAATTGTAATCGCTATCTGAACGAAGACTTTAAAACCATTCCTGAAACCCAGATTGACACCACGGCGTTAATGAAATGGACTTTTTACTTTTCATTATTTTATTACTGAAACAATTTTGTACTAAATAATGATTTGTCTTTTATACACGACCTCATTCGAGCTCATATAATGTTAAAATCTACATTTATAACTGAAATCTGTCGATTTTGATGCAAATGCCAGTCAAGCTCAGGAATTAACCTACACTTTCAGTCGGTCTACTTAATTCAATGTCCAGCATTGTTAAGGAGCGATATGTACATTATATATATATATATATAAATAAATATATATATATATTTGAATGAATGCATTCATCAACTTATGCGTACAATCAAATTATCCAAGCTTGCATGGAAAGTTCAGTGAATAGCATATTTCATTTTTACGTTTAAAATTGTAACATTGTGTATAAACAGTGTTATTAATTATGCTTATTACTGTTTCTTTTGTCTTTTATGTGTTTTATTTGTAAATACTCTTAACTGACATTTTAGCTCAGACATCGTTCTTCGTGTCGAGGTTTTTCTACAGAACATTCTTCTTAATTTATTTAAAAGTTTTGTTTTAAACATTTTTTCATTTTGTTTTTGTTTTGAAAGCCGGGTTTTACACCGCTCACATTCATTTTCTTCAGTCAACGCATATTTCATTTTTGTTCTTCATGAGCTTAATCTTTAACATTATTAGATGGGCGTTTAGCTATTGGTTTTGTGTCGTTTAAACAAGATTCTACCTGCCATCAGTCACTGTCACTCGGAAGCACATGAGAGGCGCGTTGATCCAGACGACTAATCACTTAGCGTTTTAACTGGCGACACGCTTGAGCAAAAAATTTACATGATTTTTGTGTATAACATGGTTTTTCAGTATGCACTTGTTATTGTTCGTTATTATCTAGGCAAACTAAGTTTTTAAAGATTAATATATCCATTTTAAACTTCATTTATGTTATATTTCAATTTCAATTGCCTGTCATTTTGTACTGTTTAACGCTTCATAAAAAATGCATAAAAATAGCGATAACAATATCGATAGCCACATTTTACAAGGAATAAATGAAACTGGAGACACTAGTGACAAACCTGGAGATCTCGGAGCCATGTTTACGGCCTTCAAGTCAACGCTGGATTCTATACATCGGAAACTTGATGGCAAAAGAAGCCGCGATATCAGCGGCAGTGAGGAGGAGGATCCACCGAAAAGGCGTCATTCTAGGTGTGACGCTAGCGTTGGGGACAGTGATATTGAGAACCTATTGGACTCATCGAAGAAAAAAATCTCTGACGTAGAGCAATCAGATCGACCCGATCACGATGCAATTCTGCTCGATATCAAACAAGAATTTTCGGAGGGGCAGTACACAGGCCCACCGATAAATTTGAGACTCACGAACATTATCAACAAGTGTTTTCCGACCCTGTTACCAACTGACAAGGTCAAAGACAAGGAAGCCAAGTATGAAAGACCCAAGAACTGCGAGAAACTGGTGGTTCCCTCTGTGAATACCGAGATATTCCGAAAATTGAGCCACAGCCAAAAACAGCGAGATGTGCGCCTGCAATCAGTACAAAGAGCCATTATTCAGTCCACTATAGCAATTTCGCATCTAGCAGAGCCATAACTCGGTTCAAAGGAGGGGGAAAGCGGAAACTGCGACGAAATGATACGACAAGTGACTGATGCAATCGCGTTTCTGGGGCAATCATCAGTAGGGCTGTCATATAGAAGAAGAGACTTCCTTCACGCTGCGCTCCCTTCCAATGTTGCCCGTCAACTCTGTAGCCCGGAAGTTGAGATAACATATAACCTATTTGGGGATGATTTAGAGAAAACGATTCGCAATATTCGGGAAGCAAGCATCGCCACATCGTCATACACACCACGTGGAGAAAATGTCTCAAAAAATGGCAAGCGATTCACACAAACATCGCGATACAACAACCGAAATCACAAGGGCAACAGTCGACACCAGTTCTCCAACAGAAAAAAAAAACAAAAAGCAACAATAACTCCTCAGGTTCTAGAGGTAAGTGATAACCATTATACTCTCAGTAGATTATTGCGTTTGAGCTTTAAAGAATTGTGTTGTTTTATTGCTTTTGCTAGTATCATGTAACTATTGTTTGACAGGAATGTTAAAAAGCGTATTCTTATCATCTATTGTTAAATTCGATTTATTTGCTCTTATCTGTGAACGTTCACTCTACTATTCCGCATACATGCTTGAAATATAGCGAAATGCCTCTCGCTTACGTCTGAATGGAGCAAGGTTTTAGAAAATACAGCAATATCAGTTTCTTCCTTTGTTACTCAAGACTATCCAAATTAATTTTTTGAATGATTAACATATGCATATTTTAAAATAATGATGACATGAGCTTAAGTATTGTTTTGCTCAAATTGTGTTTTGAATGGCCTGGCCATTAATCAGTCTATATATAAAGGTCCATGCAAATAGATTGGTTTCATAGCCACTGAACATACTTTGTACTTCCGTTATCACAGTTTTGGATCTTATATAATTGCTAATTCATTTGATGTTACACATAGATTATTGTACTAAATATGTTCCATTAAGGTGCCCAGTTTTCCTCCACTGTACTCTTTTCAGGTTGTAGGCGTTTGCTTACAGGTTCAGATGCTGGCGTGTTTTAGAGAGTCTAAACACTTTATCAAAGCAGCATACTGTTATTATTCTTGCTATCTTTTTGCCACGCATTTGTATTCTAGCCCTTTTGTTATTTCCCAAAATTCACTGCTATAAGAAAGTTACTTTCTTCAAGTTCTTTAAGATTTTCAGTTTAGTATTTTGCAGTAAATATGCTGTTGAATATGGCTCATATGTATGGCGCCTTGTGGTAAAGCGGCTAGACTTTTCACCTGGCTTATTAATGAGTTTAATTCATATCAGAATATTGCACAGATGAAGAATTAGGACATATTGTTCGGACTTTTTAAAATATTTTAAGAATTGTTTTTATTATGGTGTCAAACTGTGATCATATCACGCCAAAACAAAATGATAAAAGGCTGGATTTCATATTCTTCCGTGTAATTGTAATCGCTATCTGAACGAAGACTTTAAAACCATTCCTGAAACCCAGATTGACACCACGGCGTTAATGAAATGGACTTTTTACTTTTCATTATTTTATTACTGAAACAATTTTGTACTAAATAATGATTTGTCTTTTATACACGACCTCATTCGAGCTCATATAATGTTAAAATCTACATTTATAACTGAAATCTGTCGATTTTGATGCAAATGCCAGTCAAGCTCAGGAATTAACCTACACTTTCAGTCGGTCTACTTAATTCAATGTCCAGCATTGTTAAGGAGCGATATGTACATTATATATATATATATATAAATAAATATATATATATATTTGAATGAATGCATTCATCAACTTATGCGTACAATCAAATTATCCAAGCTTGCATGGAAAGTTCAGTGAATAGCATATTTCATTTTTACGTTTAAAATTGTAACATTGTGTATAAACAGTGTTATTAATTATGCTTATTACTGTTTCTTTTGTCTTTTATGTGTTTTATTTGTAAATACTCTTAACTGACATTTTAGCTCAGACATCGTTCTTCGTGTCGAGGTTTTTCTACAGAACATTCTTCTTAATTTATTTAAAAGTTTTGTTTTAAACATTTTTTCATTTTGTTTTTGTTTTGAAAGCCGGGTTTTACACCGCTCACATTCATTTTCTTCAGTCAACGCATATTTCATTTTTGTTCTTCATGAGCTTAATCTTTAACATTATTAGATGGGCGTTTAGCTATTGGTTTTGTGTCGTTTAAACAAGATTCTACCTGCCATCAGTCACTGTCACTCGGAAGCACATGAGAGGCGCGTTGATCCAGACGACTAATCACTTAGCGTTTTAACTGGCGACACGCTTGAGCAAAAAATTTACATGATTTTTGTGTATAACATGGTTTTTCAGTATGCACTTGTTATTGTTCGTTATTATCTAGGCAAACTAAGTTTTTAAAGATTAATATATCCATTTTAAACTTCATTTATGTTATATTTCAATTTCAATTGCCTGTCATTTTGTACTGTTTAACGCTTCATAAAAAATGCATAAAAATAGCGATAACAATATCGATAGCCACATTTTACAAGGAATAAATGAAACTGGAGACACTAGTGACAAACCTGGAGATCTCGGAGCCATGTTTACGGCCTTCAAGTCAACGCTGGATTCTATACATCGGAAACTTGATGGCAAAAGAAGCCGCGATATCAGCGGCAGTGAGGAGGAGGATCCACCGAAAAGGCGTCATTCTAGGTGTGACGCTAGCGTTGGGGACAGTGATATTGAGAACCTATTGGACTCATCGAAGAAAAAAATCTCTGACGTAGAGCAATCAGATCGACCCGATCACGATGCAATTCTGCTCGATATCAAACAAGAATTTTCGGAGGGGCAGTACACAGGCCCACCGATAAATTTGAGACTCACGAACATTATCAACAAGTGTTTTCCGACCCTGTTACCAACTGACAAGGTCAAAGACAAGGAAGCCAAGTATGAAAGACCCAAGAACTGCGAGAAACTGGTGGTTCCCTCTGTGAATACCGAGATATTCCGAAAATTGAGCCACAGCCAAAAACAGCGAGATGTGCGCCTGCAATCAGTACAAAGAGCCATTATTCAGTCCACTATAGCAATTTCGCATCTAGCAGAGCCATAACTCGGTTCAAAGGAGGGGGAAAGCGGAAACTGCGACGAAATGATACGACAAGTGACTGATGCAATCGCGTTTCTGGGGCAATCATCAGTAGGGCTGTCATATAGAAGAAGAGACTTCCTTCACGCTGCGCTCCCTTCCAATGTTGCCCGTCAACTCTGCAGCCCGGAAGTTGAGATAACATATAACCTATTTGGGGATGATTTAGAGAAAACGATTCGCAATATTCGGGAAGCAAGCATCGCCACATCGTCATACACACCACGTGGAGAAAATGTCTCAAAAAATGGCAAGCGATTCACACAAACATCGCGATACAACAACCGAAATCACAAGGGCAACAGTCGACACCAGTTCTCCAACAGAAAAAAAAAACAAAAAGCAACAATAACTCCTCAGGTTCTAGAGGTAAGTGATAACCATTATACTCTCAGTAGATTATTGCGTTTGAGCTTTAAAGAATTGTGTTGTTTTATTGCTTTTGCTAGTATCATGTAACTATTGTTTGACAGGAATGTTAAAAAGCGTATTCTTATCATCTATTGTTAAATTCGATTTATTTGCTCTTATCTGTGAACGTTCACTCTACTATTTCCGCATACATGCTTGAAATATAGCGAAATGCCTCTCGCTTACGTCTGAATGGAGCAAGGTTTTAGAAAATACAGCAATATCAGTTTCTTCCTTTGTTACTCAAGACTATCCAAATTAATTTTTTGAATGATTAACATATGCATATTTTAAAATAATGATGACATGAGCTTAAGTATTGTTTTGCTCAAATTGTGTTTTGAATGGCCTGGCCATTAATCAGTCTATATATAAAGGTCCATGCAAATAGATTGGTTTCATAGCCACTGAACATACTTTGTACTTCCCGTTATCACAGTTTTGGATCTTATATAATTGCTAATTCATTTGATGTTACACATAGATTATTGTACTAAATATGTTCCATTAAGGTGCCCAGTTTTCCTCCACTGTACTCTTTTCAGGTTGTAGGCGTTTGCTTACAGGTTCAGATGCTGGCGTGTTTTAGAGAGTCTAAACACTTTATCAAAGCAGCATACTGTTATTATTCTTGCTATCTTTTTGCCACGCATTTGTATTCTAGCCCTTTTGTTATTTCCCAAAATTCACTGCTATAAGAAAGTTACTTTCTTCAAGTTCTTTAAGATTTTCAGTTTAGTATTTTGCAGTAAATATGCTGTTGAATATGGCTCATATGTATGGCGCCTTGTGGTAAAGCGGCTAGACTTTTCACCTGGCTTATTAATGAGTTTAATTCATATCAGAATATTGCACAGATGAAGAATTAGGACATATTGTTCGGACTTTTAAAAATATTTTAAGAATTGTTTTTATTATGGTGTCAAACTGTGATCATATCACGCCAAAACAAAATGATAAAAGGCTGGATTTCATATTCTTCCGTGTAATTGTAATCGCTATCTGAACGAAGACTTTAAAACCATTCCTGAAACCCAGATTGACACCACGGCGTTAATGAAATGGACTTTTTACTTTTCATTATTTTATTACTGAAACAATTTTGTACTAAATAATGATTTGTCTTTTATACACGACCTCATTCGAGCTCATATAATGTTAAAATCTACATTTATAACTGAAATCTGTCGATTTTGATGCAAATGCCAGTCAAGCTCAGGAATTAACCTACACTTTCAGTCGGTCTACTTAATTCAATGTCCAGCATTGTTAAGGAGCGATATGTACATTATATATATATATATATAAATAAATATATATATATATTTGAATGAATGCATTCATCAACTTATGCGTACAATCAAATTATCCAAGCTTGCATGGAAAGTTCAGTGAATAGCATATTTAAAAAGACATGCTTAAATAGCACCGTTTTTTAATCTCTCATATTTGTTGCCTTTGTTTATGAAACAAGGGATGAGTAGTAAAAGGCTTAGGTATATTGAATAAATGTCGATAGGGCGTTTTTGACAGAATGCTTAAAGAAAAGCTAGAATTTTTCTCAAAAAGAACCAAACATTAGATCAAAATAGAAAACAGGCTATTAGGTGTTCTGTGTGCGCTATGGAAGCAATGTTTCAGAAGTATCATTTATGTAACTTCTTTACGCCAACGACATTAAAAGCTTATTTTAAACATATAAATCATATTATGATTTGTCAAAGTTGGTTTTGTCTTAAATAAAAATCCTACCCTCCCGAGGATTACTCGGAACTTTATTGCATGGAATACATGTTTTTGCTTTTGTTTTTACTAAGCATTTTGTAGTAAATCGGAATTTCATTTCTGTGTTTAAAGGCGAAATGAATTTGTGAAGAGGTTAATAGCTTCTGTAGTTAGTATTTTTTCATAAAAATAATGCATCCTGTTTACATCTTAAGTCAAGGACGTTAAAGTTGGCAGTTGTTTACTTCCGTTAAGAGAGAGAGAAAAAAAAATACCGGAGAACTTACAATTTGTCAAGTATATGCTATTCGCAGTTTAATTTTACCATTTCATGATACTAACGCCCACTCATATATAAACATTACGTGCATTCACAAGCCTAGGCGCCCATGAGCCAAATCCGACTCTAGGCGTTCCCAATAAATATGCGTGAAAATTCTTGTTTCGAATAAAAATAACCGGGTGAAAAATGAAAGAAGTTATAGAGAGATTTCGCTTAAATGTCAAATTTCTCTTGCACCAAAGAGCAGTCTAGTTTTTAACAACCCGTATGCTAATTTAAAAATTTATTTAGTTTTAACAAATATAGTCCTAGATGACTCTCGCGGTCTTCCTATGACAGCAAGAGTCATAGTTCCTATAATAGGAAGTGTCATTGATGTCAATTTTCAAATCTCGGCGCACGACTGGGGCCAACGGCGCTATTTTAGAAAGGGTGTATCACATAAATGACCCAATTTTAAATAATGGCGCACAAGTTTTATGGTCAGATAACAATTTTTTACTGAGAAAAATATGTGTTTTCTTCAGATCAGGATACTGAATCCCTCATTATGGCCCACAACAACAGTGAATCCACAGTTGCAAAACCACGCTTTGCTCTAGTTTTGGGAATTTCGCTGAGGTCGAAAATAATGCGCCAGGGTACTTCTCAGTGTGCTTTTAAAGAAAAAGCCTGCCAGTTCGAGCCTCGGTGTCCTTGAACGTGCGCCGAAAGATCCAGAGCCTCGAAAATTGAGACCAATGGCCATTTCTATTGGAGGAACTGTGACTCTTTCTGTCCTAGTAAAATAGAAAGGGTCCGCTGGGACTATAACAAATAGTTTAAGTTTCAATTTCTTTTATGTTCCGAGTATGAGCTATTTGCGATATTTTTCTATTATTTCTTTCATTTTTTACCCGGTTCTTTCGAAGACGAAATTGAAAGTTTTTGCGCATTTTATTCGAAACTATATGGTTCCCAGTCGCCCTAAATGGGCACTAGCCAAGAATTTAGTTTTAATAACCTTTTTCATACTTACCGAAAGAGACCACAAACCCATGCGTACTTCAAACGGACTTTGCATAACTTAAAGAGCAGTACAAAGATTATCACATTTTTATACGAATGGCTTGATAAAGCAAGAGCTTCAGTAGTCACAGAGCATAATATTCTAAAAACAAGACCGCCAGGTCGGTCATCAATATGCTTTGCAGAAATTAGAGAGGACGTAAAGGGAAGTAAGTGAAGGTTATCAGGGGAGTCAGGAAAATTAACGTTAAAATTCACGTAAAGTCAGCAAAAATGATTTGAGAAGTCAGGAAATAAGGGTCTCAAAAGTTAGGGAAAAAGCTCTAGAAGTCAGAAAAAAGTCAGGAAAAATGATTCCGGAAATTTTGTGGCTACCATGTTGGCACTGTTTCGTGAATGTGCATGAAACGGTAACAATAAGTTTCGGTTGATAATTCATAAGCATTTTCAACCATATCTTTTGAAACTGAGTGAAAAAACACAACTGGTGTGCATTAGTGCTCTTTTTTCGGATTGTTTTAGTAAGGGTGCAGAGATACAGTAAAAAATCCTGCCCTGAAAATAATCGGCGGATAATTTTCTCCTCTACGACTTAATGCAGACCATCGGCAGATATCTAAATTTATACATTTTCATTACACAAAACGCGACAACGTGGTCGCGAATAGAACTTTAAAATTATGATGCAGAGATCCACCAAAAAACTCGTGGGCGCTCCCAGGTTACTGATAGCTTCAAGGAACGTCAAACTAATGGTTAGGGCTGGTATAATTTAAATCGCCGATTTATATCATGATTTAAATCAAAGTAAAAAAAAATCAACAAATGATTTTATGTGTCCAAGGTGAAAAAATCAAAAAGTGATTTTTCTAATTTTTCAAATATTCCAAATAAAAAAAATCAACAAATATTTTTTTCTTTTTCAATATCGTTTTCAATTGCAATATAGTAAGTATCAATGAAAGGTTATTATAAACGTTCCGACTTTGAAGGAAAAGGTTTTACATGCAAAATTATCTTTTAAAAAACGTCTCATTTCAATATGGGCGATATGAAACCGTTGGACACTATATATCACTACCCTACTAAGTAACACAGATTTTTAATAATATGCGCAGTGACTCAACAATGGTAGAGTATATTTTTCAATCTCTACTTTAACTCAGAAAACTGATTAATTGATTTAACTAATTATCTAAAAATGAAAATCAAGTGTAATTGTTTTACTGTCGATTGTATAAAGCCACTCATATGGTATAGTTTATTACTTTATAAAATTCTACTAAAGTAAAAAAAAGAAAAAGAAATCTACCTGCCTGTTTTGCCAAAAAAAGCACATGATACCTTTGTCGCTTTGTGTGCTGTTTACGTCCCTCAAAAGAGAAATAGCTCACCTTCGTGACTCTTATTGTCAAATCAAAATATATTGCGCATTCTCATTTCTCAGTACTGAAAACCATCAACGACCTGAAAAAAAAATTTTAAAAATTTTTACAGTCGATTGTGGAAAACTACTCAATTAGCTTGGTCTTAGGAAGGAAAAGGAGATTAACCTAAGAAGAAAAAGAAGATTAACCTACCAATAAGTTATGTACACCTCCCCCTCTCCCATCATTTATTAAGATGTATGCCTTAAAGTCTTCAGTTAAGAAAGTCCAAAACTGTCCAAATAAAACTTTTTGAAACGAAAGAGGAGTGTGGTGTATAGTCGTCCGTGTTTGTTTTAAAAACAAAAAGCCAACGCAGGTTGATAAGTGTTTTGCATGGCCGGGTGGTACCACTGGTCGCTCTAGTTAAATAATAAAGTACATAGACTTTACATCGTTGGTCTTTGACCTACCATAAATCGAGGTGTAAGTTCTTCTATAGTAATTTTAAGTTTATCAGTTCTCATTTTGAGTGTAAATATAAAGTGTAAGTCAGGGCTTTTTTTTTGTTCATTTCTTTACTCCCTGACTAATGAAGTCTTGTATACCGCGTGTGGTGTAGTTAGGTTTCTTGGCTATCCGTATTCTAGATTAAAATTTGGTTTGAGGTCTATTCGCATTGCTGAAGTAATAAGGGTAAAAGGTAGTCTGTGTGATTCCCTTTCTTTCGTAATAATCTTGTCATTCCAACTCGTCTGAGACAGTTAGGGCTAGGACGACCAAATTTGGCTGAGACCTACTGTAACATGTCTAAATGATCCACCTCAGCTTTTTTTTCAGAAATTCATTAACATTTTATATGCAAAAATGGCAATTGCAATTTTGCCATACAAATCCAAATAAGGCAATGAAAGCTAACCTTAGTACATCACAGTATGTGAACGTTTTCATTATCGAGAGTAAGTGAGCAAATAATCCGCGTGTGTGCTGTATCTTGCCGTCGAGCTGAACAGCAAATATCCCTGTGATGATGCTTTTCTCCAATATTTTGGGGATACTCACCGTCACTTGCTATAAAGCTGTTTTCACATTATAAATGAGTGAAAGTTGTGAATACTTGGTTTGCCAGCTATCTCCCTTTTGTCTTTTATTTATTCCCCACAGGGGGAATATATGCGATCGACCGCGCGTCGGTCGGTCGGTCTGTCGGTCTGTCATCAAGAGCTTGTTAACACGATAACTTAAAAACTGCCGCAAGGATTTTAATGAAACTTGGTATGTGGCTTCTATGGGAGCAAACACAGATCGGTATTGTAAATAATCCAGGTTCGTCCTAGGAAAATGGACCAGCTGGACTTAGAAGATTTCAGCCCTTGACCATTGATGGCCGTGTTTAACAGATGGCGGGCCTGTGGGGAATATGTGGGCTATGCACACTGCTCTAGTTTATTATTATTGCATTCAGATGTCAAGATGTCAAAATATATTTCTGAACTCGAATTCGGTACTTCTCTTGTTTCTTTTATTTTGCCATTTCGAGTTTCCTTAACTATCTAAGAAAAAAACCGCTATACACGAAGTTACCAATGTTACAAGAATGTTGCAATATGACATAACATTATAATTAATTATAACTTAAAGATTTTGACGTTTCACCAAAGACGGGTTTTCTTTGAATATCGAAGTCTATATAGTAAAAATCCGAGTATGGCAAAAATTAGAGGTGGGTGATCTGTTTTCTGCAGTTGTTTAAGTTTATTTGCGACGTCGAATTTTCGACGTCTCCACAAATCGTCGATTTTCCGAAATATATTCAACATCAAAGACGTAAATTAATCGTCTGAAAAAGTTGGTTTTTTCCGCAACGAAAAACAACGTCAAGTCTAAACGACGTTTTTATCCAACGGATGTTGATGGCGTCTATGGTCTCTGCCAGAGACTCTCTGGTCGCGATAAATCACAACCGAGTTAGAACCAAATTTAATGTTGCGAAAGTGTTTTTACGAGCAAAATCAGCGTCTACATATCGTTACTTATTCAACGTTGACCTAACTAGACCTGCATTTCGCTTTTGAAATCTTCAACACTTGACAAACATTGAAAATTAAAAATATTTCTTTGAACGGCTTATTTTTTCATGAACAGCATGAAGTTTTTGTACAAGCCACATAGTCTGTAATACAACTATGTGGAAAGCTTATGGCGCAGTACGTTTGTGGCTTATAAGGTTCATCCTGCTTGGTTATGTTGGCTCAACGGCTTTATTGATTGAACGAACCAGCACTTTTTATCTATGCAGGTAGAACTCGCGTAACGCCCATAAGCTGTGCTGTTTTGCTCAACCGTTGCTTTGCTTTTAAGTGCACTGTATGTTTTTATTCTAAAATCAGCTGTGTTTGCATGCCGTTTTAAGCATGAAAACGAAATCTTAGACAAGAAAAAAAGCGGGATCCACACCCTCAGATCAAGTCCTACATAAGTACAAAGTTTTGTGGTGCTAGGGCCTGTAGAGAAGAGAGAAAGCTGAGACAAGAAAATGAATTTTTACTGTCAAGAGAAAAAAAGCACCAACGGCTGCTCGCGCAAATTTATGTAAGCCTTGACCAGGTCAAAGACTTTTCAAGTGTTGAATTAAACCCACATTACAACTAGATTTTATGTCTCGATTTAGCTGGATCACTGACGCAACCTCAAGTCAACGCCAGAATGGTGTACTGGGATATAACACGTCAAACGCTGTGTTACTTTAGCGTTGTGATACAACTGGCTATTTGACTTTTAACAAAGATAATACGAAGTCTGCGGGACCTGGCAAAAGTGTTCGTAGTCAACGATATTTTTAAGTTTTTCGTGGTTATCTGGTAATTTTTTCCAATGCACTCATTCATGTATAGCTTAGACTTACTTCAATAGTGCTTTGAGGCTGTTTGTTTGGATTTTGCAGAATTTTGTCGAAATAGACAAATAAAACAGATTTAAAAAATAAATGGTGAACTTGTATGCACACGTAAAATCTTGATTGTTTAAATTTGAATCAACAACAACCCGAAATGCTTTCGGTCTACGAAAATGTTAATTCAAAATGTTAGCTACTAAATGCTAACTGGCTAATACTTTCAGCCTCAATTTATTTTGTTATAACAGTTATTTCAGTTTCCCTGGCAACTTGGCAAAAGTCAACGATTGTTCGTTGCTTAGTTTGACTAACACGATTTTTACTGAGAACGTTGAGGACGTCATTGATCTTGTCAGTGAGGTCATCTGCAACGCGCAGGCATGAATTCCTCTTCGTAATTTTGTTTGCGAGTGATTAATAACTCGGGAGACGCTAGACTTATGTTAGGTTTGTAAAGGAAACGCGAAACGAGTAGTTCAGGTGCCATCAATATCAATTGCAATTCACATTGAATGATGGGTATCAGTGATTGGGAGGGGTGGATGATGCCTCTGTTTGCTTTATGAGCACGTCCACTAATGCCGAAGGATTAAGGGAGTAAGGCCTGTCAATAGAATGCCACAGCATGCAGTGTTCTAAGACTTTTTTATACTTTCAAAAACAAAGTGTAATTTTCGTTACTGGGGTTGGGGGGGGGGGGGGGGGGGACGGTGTAGTTTATCATTTAACTTCGTTAGTTCCCAGGTTGTTTGCATGCTGTATAACCTAACCTCGTACCGATTCAGTTTTAGTTTAGTTTTGTCACCCTTTTCTTGTTTTAGTTGACACCCTCCACCCAATGCGGTGAATGGAAGCATGACAACCAGTAAGAATCCTGCCCTTCCTTTCATCCTGTGTCATCATTCATCCAGGTATGGACTCACCAGATGGCACAAACGTGCGACAGCGTAAAATGGTCCCCAGGATCAGAGCTGTAACGTCGGACTCTACCCCACGGAGTGAGACACGTGACCGGGAGACATACCCGCTTGCCAATATGGGGGCGGGAGGCAACGATTTTGATAAGCTACAGACTACGAGCTTGAACAAGCCGCATAAATCCAAAATCTCGACCAATCACAACGAACCATCGGCGGACTCTGGCCTTGACCTTGGCTACAGAGAAACTAGTCTGACACGTCCGTTACTTGACGGCAGCGATTCCGGATCGGATCTGGATAGTCCACGCGAGTCGGACGTCACAATATCGCCCCCTGTTGTTCCCAAGGATCCGCTACAGGAAGAGGCATCATGGCAGATTGCCCTGCAAGTGTTCGTGCCCTACATGATCGCGGGATTCGGCATGGTCGCCGCTGGCCTTGTACTGGACATCGTTCAGGTAGATTGGGCAATTAACTAACTCTGAAAAGTGAGGTATTTGAATTGAAACTGTGAACATTTTCTGAGAAACTAAAAAAAAAAAAAAAAAAAGGAACAGATTACCTCGCAGAAGAAAGATTTGTTTATTGAAACCGCTTTTTTGAGTCGATGCAACACTTATCATTTGAAATACCATCAGCTGATTTTTGATTAATTATGTCAACGCAAAGGAATGATCTGCAGGTTAAGACCGGTTTAAAGGTTGGGAACTGAGATCCAAAATAAGTTTCAGCACAAGTTTATCATGTTTTAGGATATTTGTCAGAGATGAGACCATTAATCAATATGTCAAACATTTTCTTTCGATTTTTCAGACAAACAAAAAGTTTTGACATATTTTACTGTGATCACTTGCTCTTAGCTTTCTTTTGGAACAGACTTTTGGTTGTCTGATATATCTTGAGTAAAACTGATAAAATAGTTGAGAAAGATTTACAAAACATTTGAAAAAAATGGGTTCATTGTACCTGAAGTGAAACCACTACATAAAAAACCACCAAAAACAGCTTTTAGAATTTTTGAGATGGTCCCTTTATCCTGAGGTTGTGTTATTTCTCATAAATGGCATGGCTTTGTAAACATCAAAATAAACTTTGAAATTAAATATTATCAAGTTTTTGTCTGGTTCTTAGTTTAGTCCACCACAGACAAAATCATGTAATAAGCCTAGGTGTAATATTTGTACTGTTTATAGCACTGGCCTGTGTATGTTCATGTGTCCGAAGTATTTATCCTAGTACCGGCGCTGCTGGGTTTGAAGGGTAACCTTGAGATGACCTTGGCCTCGCGTCTGTCTACCCAAGTAAGTGTGGCTCCAAAATCTTTGCCGAAACTGATCTTTATTATTAGGTGATACCAAAAATTCGAGGCAAGTGTGTTTGAGCGTAGATGATGGATACAGCTGTAAACGGTTCGCGATTAGTGGAAAGTTAATTGTGCCTAAGTGGAAAATGTAGCAATTGCTGTTCTGCTACTAAAAATTTATACTTTATGGTGAATGTAGAAGATCAATGTGATATGGAAATTCAATAATTGCCCAACGATTGCTAGGATAATGCCGAAATACCAATATTTGATTTTCTTTCATTTGTAATAAATGATAAATCATGTCTATAAAATCAATTTTTTTTCTATTTTTATTTTTTAGGCAAATTTAGGGAACATGGACATCCCAAAAGAAATGTGGAGCATGATTTTTGGAAATCTTGCACTAACTCAGGTAAATTGTGTGTATGTTGTCTTCTGTGAAATGCGGCATAGTGATATGTAACTGATACCACACAGCGCTAAGCTTAAAAATATGTGCAAATAGAGAGAAAGCACTTGAGGGAGAGAGTAGACTGAGGGGTGTGGGGGGATTTGAGGGACATTCTGCGGGAGGAACATAGAGAGAGAAGGGGGATAGAGGGAGTAGAGTGAGAGCGGGAGAGGGAGACAGAAAGAGGGAGAGAGAGAGAGAGAGAAAGAGAGGAGGGGAGGGATAGGGGGTAGAGAAGGTGGGAGATAAAGGGAGAGTAGGGAGGCAGAGTGAGAGTTCTTGCGTTTATTGTAAATGTCTTCTTTATAGTTGCTATTATTACTCATCTTAAGTGCGTTGATGTTTGATAACTTTGGCGTTTGTATGCCAGGCTCAAGCCATTGCTGTGGGCTTCCTAGCGTCCGTGGCTGCCATGGTGTTTGGGTGGATACCCGAGGGCAAGTTCAACATCTCGCATGGGTTTCTCCTCTGCGCGAGTAGCGTCATGACTGCCTCGATAGCAAGCCTCGTTTTAGGTGAGAGTTGTGATTCATAACACCAGAACTATATTGCACATTCACAGACCCAGCATTTGCTGGATGGCCACTCTTTCTGTGCTAAGGAAATAAGAATCGATTGTTAAATTAAATCAGTTGAAAACTGGAAAAAGTTGACTCCCCCCCCCCCCCCCCCCCCCCGCCCCTCCCAGCCCCTCGTCACCATTGGGCTCCATTCAGAATATGCAGTTATCGTGTAAGTTTCCACCTGGTGTATTGATTTCTTACTTTTTAGCAAAAGTGTTCCATCCAAATGAATCATAAAAGCTAAAAACTAAGCACAAGAAAAAAAAAAAATAGGGAAAAAAGAGAAGAGGGCTGGGAAAACTTCTAGATATGTTGCTTGTGATTTGCCGATTCGCATAATTAACCTGCCCTTCGTGTTTATTTTACCGACAGCTCTCAAGATCACACGCTTTTCGTCGCAGTTCATGTGCCTCTTTTATGTTCTTTTTAATTTCTATTTTTCAAATATGTACCTTAATGATGTCAAATAAACAGTTACTGTTGATGGCTTTTTGCGGATTGTCTGCGGTCTTGTTGTAGTTGTCCTTTATGTTTCACCAGGTTCAATAATGATCGGAGTGATCGTCTTTTCACGCAACTGTCATATCAACCCAGACAACGTGGCCACGCCCATCGCGGCCAGCCTGGGAGATCTCACCACGCTAGCTGTCTTGTCATTCATCTCCAATGTGATGTATAAAACATTAGGTACGTAGCAACTCAATATAACGGCCACGAATGTAATGGTGGCCTCAGCCAGTGTGTGTTTGTTGTGTAGATAACTGAAAACATCCGTGGTCTTCTATTATTTAGAGCGTTGTGGGTGGGGTGGGGGGGAGGGGTGGAAGACCCCGAGTTTGTTGTTGTGTATTTAAAACTGAGTTCCTGTTGTGTGTTTATAGTTTTGGCTGTTCGTAAATTCTAGGGCGGAAATGGATGCTTGGGGTATAAATCTTCAGAAAGAAATACTTACAGCAGCACATCGATTGGTTTTCATGTCAAATCGCAGCCGATAAAATGTGCTGCTGTTGATATATGAAACTCATTACTGCAGTGCTTATTGCGCGCGTGTTGAATTTTCTTACGGTTGTTTTTTTGTTTTGATTTCATCGTTGTAAACGTATTAAAGTTATTAAAAAAAGAGAATTTAAGTAGGGTCAAAGGCGTCATTGTAGCTTAACTGCACTAAGTAACAGCTCAGTATTCACAGTTGAAAGAACATGAAATAGCTACAACTTTTATAATATGCTTTTAATCACGTGAATAGTAAGCTAAGTAACCGTTGGAGCGGATGCGCACCTTTTTCAAAAAAGAAAGAAGGAAAGAAAGAAAGAAAAAAGATATGTATATAAATAGACTGGGGACCGTACACTTGACTTAATTTCTAAAACTTGTTTCTGTGTTTTTTTTGTGGTGTGTACGCAAATATACCGCGTGTCTGTGTTTGTTTAATTGCAGTTAAGGTATACAATTGACGGCGCTGTTTTTTTATAACACAATAACGTGTAATTGAATGTGGTAGCTTGAGGTTAAATGGGTATGATTCAAAACGTTAACAATATGGGTTCATTATCCCCTATGAAACGGAGGGATATAGTTATGAGCTGGTCCGTCCGTCCGTCTGACCACATAAAGTACTAAGTTTTGTCCGGTCGACTTTTCGTAGAAGGCATTGTCGTAGGAACCTGAAACCTTACATGGTGAAAATATATATATTGTAGATGTGCAACGTGGCATTATTGTCAAAATTGGCCAAAAATTGACGTCGTGGGAAATTGTCAAATATGGTTAATTTTTGGCTTGATCTTAGCCGTGAAACGATGTTTTGTCCGGCCGACTTCTCATAGATGGGATTGTCGTATTAACCAGAAACCTTGCAGCGTGACTTGACCTCATTTTACTTTTACCGCTTGACGGGGGATCCCGCCTTACTGAGGCTCTAGTTTAAATTCGGGATTTCTTTTATATCCGATTCAGTTAAAGCCCAGGAAGTGCCGATAAAACGCTACTGTTAGCTCGAATTTACCAGAGCTCACGTGTGTTTGTTTGTGTAATTTTATCTTTTCTGGCTTGATTTGTCAGAACAGGTGGTAGTGTTATCTGTGACCGCGTGGGTGCGCGCTGTACCTTCTTTAGTATCTGTTCTTGTTTTGTACTGTCTGCAATCGAAGTAACAGTATTAAGCTGTTGTGTAACTTTGAAAGCACTTTACAGCATCACACATGTATTTCACGTGAACAGAGGCGTGCATGACATGCTTATGACTTATATTTTAATGCAGTTAAAATAATTTATAGTTTTCATAACTTTTATATTGAATTAATCTTAACGTTTTGTAAATAGGATTGTCTCCAGATTATGCAGCTTCAGGTAAAGGATGTAGTTAAGTTTAAGACCCACCAAAGTGTGTCTGGCGCGTTTAGTCCGATCACAGATTTATCCGATAATTTTTTTTAGACGTGCGTGCTTGCATTTGGCGCGAATTAATCCAGCGGCGTGACTGTGCAGATGGCCATTTCGTCATCCGCTTTGTTGTGCTCCAAGTCCTGTTTTCGACACACGTGTATATCACACGCAAAAAAAAAAAATTTCTTTAAATCCCGCTGGTCCGCCCACCCCTCTAATTACTGTTAGAAAATGGTTTTGCCTTAAGGCGTATTTTTGCTCCGTAACATATAGGAATTAGTATTATTTTTGCTAAATATCCTTGTTAACTAATACAGATAACACTCCAAGTTTTATTAACATGCTTTATAGTTCATGCTGGGCATTTGGCACCCATGTTTTCCTTTTATTCGTCCGCATAAAAGACCGCGTACAGTCTCTAGATTGAACAAAAAGAATACCACAGAAATACTGATGCCAGACATTGAAAATAGTGGTAGCTGTTTGTAAGTTTTCGTTCAGGGGACGAGGCAATGCAAAATGGGTTTCTTTTGGAAAAGGGAACAACAGTTATATACAAATTATACAAGAAAAAAGTCTTAATGCAGCGCCTTTTTAAGAGGCTTCTGGCTGTTTGAAAGAAACAGAAAAAGAAGACAAAAAATAGGGTTAGGAACAAATAAAAGCATGAATGCGCTTGAAAAAAAAAAAACAGCAGAAAAAAAACAATATTTTTAATTCTTATTTCGTGGAAAAAAGTTTGGGTCTTAAAAAGTCTATATAGTGTTGTATAATATAGAGGTTTATACTGTAAGAGTTCCGTTAACGAACACTTCATTTAAAAAGTGAATGAAATTGCCGGCAGTGGTGGGGAGGGGGTGTTCGTTGGCAGAGATTTTACGGTATGTGCAAAAATCTCTAATTGCCCTTATCTGTTTGGTATTAGTTTTTTTTCTGTACACCAAATTTATGAAGTTAAGGTTTTGAACAGGGGATTTTCATTTACACGTACATTGCATGCAATCGTTCAGCATATAGATAATTAGGCAGAAGTTTACCACAATGTGATATGGCATTTATCTGCAGTGTTCTTGTTCAAACAAGCCCGCAAACATAGTACTTGTGTCTGCGGGCTTGTTAGAACTCTTAAGAAAAAAGTACTGCCTTTTAGAAAAAAAAAATAATGTACTTTTTTCTGGTACAAATTATCAAAGGCGCGTGATCAAGGAAAGTTGCTGAAGTAACTAAGACAGCCACTGAATAGGATCGTCGTTTTAAACTACTTTTTTCTTTTCACTTTACCAAAAATAAATAAATAAATAAATATAATATGGTCAGAGAACTGCAACTGCAATTTTATTGTAGGCGTCAGAGAGTCATGCAGTATAAATCTAGCTATTGTTAATAACTCCGCAGTTTGCACGCTTTAGTCTACTTGTCTGTTCCGTGCATGTCGTAGGAGGTGACCAGTTAGAATTTCTTTATTTCTAGGTCTTCTTTTACCAGTTATTCCTTGTATTTTTTTTTCCCACTTGTTTCTTTAGGAAGTGCGTCCTGATAGAGGCTTCATTGTCGTTGAACGGGACATTAAATACCACACAAACAAATAAACAAATACCCGCTTTAGTAATCATATGTATACTCGTACATTAATTGCAAACCTCATTAAACAGGTTGCCCACTGACTGCTTTAACCATAACGCAATATGTCTAACAAAAACTCTTGTAATTCAGTAAGCTACTGTGTATTAATACTGTATATATTGTTTCCATTTGCATGCTTGCTTTGTTACTGGTCGCCTGGAGAAAGTGCATGTTTTGTTATAATCCCTCGTGCTATGTGTATAGCCAAAATAATGTACATAAAAAATCTGCAATTCGTTAAGCATAATATAAATAAGAAAATCAAAGCATCCAAAGAGGTTTGGCACATGTGAAGTTGGCCATCGATAATTCGTTTCTTTCGTATCGCTGACATACAACAGAATGCGAAACATCAATTACATCTTGTCCACTGTGAGTTTTGTAAATCTGTTACATCTAAAAAAAATGGCATAAGTAGAAGAGATTGAATTTAGTCTCCTTTATTTAATTGGAGCACAATCTCCAAGCAACATAAAGTATTCTCCTGCTCAAAGTAACTATGAGAGTGAGAAGCAGTCCCGTGGACAGTACTTAAAGTACACTGAGTAGTAGTCATGCGGGCTTTGCGTAAAATACACCACACAGCTTAAGTACAAAAAGGCGCGAAATACAATTGGAAACATTTACCCTAAAGTCCTTTCACAGAACCATTTTTTTGTACCTTAATCAGCAGAAACCGGAGAAATAATACCAATAGCAGGTATAACCTTATATATCATATGACTAAATAGTGTCGGTAGATTTTTCAGAGCGAACTCAAATGTACAACGGTAAATCGTGAAAATCAGCAGCAATTTTTGAAGGTCAAAATTGTCGCCTAAACATTTTCTTTTCTTTTTTTGTGCTCGGAACAATTGAATGTATGTAACACTCTATGATTGAAAATAAGGAGGTGTTTTTAGAGCAGTCGACTTCGTCGGGTTGGTGTTATCTCATCAGTAGGGGGACATCTGTCGTCTGTATGTACGTATGTAAACTTTTACTTCAGATTCTTCTTCGCCCTCAGTTTTGATCGGATTCCTTTCACATTTTGTACGAATGTTCTTTTGGTAGGCCTGTCTTGAAAAATTACTTTTTTGGCAATCCGCCAAAAATTGATCAAATGGGGGACATTTAAAATAGTTTCGTTTACAATTTTCAAAATACTTCTTCTCCCATAATTTTGATCGGATTGTCCTAAAATTTTGTATACATGTACACTAGGAAGACCTGTCTCGAAATGTACGTTTTTGTGGCCGTCCACCGAAAATTGACCAACGATTTTCATCGGATTGCCTTCAAATTTTCAATAACTAGGCATTGAACATTTTTTGTCAGCCAATTTTCAAGATGCTTATACTCCAACAGTTTGGATCCTCTAAATTTTCCAAAAGCTTTTTCTTTCACATTTTTGATCAGATTATCTAAAAATTTTGCATAAATGTTCATCAGCCTATCCTCTCTTGAAAAGTTTCTGTTTCAGCGATCCACCAAAAATTAAATAAATGGGGACATTTTTAATTTTTTTGGCAGCCAATTTTCAAAATGGTTCTCCATCAATTTTGATCAGATTCCTTTCAAATTTTAAACGATTGTTCCCTTAAATGGTTCTCTTTGTAAAAATTACTTTTTTGGCGATGCGCCAAACATTGGTGAAATGGGTGCTTTTATAATTTTTTATGTTGCCAGTTTTCAAAACGCTTCTCCTACAATTTTGATTGGATCGCCTTCAATAGGGCGATCTTTTGAAAGGTTACTTTTTTGGTGATCCGCCGGAAATTGGTAGCCAATTTTGAAAATGCTTCTTCTCCAACAATAGTGATAGGATTCCTTTCCAAGTTTGTATGAATGGCTCTTGGGTGGTTCTCTCTTGAAAAATTACTTCTTTGGCGATACGCCAAAAAATTGTCCAAATAGGGGGGGGGCATTTTCTCTCCCACAGTTTTGATTGGATTCCTCTCCAATTTTTCGATTGTTCCCCAGATAGTTCTGTCTTGAAGATAAAATTTTTGGCAACCCGCAAAAAATCCGGAGAGGGGGATTTATAATTTTTTGGGGTTGTAAATTTTCAAAAAAGCTTCTTCTCCCACAATCTCCTGTCCAAGTATTCACTAGGCGGTCCACTGTTGAAATGTTACTTTTTTTGGCGATGCGCCAAAAAATTGGCTAAGGGTTGGGAATTTTTAAAAATTTAGTCCAATTTTTGTAAATGTTTCTCCCACAATTGTTATTGGATTCCTTTCAAATTTGGTATGAATGTTTGCCAGGAAGGCCAAAAACTGGTCAAAGAAGGGGGGGGGGAGTATTTAAAATTTTTGGTCGCAAGTTTTCAAAATTCTTCTTCTCCCACAATTTGTAATAGGATTGTGTTATACTTTTGCATAAATGTTCACAAGGAAAGCCTATCTTGAAAATTTACTTTTTTTTGGAGATGCACCAGAGTAGACCAAATTGGGTAAGGGGGGGGGGGGGGGGGGGGGTTGGGCATATTTTAATTTTTTGGTGGCAAGTTTTCCAAGTGCTTCTTCCACAGTTTTGATCTGATTGTCTTCATGTTTTTGGTGGTCCTGATTGACTTAACCTGTCTATGGATAGCCTGGTATTTTTAGGCTGCGATTAGATAGCCTAATTGCAGTCACTGAACACACACACAGAAATATGTATATACATGCCAGTGAGATTGAGCATTATTAGTTTGTTCCAGTATAAGCGCCCGATTACTTATTTGCTGGCAGTATTCTTGTTTTAAGAAATATGGTGTAATCTGTTAAATATTGGGATTAAAAAAAGAAAGGAGATTTTGTTTGAGTACGGGGCATGTGTAGTGTTGTGGTGCTTTAGATACTAACATTCTACTTGCCTTTCAGCTCCTACTTTGTGTCAAAGTGGTTTTAAGTATTTGTTAAGAATACTGAAACATTAGAAAGTTAGTCAGAATACTTAAATAAACAAGTTCAGAGCCAGAAACATATGTGACTGGGATATCGTTTCTATGATACTAGAATAATTTATTGGATGCACGTTGTATATATAACCAAGCAAGGTGTGAGGTTTTCTAACAAAGATTTTTAGATAATAAAACTTCATGAAACAACCTAGGAAAAGAGGTTCATACTAGTTTTTAGTTATTTTTTTTCACCGTGTTACGGATACTGCAAAAAAAAAATCATTAAGTTTTCTCTGTTTATGCTGATTTTACAGAAAAAGAATGGTGGCTTTGCCCGTTACTGCTATGTATATTCCTGGCGTTGACGCCTTTGTGGTGTGTAGTATCTCATAGGAACAAATACGTGCACGAGGTGTTGTACGAAGGCTGGACCCCTGTCATTGGTGCTATGATTATCAGCAGGTAGTATATTTTAATTGCCTCAGGTGTAGAATTTAATACGAAGGATCCCTGCCTTTTGGATTGGGTCATGGCGATGTTCAGTAATGTGTCGAGTGTTGTGGCTGTAGGTTAAAAATTATAGTCAGTTTATTTTTCTATTATTTATTTTGTTTAGTTATTTTTGGTGGGGAGGACAAAAAACGGAGTAGGTAAGACAAAGATATCCGTATGACCGCAATCCTTAAAGACTGTCTCAAAAACTTCATGGAAATGGTGGAGGATTGGCTATCATACCTCAGAAGTTCAGTAAACACATTTGAATAATTCCAAATTTTTCATCACATAAAATGCAAGAACTTGAGAAGAGCAACTTACATTCTAGTTCATATAGACTCAAAATTTACCTTAATGTTTGTTCAAATGTTACTTTTGTGATTGTTATTTCAGCATTGGTGGCTTAATTTTGGATTTTACCGTTGCAAATTACAGCGGTATAGCAGTCTTTCAACCAGTTATCAATGGTAAGTTGCGCCTTCATTCTAGAAACCTCTTCACCTTTGAAACGTGATATTCGCGAGCATAATACAATATATTGTATTCATTTTCCGCTTTATCATATAAGTCAAGTGTGCAGCAATCACTCAAGCCTATCGTTCATTGGCATACGTACTTAAGAAGCGTTACTCGTATAGTATACTGGGAGCAAAAGAGTCAAAATAATGGTGTGATAAACAACCATATTTTCGGTTACTTTGAAAGTTATACTGTGTGTCTATTATCATAAACTCTTACACAAAAAGTGTAATTCATTTGGGAGAAAACAGGAGAAAATAAGTGTGACACACTCTGGCCGTTCACAGAAACCCAACTCAATATCGAGTGTGCAAATCGTTCGCCCGGCGTAGGGCTTAGATACAATGTGGCATTGACATAACCAGTTTCGCTCATTAATCCACGCCTGTCGTCTGTTTCTACGACACTTGATTTCCTGGCTGTACTGGACGATTCAGACCACGCCATAAATGTTCCATAGGGTTTACACACAGACTGTACTGTACGATCCAGATCATACCACAAATGTTCCATAGGGTTTACACACTGGCTGCACTGCACGATCCAGATCATACCACAAATGTTCCATAGGGTTTACACACTGGCTGCACTGCACGACACAGATCATACCATAAATGTTCCATAGGGTTTACACACTGGCTGCACTGCACGATCCAGATCATACCATAAATGTTCCATAGGGTTTACACACTTGCTGCACTGCACGATCCAGATCATACCATAAATGTTCCATAGGTTTTACATACTGGCTGCACTGTACGATCCAGATTATATCATAAAGATTTCCGTAGGGTTTATACACCGATTGTATGGTGGTCAGTTCATAGTATCCACGTGGTTTGCTCTCAAATACTGCACACAAACCTGCGCAACATGAAGTGGGGCTCTACTGTGCATGAAGGTGGTGTCATTGTACTCTTGAATATACGGCACAGTCTGATTGCTCAGCACTTGAAATAGAATCAGTTAACTTATAAGGTACGGTTGGAGAACAGGTATAACTTTTTAAGCTCACTGTTCACGACGTCAGAGTCAGAATATTTGCTACGTTGCAGGTGTTGGTGGTAATTTAGTAGCAGTACAAGCTAGTCGTCTGTCTACGTCCCTCCATTTACAATCTAAGCCCGGCAACCTGCCCGAGGACGCTGTGCACGGCTGCCCAACTCCTGTCAGTGTCTACTTTGGGAAGAGTGAGTTGCTCTGTGTTGTATAGTCTGAACATAGGATGCCTTTTTGGCGGTACCGGAATCAAAAAAAAGGTTACGATTGGCTTCGTAAAAATATAAAACGACAAATAGAGAAAAGGTCAAAACTGCAAGTTCTGTTTGTTTCAATGTCCATATTCCTGTTGCTGTATAATTTCGCCACAGTGAACTACAATGTATTAGCAACTATCTGATTTCAAATGTTTGTGTAGCATGATACATTTGTTTCTTGTGTAATCGTTTTTGAGAAGTGACACGTCATGATGTAGTTGTTTCTGTGTATATTTATTTCAGACATGACTGCGCGCACGAGCCGTGTGCTTTTGCTGATGGTTGTGCCAGGCCACCTTGTGTTCATATATGCAATAAACTTCCTGAATGCCGGTCACACATCCGTCACGCCGGTTTTTACTGTAGGATATCTCATAGCCTGCATCCTTCAGGTCTGTATTGAAATTCTGGTCATTTATGAAGAACAGTTGGAAAACGGATTAGGCGAAAAAAAGCTTTGGGGTCTTGTGTTAAAGTTGGGAGGCGAAGCTGACAAAAGTCCCACTGGCCGTACCTCGCGTGGTATTTTATTTATGAATTGCGAATTTGCCATAAAGGCAAAATCTTTTTCCCTAATACGGAATCCTGAAAATGTAAGTTAAAGCAATTATTCATCAATTAAATTTGAAATTTTCATACAAAGATTTTTTTTCAATTTCAGGTTGTGGTCTTGCTGTACCTGGCGGTGTGGATGGTGCATTTCCTATGGAAGTGTGGCAACGACCCGGACAATTTCTCCATCCCCTATCTCACCGCCTTTGGAGATCTCCTCGGAGGCTTTCTACTGGCCCTTTGTTTTCACATTCTTTATCTTATCGGCGATAAGGACGCTGACGTAGGAGATTAGGCTATGTGACAATTTTGAAAATTATTTTAGGAAGATTTTATTTGCAGTGGTTGTACTTTAACCTTGTTAGTTTGGTTTTATATCCTGTTAATTTTTCATGACAAGAAAATGTTTGATCCTAATTGAGATGATGTATTTAAAGCACTTGTATTTTATATCTATTTTATTTCTTCAAGTTCAAATGTGCTTTGCCACCGTCAATATTGATAGGACATTAAGCTCGTGTCAGTTTATTGTTCTGTGGCTGTGATGTTGAAAATTTGTCAAGTGTTCTGTCTATCCAAAGCAATGGAGTAACTAACTCAAAAATTTGCAGGGTGGTTGATTATGATAGGTTTATGTTGCAGTTTGTCGTATAGGCAAGTTGATGTTTACCCGTACTTTTTATTGTGTAACTTCAAATTGAAAAGAAAAACGTTCGGAAATCATGAGATTATGAGAAAAAGAGGTGGGAATGGAGGGTGGGGAGGGGGGGGGTGCAGGCGAACGCATTGCAAGCACGAAAACTGTAGCAATTGGGACGCAATTTTCATGCGACCTGTGGTCGTATTAAATATTTATTGATATCAAGCTTACGCAAGGAATGAAAATCTGTATCAATAAGGTTTGTTTACTGCAAAATGTCGGCCTTTTAAATTCAATTAGGGATTGGATTACTTTCGAATTTGTTAATTTTTTTATACATAATGAATGACAAAGTTCTACTGAACTCAAAGCGTATCTTCAATGAGACACGTGATATTAAAGCTCTCTCTGGTGATAAACGGGTCTCGTTGCTCCCGCGTTCTCGTCAGATTAAAACAAATACTATGAACATTTTCTTTCTTTACTGTATTAGAATGAGAAGTTTTGGCGGTGAAGCCTCGGGGTAAAAGAGCAGTGATGATAAAACACCTTATTTAAAACAACGCTTTATCTTCTCTTACTAACTCCAGCACTCGTGGCACTTCTTACTTTTGTTGGGATGGACCACACTTGGTATTACATCATTAATACTTCGCCGGACCAAGTCGGTGTGTAAATTAGGGACATTCAGAAGCCGCTCGGTTCGCAACGCCTCTTAGGTTATCGAAATTTCAGTTATCGACTATTCATGGTATTAAATAAGGAGTGTCAGATTTTGCAGCGAAAATACCGAGTGAGCCAACAAAGTGTCTTATAAATAAATGCCAAAATGTTAATGTCATAATTATGAAGTATACAGAGTTACACCTGCTTGTGAGAGCCAACCTCGGGACTTGCTGAACTGGACTGAAAAGGAAAGTGGTTCCTTGTTTCTAAGAGTAGTACAGAAGGTAATGAACGTGGAAAACGGAACTACAAAGTCGCATACTGGGGGTGGGTGACTTTAATGAATGAGACGTTGTTCTAAAAGGAATTACTCGTGTGCAGCTTGCTCACGTACCACGGTGCTCATGTTCTGAAAGGTGAACTGATTATAGGGCGGTTCTGTGCTTTTTCTGTATATAGATGGACGTAAAAATTCACGTGATTGTGTATGTACGTAAGTGTTCAAAGATTCGATGGCTTTTGGGGGTCCCTGCAGTCTCGTAAAGTGATCACGGCAATGGTCGCTGTAATTATGAGTTATGAAAGACCACAAAGATATTCGATTTCTCTCAAATGAAAACTCGTTCATGTGTTATATCCTTTCCCGATGACTCGAAATGCTGTTTGACCAGTGTTTCAGAACAAAAGTATGTTAACCTGAAGTTGTGTGATTATTGTATTTTTTTCTGTTTTGTCTGGACGTTCGCTTAAAAAAGATGATTTCAAAAGAGGGTCTAGTTGTCTCGCCCTCTCTGGCCTAGTTGGTTTTGAGGCCTAGTTGTGCGGTAATCCTTTGAAATACGTGGTGAAAAATTACTAAAAGATAATTTATTATTAAAAGAAAATAGGGCTTTTAAAATCTTTGTGAGCGATTTCGCTTTTACAAAGAGGATACAGTCGCAGCTACCTCTTTCAATTCTCTTGAGTAATGAAGTCGATTTTTATGTGAAACTAATGTGGTTAGTCTTTCATCTTTTGAAGACAGAAGATTTGAACTGGGCTGCAAGAGACACCCAAGAAAACTTAAGTAGTTGATATACACATGTAAATCCAGGATGCCAGTATGGATGCTGCTTCAGAGTTAGAGTTCGTGGAACCGTACATTTGAAAACAGTGTATTTGTGTTGATTATAGCTTAATGAATTTGTTTAGAAGATGCATTTATATGATCTTCTGTGCATTTCAGTTGGCTCTATTTTGTGATAATATTGACAACTAGCTGAAACCGCAAAACGACTGGCGTTAATCTTCGGTAGCTTTTCGCTGTTTTTGTTTTTTTTTGTTTTTTTTTGTTTTTGTTTTTTTTGTTTTGTTTTGTTTTGTTTTTTGTAGTTGAACAAAGTGGGTACAAATTGTTATTTTGTAAATAAAATAAATAAAATGTATTAAATTAATAATAGGTTCGATAGATGGTGTTCCTATAAACCCGTTTTATGCAAAACCATGGATTATTTTTATTACGCAGGGTGCTGGCTTGTAAAGTAAAAAAGTACAGAAGTTGAAGAGTAGCTCAACACTCATTTGTTACCGGATGTATTGCATTTAAACATGTTTTAATTGTAGATTCTTTCAGTTTATTTGTGATATCATGCTTTCATCCGTGATATCATGTTTTCGTCCGTGATGCGATGCTTTCATCCGTGATGTCATCTTTTCATTCGTAATATCAAGTTCTGGAGTTTAAATCCTGAGTTTTGACAACGTTCATTTCCAGTGAAGATGGAATGTGGATAACAGTTCTTTTTCAGCATTGTTATATGTGACTTGTTGGGTAAGGGTGGCTGCTTGGTTTGAATTTCTTATACATGAATGCCGAAGGAGTTGTGAATATCTAACAGTGTTGACCTTTTTTCTGTAGATAACCAATTTCCTTGCTAGTCACATTTCGTACTGGTAGCTGTTAAGATATCCCTGTCTGCCATGGTTGCAGTTGCAGCCCCCCCCCCCCCCCCTCTCTCTCTCTCTCTCTCTCTCTCTGCACCAGGCAGGTCACAGAAAAGGTCCCGCCCCCACCCAATTACAGCTGATAGTTGGAGATTTTCTTATACCCATTCAAATTTTCCAGGGTCAGAGGCACAAATGCGGGTGAAGACCTGAATATCATTTCCCACCAATAGAATAAGAACCAGTTGTCAGCACAAACCATATGTTCACGTATTCACAGAACACGTGCAAAATGGACAAAAAAAGAAAGACCTCATTGTTGTTGTTGTTGTTTTTTTTTTTTTTTTTTTTTTTTTTTTTTTTTTTTGAAGCCCCAAATTTTAGCGATGAAAAGGTAATATTATGCGATGAAGACAAAGAAATTCAAAATATGGTTGCCTTGCCAAAAGGAGATAATGTGCGTGCAGAAACGCATCTCGGAATAATTAAGCCTATCAAAATAAATCAATCTCTTTCATGAGATCACACAATATGGCGATTTTTCTATGATGCTGATCAGTATCGGTTCAGCTGAAGAAAAAAAACTCCCTCCGCTGGCTTACAGTGCATATGATTCTTCACTTTGTTTACCTTTTTTGGGAACGAAGGGGTTATTTGTTTCAGATTTCCATTTGACGTGGTTGTTAACATTTTGGAGATTTCAGTTTGTGCAGAATAATGAACGATTTTTATTCACAATCGTCGCCCTGTGGTAGATTTAAGAAAGAGAAAGTATTTAGTATTTAGAACTCAGTAACAGAACTGTGATAAAACGCAAATTTATTTCTGTTTTTTTATTTTCCTTTATAATGTTTTTCGTACTAGTTATGTCAGGATGTAACATGTTCTCACGGGTATTTTATCTGCACCCTTTGGTTTAAAAGTCAAATTATCTTTGTGATGCTGTTTTCGATTTGCATGCCATTTGGTAATAAGGGTTTTAAAAACTGTCCAATTGAGAGGCTTTGAAAGTAGTTTAACCTTGTGTCACATGTTTTCCGAAATCGTGCGCACCAGAAAAATAAACGCCGTGTGTGCTTTACGTTTAACTGCGTTGAAATTTAGCGAAATTTTCAGGCAACGCGTGTACAGCAACAGTTAAACTCTATAAAGGGAAGGTGTACTTCAGGTTGGCGTCAGATATATCACGATTTCTATGTTACATGTAGAAAAACGGACAGATTAAATGCATACGAGTGGCAAGTTTAACACATCCCTTTTAACGAGGAAAACTGCATAATTATTATGAAGTATTTTTGCTTTATGGATTTGTAAAATTTTAAACCATGTATAAACAACTCTTTCAACGAAAAAAGTAATCGTATTAGACCGTCGTAGTGTAGCTGTGGCAACGAATGTAAGTGATTAAGTTATTATTTTATCATTTCTAATATTTTAGCGCCAGTATCAAACCTTTTAAATCTAGTCGGTTTTCCCGCCTTTTAAATTTTTCTTTGTGCAATACTGCTTTATATTGTGGTGAAGGTCAACAAATAAACGTAACTGGTGACGGGCCTTTTAGTGGCTTATCAATTACACAAATGCGTAGTTTTATTGCGAACTTTTGAAGTGCGAATGTCTTGTGACAAAGAAGTTTTTTTGGCTGTAAATGCGCACTTGTTTTTGAGGTTATCAAACCTCAATCAGATGTAGTGTTGCTTATTCATTATATCTTTATTAGCTACTTGAATGTAGTAAGTTTATGGCAGGGCTGTTCCTCACAGACACGCCATATCGTATGAAAATTTCTGATCATTTATTCAACTATTCAGGGTATGGTGGTGGATGTAAAACAAGTTTTCTTGACTATCTCTCCACGCCCCCTCCCCCCATCCCCCCTCCCGCAGTGTATCCGTTCCTGCACTTGCAACAGCAATAAATGCAGCATTGTCTTTATGGCAAGCTTTGAAGTTCTTTTTTCGGGAGGCGTTTTAAAAGAAATAATCGTTTCAATACTGTACAGAACGATGCTATTTGCTTGTGTTACAACTTACACGGCTTTAAGGAGTATACATTTTATCGAGAATTTTGATTCACAGTATCAAAAACTCGAGAAAAAAATGCTATCGTTTTACATGTGTGATTCCGGACCTCTACGACAATTTACATTTTCTTGTGTAATGTTAAGTCGGTTGTATTTCAGTTGACTTGGTTTGTATTCTCTTACCAACCTCGGTTTGTTGGTTTATATCTTAATGCCTGTTTATGTTATTTAGTTCACATAAAAACACGTTTTATTAATTGCACCTCTTTTATTTCTTCTACACAGTTAGTTATATGTATGGTAGAGTCCTGCTTTTGCGACCACAAACACAACAATGCGACATCGTATTCAGTTTCTTCGGTTTACAATCTGATTATAATGTAGAAAGTCCTCATTAAAACGATATCCAACTGACGTAAATCTATCATTTTGTTTGTTTTTTTTTTTTACTTAAGAATTTATCGTTGTGGCTAATGAAGCTCTGATATATCACGTGACTTTGTCGTCCAGGCAGGTCGTCTGAGTGAATTCGGAAGATTTGTTTTATCTCACAGTTTCAACACTCAAACATCTGCTTGTGAAATTCTCATGGTTTGGCCTTTTCATTTTTTTAATTCAACTTTTAAACAGGGAGAGTGAGTGCAGCTGTGCTGTACGCCAATGGCACGTTGTTCACTTGGAGACAGTCACATTAAGACAACCCTTATATTTCAGAAGTCCTTAACAACGAGTTCGCATCAGGTCTGATGTCAACTTACCGATTAAGCATGTCTCGCTATCTGATGAAAGAAAATTTTGATTTGTATCAAATTTATGTTGTATTTTTACCTGACCTAAGTTTACCCTACATCTTTAAAAAGCAGCCAAACATTTTTTATCATTATTCGTTATATACTACAAAAATTCCAGCATATTTTACATAAAAATAAACCTTTTTTTAACAAGGGAATAACCACAGATTCAGGTCGTGTTTTTTTTTAACTGAAATGAAGTACGCACAAGAAAGAACAGTTGAAGAACGAGTCCGATTAAAGTTTGATTTCAACGGGTTTTTTGTTGTTTGCTGCTTTTGCTCTTTGGGCTAGACGTTCGTTTCACTCAACTGCACAATCAGACCACAATCACAGACACTTTTCATATTTATTTCTTTGTCAGAGCACAGTGGTACAATATTAAGTGAATTTTAACACAATGTAGATCAAAAAGAAATTTTAATTTGTGACAAGCCTACAGAAATGTAATCTCAAAGTTCAAAATACACAAAGTGAATACCACAACTGTAATACCAACTGCAGGCCTTAAATAGACTTTTTCCAGAAAAAATGGCTCCCATACAGTGCCGTTCACCCATAATGTAATATCAGTTCGTACTTGAAGACAGCGCACCACAGAACAAATAAACAAAACACTGGAACTTGGAAGACCTCTTTATAAAACACTACTGTGAAAAATTTCATATTCTACGAATATATGAATAGCCGATTCATTCTTTAAAATGTCGTGCCACCTTTTCCTGTTGGGCCATTTATACCGCCATTTATGACTGACTTTTAAATACCAAAAACTTGGGAGAACACATGGTGTTTACACCAGAACACATATGATCCAGACTTTTACTCCCTCGATCAAACCATTTTAATACCGGTTCTGGGCTATTACATAGTGTCAAGAGTAAAGGAACTAGGGCAATCCTTGTCATAAACAAAATTAAACAGTAAAATGAGTAGTCCCCTCCACGCTAGACACGCATAATTACCCAGCAAAATTGTTAATTTCACACGATAACGCTACTAAATAAAAGCAACGTGACCTCTTCTGTCCCATAATTCTTTTGATATTTTATGCCCACCCTAACTGATTTTCACACTTCTCGGATCAACAGATCTGACTCGCAATTTCCGCACAAAATGGAGGGCACACAGCAAACCGCTCCCTTCTCCAGACAGCACGAGGACAAAAAATAAATCACCCAAACAAATCCTGAAGACATTCTGAAATGCATTTTCCAGACACGTTATTTTGAAATAGTCGTTATTCATTCAATATTCGACAATTTTTTTTTTTTTTTGGCAGGGGAGGCCGGGACATTTCACTTCAAAACGGAGGGCAGCGAGTTTTTATACATATGGATTATACACAACGTAATGTACGAATATGTTCTCAAAATGCACAGCACGTCACAGCTGACCATATTTGTTCTTAAATCTGTAAAATAATCTGACATCACCGACGATATCTTGTCCTGCAAGCTCAAGTTGGCATTGACAACGCACACAACAAGTATCATTATACAAATAAGATGAAACCAAGATAAGCAGCTCCCCTTCCCTCCCTCCCCCCCCCCCCCAATCAGGGCAGTTGATGCGACAACTAACTGTGCTAAACGATGTTCCGTTTTCCTAAAGAACAAAGACCTAAGGATTTGAACACGTTTCCACGTTTTTACAAAGCACAGTACCGAATATTCGTTAAACTTTTTTTTTTTTAAACTTTTTTTTTTTGCTGTGGCCTTGACCGTCATTTGCATTATCTGAGATAGAAACTGCATGCTATCCAAACTGACGCAACTCAGAGAATTGATAAAAAACGGTTACCCTAGCGACTTCAAAAACGATATCTTAACTCCACTCTCGCAAACCGATTCTCCAAAAAAAAAAAAAAAAAAAAAAAAAAAACAAATTGAGATCGATTTTTCGAGGGCATAATTACTGTAAAGAACATGCACATGGGAATAGTGTATGGCGATACAAGTGCATGCAATCCTCCATGCTATCGTAATGTGTGAGGCGAGCAGCTGAACACTTTTTTTGCCGAATGATATTGTATATAACCGTTCCAATCAATGCTTTTGTACTTGACTTGGGTAAACACTGTAGTATGATCGGCCAATTCAAAAGTTAATAATTTTCCATAATTGACCAGGAATTTAAAAAAAAAACACAAATACTGCAGTTAGCTGCAGCCAAAACGCCAATTAACTTAAACCAACCAATAAAGCATAAACTGGCTTATTATGATGAGTCAACATGAACCTATTATTCACCAGTTGCGAAAATGTTGACCAAAAGGTCAACATTGCCTTTCCGGCCAAAATACTTCATGCTGACTCAAAATAAGTCAATACAAACTCACTCAGCACTCCATAATAAAAAAAGAAGAAAAAAAAGAGGTATAAAAATGTGGAAATATGAAGAATAAAAATATTTCGATAATACCCACACTTCCCAGTAATATAGCAGCAATGTAATTTAAACAGCGGTGGGTTTGACTTTTAGCGTATTGGAAGCTCTACTTGTTTTTAAATGTGACATAAAATTATAACAGCAAAGATAAAGCACTCAGCACAACACCGGGATTTAATACGATTTTCCTGTTGAGTAAGAAGAACGATGGCTGACACTAGATCAAAGTTACAGCCCTTCAATTAAAGACTTCTCGTCAGTTTTTAAAATAACAGTTAAGAAAATCAAAACAGACAACGACTTCAGATTTTTCCTTGTGGGTCCCAAAAATAGACGACCACTACACGCCGAGTGCATCTAACAATTTCCTAAATGGTGTTTTGTTTTAGATTTTGCAGTAAAAAATGCGAAAAAGTGTAAAGACTAATCTAAGGGATAAAATGTTGTGTGCAATAAATATATATACAACACAAACATAATACAAATACACAAACGTTATAGCTATCAAAATCTACACCTATTTTAATAAACTATAGAATCTACATCTAATTCAATGTGCTCAGAAGCAACTCTACTTCAAGGTCAAACTTCACTGAGACACCAATATACAGCGGAGTTTTTCTCGCTGCTATACATTTATTACTGCCTGTCATATAATACATTCCCCATGAGAAAGTTTTTATCTCTCTGTCTCTCCGCTCAGGGAATGGTTTTATTTATGAGGTTGTGGAATTACCCTTAACAATCATCCACAGAGTAACGCGTTCACATAAATACAAGTTTCTTTTTACTTGAGTATATACTGGCGGTATTACATGTAATATTGTTTGCCACATTTATAAATGCCTTATCTGTCCATTTATAAATTTGCAGTTCACAGTAAAGTTTCACACTTTGTATTTCCCTCGGAAGATCGAACGGGCACTTCGTCAGTTAATTTACACACAGATCAACGGAGACCACTGCATGGCATTGCATGAATCCGTTTTACAGCAATAACTGGCATTAAAATCAATTGAGGCAATTAGTATATCATATGGCAAGAGCAAATCTCGATATTCAAATAAATCTAAAGCTTACAATCAAAACACAAGTGTGCGCGAAAATAAGTGTGCAACCGCTTTATGTACGCAAGATGTTTGAAAAGGATGGACAACTAGAGCGGCCAGTCCACACTAACATCAGTGTACTCGAACATGTCTAAGCCAGCCATTGCCGTTTTGTTTTTGTAATTATAAACTCGGATAATACTTACGCCTTTTTAATCCGGGTCTTGAAGGTGGTCGCCACACAACCAATTCTCCATTTCTCTCGTGATTTTTTTTTTCTTACCCTGACCCCCTCCCACAACCATCTAATGTAGATACGGCGCCGCTCGAACGCCACCCTGTAGAGATTTACCCCTTTCACCGTACAAGTCTGTGTACTCACACCCATGACATATACCTGGCTTTCGTACATTCTCAATTGGTCAAAACGAATGAGAAAGGCATCCCTCATAAACGTGCAGAAGATGACTCACCTCTGTGGGCGGGGAAGGGGCATATTTGTTCCAAAATGGTGAGCTGCTTGTTATAAGGGATGATACCAGATGACCCACTTAAAAAGCAAAAAAAAAAAAAAAAAAAAAAAAAATTCCAGGTACTGCAAGCAAATGCTACATACCCACTCCGTTACAAGGAATAGATTGGCACTGAAGTCAGCTTTCTAGTTAGTCCAACAAAAGCAACAGATATTCCTGCAGAGGCGCGTGAAATACTGTGACATGTGATTTCAAGCCAGCCCAAAAAAACTATTAACAAAGGTACCTCCAAGCCTCCCCTCCAACCACCGCTCACCAAACCCTACTCGCTCAGCCACTCACCTCGGAACGGTTCGGCCCCTCCCCCCTCTAAAAACGCTCATCAATCTGGGTGCTACTAAACCTACCTTTGCCAAAATTCATTGGAGAAGCAGGCGACGAGCCAGACTGCAATCATGTTTTGACGCCATGTGTCGACATGCGGGACCCAATATGCTTTAACTATAATAGCAGCCGGCAAACCCGATTGATTCGACTTGTCGTTCAAGAGCTACAGTGTTCACAAAGTCTAGCGTCCACAACGTTATGAAGTTATATGACGCCATGCATTCCGTTATGTACGACAAATGAAAATCCACCCAAGGCATTTTCCTACCAAGTTTGAAAACTAGATGCTGTCAGAGAGCAGCAATATCCCCCGTGAAACCCTAAATGCATTTCATTATATACCGTATGAAAATGCTATACGCATGAAATCGTGTAGCATTTCCAATCACCCGTATCATGACATATGACAACTGAAATTATAATTAGCTTTAGGATAAAAATCATTTAAAAATATTACTCACCTAATGCGCTTTAAGAACAAATTAACGTCCGTTCATATAGTGGTGCCCACGAAGTCCACTCCGTTTGCATATATGTCGATTTATGACGATTTTTAAAAGCCTGTCATTTTGTCAATTTTGCTTCGATCAAACTGAAACCTTGACGTTGCACATCTTTATACCCTATATGTTGCCTATATGAAATATGAAAGCTGAATTATGCTTCGTTGATATAGAAGTGGTGTCCACAAAGTCCTATACATGTGCACATGTCTATTTTCGACGATTTTCAAAAGCCTGTCAATTTGTCAATTTTGCTTCGATCAAACTGAAACCTTGACGTTGCACATCTTTATACCCTATATTTTGCCTGTATGAAATATGAAAGCTGAATTATGCTTCGTTGATATAGAAGTGGTGTCCACAAAGTCCTATACATGTGCACATATGTCTATTTTCGACGATTTTCAAAAGCCTGTCAATTTGACAATTTTGCTTCGATCAAACTGAAACCTTGACGTTGCACATCTTTATACCCTATATTTTGCCTGTATAAAATATGAAAGCTGAATTATGCTTCGTTGATATAGAAGTGGTGTCCACAAAGTCCTTAGCTTGAAGAGGGGACGGACGGACGGACGGACGGACAATCTCAAACCTATATCCCTCCGTTTCACGGGGGATAATGATCCAACGTTTCGTTTCGCAGTCACAGCGATGACGGATTATTCATGTTTTAGCGTCATGTGCCGTCACGCGTTATCTAATATGTATAAAAAGCAACAACAACCAGCCGAACCACCCAAGAGATCAACCCACCTAATTTGAAGCTGATCCGACTTGTCCTCCTCGAGTTATCCTGTTAAAAAATCTAGTATCCACAACACTTATGACGTCATATGACACCATAAGTTGCGCTATATACATCAAATACAATATGAACCGTTCGATCTACCCAAGGCATATTCCCACTAGGTTTGAAAATGATCCGACGTTTCGTTCTTTAGTTATAGCGACAACGCATTTTGGCATTTTACACGTTTTAACGTCACATGACTCACGCGTTGTCCCATAGGCGTCAAATACAGTGGCAACCGGTGGACTCACCTCAGGCATAATCGCACTAAGTCTGAAACTGGTCCGAATTGACGCTGGACAGTTATCCTGTCAACAAAGTCTACTGTCCAAAACATGTAACAACATCACTTGACGTGGTGATGTTCCGCTATATATACATATCAAAAGCATTACGAACCGTCGCACCCACGCAAGTATTATCCTACCAAATTTGAAGCCAATCCGACGTTTCGTTCAGCAGTTACAGCAATGACACAAATGTCACGTTTTGACGTCACGCGTTGTCCAATACAAGCCCATCCTTGGACCAGTCCAAGGCACAATCCCACAACGTTTGAAAATGGTTCGACGTAACGTTCGATAGTTATCGTGTAAACAAAATCAAGTGTCTGCAACAGACGCACACACCACACAGACATACATGCAGTACAAAAACAAAATGTTTCCCCTTCACGGGGAGGGGCATGATAAGCGCATGTTGACTTATTCTGAGTCAACAAGAAATACTGTTATATGACTTAAGTAAATGCTGTACTATGACTGGTTGATTCCCAAAGTCAACAATTTCTTAATGTCGATGGATACTGCCGTTATTGTAATCAAAACGCCAGTCAGGTCATGTAACAAAGCACAAATTGACTAGTTTCCAAACACAGAAGTATTATTGACCAGTAGGAAAATTCTGATCTCAATATAGGTTATGTATACGCTCTAACTACAATTAATTGCAATATCCACCGACTTTTCCGTTGTTCTCGAAAAAGAAAAATTATTTACTTGGAAATCAGCCAATTACACTGCAGCATTTAGCCAAGTCATGTAACAATCACAGATCCTCTGCATCCCGGGACCCAAATTCTTCACATCATCTCTGGCATACAGTCTCATTCATTCCAGATGCTTAATGGCTCAAACGCAGCGATGTCAAGTTTCAAATCCCCTCGCAAACACTGAAAATAACCCTGCGGAAAACTTTTTTTCTCCAGAGATTGCTGTTGTCAAGGTAGCTAATGACACACCAAATAAACATTAAAGACATCATACAGGAAAACTAATTCACAAGTGTGATACATGGAGCACTTACTCACGGGCTCCACTTTTAAAACCTCAGAATGTTAATTTTCTTGTTATTCTGTTAACAGATCATCACAACGACTAAAACACTGACCAGCAAGTACATATCACAATTGCAACGAAATGGGACTGAAGCATTAATATTATTTTCAAATCCTTAAATATCGGTACTAGTTTAACTGACCTAACTGGAAACGATTCTCAAGTGCGGTTTTTTTTTCAGAATTGCAGCGGCGGGGCTGAAGCTTCGATGCGATCTACGGGCTCCTCTCCCTCATCCTCGTTGGGAATGCACTCTGGCGGCAAAGATACGTTCAACGTCACCAGTTTTTGTACATTCAAGCCGCAGAATTGTCCGGGAATCAGCTCAACCTTGTGGTAAATACGGGTGCAAAAACCGAGCCGAGGTTGTGCCTAAACCACCAAGTATGTAAATCTTATCATCAAATTTGGTGATCGCGTTATGCAGGTGTCCATAAATACTGGGTACCTCTTTGAGTATGCTCCACTGATCAGTTTCCAAGTCGTAGCTTTCGTTTTGCAAGCAGTTATCAAACGACATGGTGCTGGGCCCATCGGTGTAGCCGCCGAAAACGAGGAGTTTGTCGCTGTGCGAGATCATAGCGTGAGCCTGGCGCGGGATGATCATGCGTGATAATGACAGCCATGTACGGTTGCTACTGACGTAGACGTACAGGTAATTGGTTGGCACGTTATCTTCAGGGTCGGAGCTGATACCTCCAGACACGTAAAGATTCCCTTTCGCCGTGGCTGCGGCACAACTGAAGAACCCGAATGGAAGATCTGGTAGGAATTCCCAGGTGTTTGAGCGTGGGTTGTAAAATTCCACTGAGTTATGGTAATTTTCCACATCTCTCCCTTCGGTGACAATGTGCTCAATTCCCGCCACGGCGTACAGGCAGTCCTCTCCAGCAACGAGAGGGAAACTGACCCTAGGGCGACGCATGGATGTCAAAATGGCCCAGCTTCTGTAACGAGGATCATAGATGTAAAAGGCCGGACTGCTACACCAACTGATACTGTCGTAACCTCCCGCAACAAAGAGAAAATTGCCCAAAACTGCAACTGATGCAAACTCCAGAACGGAATCCATAAACGACGGATCTAGGGCTTCTTTGAGAAAATCTTTTGTCCCTGGTATTTTGTACTGGATATGGTTGTCAGTTTCAGTGGAATCTATTAATACCAAAGCCTTTGTTGCTCCACGTGATGACGTCATTTCTGACGCCTTGAGGCACTGTGACGTCGGATTAGCGTGATACGTCACAGCGTATTCAATCTGCTCGTTCAATTCAGGAATGTCTTTGATATCTGCCGGCAAAGCCACCAGTTCTTCCATGTCAATGAGACAGTAGCGTACCAGTTTTAGTAGCGGCAATGCGTATTTCTCTCGGTCGTCTTTGTCGTGATCAAGCCAGCGTATTATCGTTTGTAGAATGAACTTTTCCGGAGCATCAATGTAAAAGTCCTCCGCCAACAAGGAATGCAGCATGTCGTATGACATGGACATAAACATTGCCTCTTTCGCAAGAGACATAAACTGCGAACTGACATTTCGAAAGATGTCCTCTCGGAGATCTCCCAAGCAATACTGATCAGCCAGTTCCAGTACCCAATTGTAATTTTCCACGGACTGACGCCGAATGAGAAAATCACAGCAGACCTCGGTCAGCCAGTCTATATGGAAGAAACGGGCTGCCTCCAGCACATCCGCAATGTTGTCAGGACTTAACGTTATATGGCCGTGATAAAAATACTCCATCATAGCCGAAAATCCTACGGAGCTTATCTCATGCAGTTCAATCTGGCCCTGCTCTTTTTCAAGCATGTCGTGACTGAACATGGCTTCAAAGTACATTGACGAGTCTGATAAAACATTTTTATGAGCTCTGAAGGATTCGTTGCCTACTTTCAGCTTCACATCACAGTGATAATCGTACATTTTAGCTGAAACTTTTTCAAATTTATTGTTCATGTACTTATATTTGTCTTCCGAGATCTGAAACAAAATACAAACATACCATCACATTTGCCAAATTTAGTCCCTAAACGTGAAAACAAAAGACAACCAGCTTCCAATATTTTTTCCGATTACTATTACATTAAATATTATGAGAAAACTACAATCATTCAACACTTGTGTGCAAGTACGCTGGCAAAGATTACTTTTATCACATTAAAGCTACATTTACATGCATCATTTCAGCTCGGGGAGGTAAAGTAAAAGTTTCGTTATGGAGCTGATAGCACTACTTAAATAGGTGTCTCAGATATTTCCAATTAACAGTCGTTATTTGCACTGCACACGGCAATACTTTCAAAACATAAAATTGGTTATCAATAAGAATTAAATGTAAAATCAAAGTCTGATATTACCTTAATGAAACTCGTATCATCTCTCACACTAGCCATGGTCAACGCTCTAAGATTCAGAAAAAATGCTGTAATTTACAGATGTATTCTGGAATAAAAAATACCCCCATTTAGAGAATATTGTTACTTTTGAATAAAAACCAATTTGGACATTCTGCAATTCCATATCCTTTTCCTTCACATATATAGTCACATTACAATGACGTGTAAAACCTTGAAAATGTCATTTAATTCATTTTTGTATATTCGATATATTTGATGGATTACATTCTTTACCACTTTCTTTCTACGAGGGAAACGAGACTGAAATGACACAATTGAAACGGGACAAATTTAAACCTTAATAACTTTGATGAAACCTAGTCCTAGCAGACCGTTTCTATCTTCCTAGGGCAAAAAGGACATAGTTTCAGTAATAAAAATGGCCATAAGCAAAATCACACTTTGAGTGTTTCAAATAAACTACGCAAGAACTTTGAATTTCGAGCGAACCGGGTAAAAAGGAAAGAAATGATAGAAAAATATAGAAGTAATATAGCAAAAAAACAGCTCATACTCGGAACATAAAAGAAATTGAAACTTAGAACTATTTGTTAAAACTTTCAATGATTTTTTAAAACAGCGTGCAGGTTGTTAAAAACACGATTACTCTTCGGTGCAAGCAAAATTGTACATTTAGGTAAAATTTCTCTATCACCTCTTTCATTTTTATCCGGTTGGTTTGTATTTGAAACGCAGGATTTTTACGCATTTCATTCGGAACGCCCAAAGCGTGATTTGGCTTATTGGTATCGACTTTCAAGGTTCTTGATCTTTCGGCGCACGTTCCAGGACACCGAGGTTCGGACTAGCAGGCTTTTACTTTAAAGGCACACTGAGAAGTATCCTGGCGCTTTATTTTCGACCACAGCGAACCTACCAAACTTGAGTAAAGAGTGGATTTGCAACTGTAGGATCGCTGCTGTTGTGTGTGATAATGGGGGATTCTATATCCTGATCTCAAGAAAACGTCTATTTTTTTCAGTACAAAATTGTTATTTGATCATAAAAACTGTGCGCCTTTAGTTATAACTGGGTCGTTTATGTGATGCGCTCTTTCGAAAATAACGCCATTGGCCCGAGTCGCGCGCCGAGATAAGCAAAACTGACATCAATGGCATGTTCTATTTTAGGAACTATGACTTGCTGTCATAAGAAGACGGGAATAGTCATCTAGAACTAAAAACCTAAAATATTTCCATATTTCCATCATTAAACTACAGTAACTGTCCATTAAAATGTATTGTGCTCGCAGAAATAAAAACCCGAAATATGATACTTCCGAGTTGGTTTACTGAAAGCAGAGTTACAACTAAAGTTCCTATTTATTTTATAAGAAACAACTCTATTTGTATAATCATGTTGTCTATTTTAACAGATTACTGCGTATAGTAAGACTACTGCCTCATCATGTCAACATATTGTCCACAATTGAACTGAACGTTTCCTTTGTTCCTTTAAACTTAACAGCTGTATATTATCGCCCATTTTACAATAACTCTTTGCAACAAAATCACATTTCACCAGCAAAAGTGTCATAAAAACCACAGGGTAATACAGTTTCTTGTCAAATCGTAGTCTGTAACTGACTATAACCCAAAAAACTAAGACAGCAATACTCCAAAATATAAAAGGCGCAGTTCATTACAAATTCGTGCTGTTCGATATTCACATTTCACATGTAATCAGTGGGTTGCGCGCTTTCCCCGTATAATATGTGTTCGTGGCTTTGGTGATTTAAAAGACACTTCAAATGCTAGACGTTACTTACTTATATTCTGAGAAGCATGAAGTCAAAAACAATTCGGCTTGTGAGAAATTAGCTATGATAGAAAGAAAATGCATTACATTTTTCTTAATACACAGGGAAAACGCTATGTGCTACAGTACCTAGCATTTGAAGAATTCTGTGAACAATCAAAGTCCTTGCGTGCACGTGTACTTATTTTAGGATCCTTTTCAGTCCTAACACATTCGGGCACTATCGATCGAATCTGACTTTTATGTTACCATTTAGAAGGCAAAACCGAAAGTTAAGCAGTTTTTTCAACTTTTTTTGCGTAGCCTTATTAAACCCAGCTATATTGAGTATCCATCTTATTTAAGATACTTTCATTGACATAGGGATTTTGGAGGTATTGCACAATAAACAGGCGTAGAGTTCAGCGATGACTCGAAAATTGAGAACTCTCTTGCAAAATATGCAGATGAATACTTTCTTTCCTCCTGCTAACCCTTTCCCTTCCAGGCTTTCTGCCCCTTCATCTCTCTCTCCCCCCCCTCTCTCTCTCTCTCTCTCTCTCTCTCTCTCTCTCTCTCTCTCTCTCTCTCTCTCTCTCTCTCTCTCTCTCCCTCTCTGTCTCTCTCTCTCTCTCTCTCTCTCTCTCTCTCTCTCTCTCTCTCTCTCTCTCTCTCTCTCTCTCTCTCTCCCTCCCTCTCTGTCTCTCTCTCTCTCTCTCTCCTCTCTCTCTCTCTCTCTCTCTCTCTCTCTCTCTCTCTCTCTCTCTCTCTCTCTCTCTCTCTCTATCTATCTATCTATCTATCCCTCAAAAACGCCCTTTATGCAAATATATTTGAAAAAAACGTAACAGAATGCATTTTTTGTACTCAATTACTGCTATGTCAAATGCCACATGAAATGAAGTAATACCTGTAAGTAAAGGCAGAAATTAAAAAGATCGTTCATGAGATCCCCTATGCAGCAGCGAGATAATCCAATGATGCTTACATGGCAGCGAGTGTGCAAAAAGTCATGGGTCATGCTCAGCAAAGCATTTTTGATAGAACATAAATTCCACCCCTCCCGCACCCATATCAAAAGTGTACAGGTATCGAATTCTGTGAACAGACTTTCCAATTCAAAAGACTTTTCCTCAGGTGAGAATTGCCGCTAGGCATACTGTCACTTCTGCAATTGTCAGGCGTATTATCATCGATTCGTATCTCAGCCGACTAATCACATAGACATGCCCATTCGGTTCAGGTAGATTTACACGTGAGGCGCGAGCATACGGGTTGCAGAAACCTGACTATTTGGCCACAAAACACCACATTTTGGACATTAGATATCGAATTCATATATTAAAAATAAGGATTTTTCTAGTGACTAAACGCATCTAATATTACTTTAATATGTCAGTCAGGTTAGTGATATATTATCATTAAATTTACAACAAGAAAGTAAATAGCCGTGGGTATACAACTGAAGTTTTTAAAATATCTTGTACACCTAGAAGCCATCACTATAGGTTTTCCAATGTATTTAACCTTTGTAAAACGTCTTAGGCGAGGCTAACCTGTAACAACATTGACACACCATTAGGATTACGCAAGGAATGCGCTACATGTCTGACCTGATGGACTTTAATTAACAATCGCTTTTGAATTACATCTTCAGGCTCTTCAGTTATATAATCATGCGCTAGCAATATGTTTTTTTATATAATTAGATATAGACGCTTTGGAAAGATATACAGTGAAACTGCGCATGAACGATATAAAAAGATGACGCTGTAACATGCTAGGATAAGTACTTGATCGTTTACTGTATGCGCGTAGTAGGGAGACGGGGCTTAACAACGAAGCGTCGACACTGCTATGTGACCTCACACCCGGCAGGGCTGATATCACAATTTGCTTAAATATATCTAATTCCTTGATCGCAATGTGCGTCTTGCCCCCAAAAGACGGTAATGGTTTTAGGACCATTTACTTGACTGATAGATTTTTGTAAGGCGTGTATTTCCCCGCGGCGTCTGCCCGATGGCAGTGCCACGAGAAATACACATTTCAAGGTAAGTAACTTGTCTGAAATGATAGAATGATGGAAAAGCAGAGACGTGAGATATCTCTAGATCAGCGACAAATATCCCAATCACCATTGTTTTTTATCGGAAATCGGGCGCTCGAGTTGAAACGACCTGAGTAAAGCCGATAGTACATCACATGTTGACAAATCATAACCCGATAAAGCGATCCAACTGACACCTTTCTGACCTAGAACAAGTAAAAAAAAAGTCGGCCACTGCCACTGCCGTCGCTGCCACAGGATCGATACCCACCCTCAAGATTGAATGACCCGAATAGTCACCAGTATGACAAGTAGACTTTATTCGTGGACTCTTTGTGAATGATGTCCATTCTCGTTGGGAGAAACCCTTGGCTTTTTTAAAGAAGGAAACCTATGCGCCATATTTCAGACGAAACAATTGAGGATTATTCCCAATGTGGTTGACGCAGACAGCCAGCGTACTCCAGGGGAATTGGAACACTCTTGACGCACGGTAACCGCATGAACAAAGGAAACTAAGGCAGTTCTGGAAAATCAGGCGCTACTAGCAAGAGACGGTTGGGACTCTCGTGCCAAGTCTTCGTGAGAACCATCACCATGAGAGAGGACGATGGAAACGCAAACAACCTCGCTGGCGGCCAGCGACACAGCAACGCATCGATCGCTAATGCTGCTAAGTCCGGATGCTGAGAAATGTACACCGGAAGACCATGATTTGGACGACTGGCTAAAACATCGACCTGGGTTTGACCCCACGGAGATTGTGTTGTAATCCAGTGAAAATTTTAATCCACCAAATACCACTCTCTGTGAACGACCTCGTCCATCCGTGAAGCTAAATCGGCCAGAACATTCAGACTGCCTGCAATGTGAGACGCTTGAATGACAAAACCACAGTGGCGACCATGCAATAGAACCTGTTGGGAGAGAGAAGGGTACACCTTTCAGAAGACTGAGATGACACATCCACCAATCGAGATCCCTGAGAGCTAACAAGGAAAGACGCATACAATGATCCGACAACCTGCCGCGACCCAACGTCTTCGCCACAAACCGTTGAAACTCCGGAAAATGACACCTGCCTAGCTTGACTGTCTTCTCCGTTGCTATCAATAGACAGAGAAGCGACTCTTATTGGGAGACGCAAGGCTTGGGAGAAGATACGACCTGTGCAATGAAACACATATTTTTGCATCCCATTTTGAGTGGGAAACGCCCTTAAAAATTCAGAAATGTCCCCAAGAACTCTATCCGCTGAGCAGGGATCAATCACACTGTTTGACCAGTGTGTCCAACAATAGAACCTGCCTGTCTCCGTTCACAAACAAAAAATCGTCGAGACATTGGAAAATGAGCAAACCTACTTGACTACTCGAACGTTTGACAACCGTCATGACTTGGGTAAAAACAAAGGGCACTGTCGACAAGCCGAACGGTAGGGCAAGCAACCCATAGTCTCCTATCATTAAGACCAGATAACGACGCGACGCCTCGTGCATCGGAATGTATAGGTATGCATCGAAAAGAGCCACTGAAGTGGCCCACATGCTCTGACTTTGACAGGGTGGATTTGATGAACTGTGAAGTGTTCATATTGAACGATGTGATGTGTATAAATTGATTGAGATGTGACAGATCTATTACAAGACGGCAATTGCGCGACTTTTTAGGAACCATAAAGACCCGACTTTAAAACAAGTGAGAGTCTATAGGCATCTTTTCTATGGCTTTCTATTTTATCAAATCTTGAATCAATCTTCGCAAACATTTAAAGTATCTGGTAGAGATCGACAGGCGATCTGTGCCGGATACCTTGATTGGTTGCTAATCTGTTGAGGAGTGGTAATCTGTCTGCTTTTTTTGTGTCTAGCTATTTCTTCTTGACTTGTGGCGTCTACACCGAAACTGGACCTGGTCTCTTCTTCGGCGTTGCCGTGGGAGGGATGATTGCAGCTGCCCCAGCTTACTGGCCTGTGGCGTCAGTGCTTTGTGCATCAGCGCATCTTCTGATTTGACTCGCGCTGACTCATTTTTTTGCAAAACGACGCCTCAGTGCATTCTCTGTGTTTGTATTAGAGTGAGACAAAAACTAGATCTCGTCGAAGAACCACTAACGATGTGAGCATTTAGGCGTTAAGTTTCAACAAGTCAGGCGACACTGCCATGACGGAATCAAAACCACGGTCGAATAAGGCATTCGCACCGGGATGAAAAGCTTCCTCAAGACTTTGAAAGCCGCGTCTTGAAAGGAAAGTGTGCGCAAACTCTTCCTTGTCTACTTCCTCTAGATATCTGCAGTCACGTTCGGCCAGCGGAACGAGGATACGTGTGATAATGAGTCTGCAACACTCCGTCATTAGACTGGTATCTGGCCGCTTTCACATGTAAAAGATTGGACGGTAGCAGTCGAGACCAGTGAGGAGGGTGAACATCCTGTAGCGTCTGTAACTCGTCCAACCTGGCTTGTAGAACGTTGAAAACACAGGCAGCCGTAGATAGACCCATAAAATCTTTGTACGGAGGCGGTGCGACTGGACCGCGAAGAAAAACGACGGCCTATTAACCTACGGTTTTGATGTTGTAACAGAGGCAGACGAATTATCCGCACTAAATCTAATAATGTCTTTGAAGGGAAAGTCCGCTGCTGAAAAATCAACTGTTGACGCTTCCTCCCATTCGTCTGGTAGAACCTCAACACCCGGTGGAGTCGGGGTGCGCACAGGCCGCAATGGTTTGTAATCTTTCGGCATCATAACCCGGGGAGATGCGTGAAACGAAATGGAATGGGGTAAAGCCAAAGCCGAAGGCCGGGTAGTTGCCAGGAGAGTAGGACGTGATACCGTAGTCGTGACGGGCGGCGAGGGTGTGTTATGTACAATTGCTTCTGTATCCAGTGCAGGTGGGATTTATTCTTGCTCACTTATGATTGCTGGTTCCCCCTCACCCGACGATAAATTGCCTGCTGATAAAGACGATGACGATCCGTAAATGGGAATGTTGTCGTCGTAAACAATGTGCACTTTCTGTCAATGGCTGTATAGGAGCCATGAAGGGTATTGTAGGAGGCTTCGTATCTTTAGATGAAGATGATTCCGTGATAACAGTGGCCGATGGAATTGAATCAAGCCGTGGGGCACCGACGCCACCGACCCCGATTTGGATGCAAGGTTACACAACATCTTAAGCATGTTTCGGCGTATCTGGGTGAAGGTTTAAGCTCAAAGCAAATTGCATAACGAGGAAAGCTCTTGTCCCCGATAAAGCGTGTTTTAGGCTGTAGAAATGTTTTAGTCGAATTCAGTCATGACGGTTGGTAACTGCTGTAGGGATACATCCTGAGCTACGCTGTTTGCCTCTAACACGAGATCATTAAGCAAAGGTGTCTCTAAAACAGACTGGATGAGAGTTTTTATAGCCGGAGTTGCGGTAGTAACACGTGTGCTCATCGCAATGTCACATCCACTTGGCCCGGGTCAATACAATAAATCCCTGGTGTCGGCACAGCGGCACCAGGCTGCGCCGTGGGAAAGACTTAAGCGTGAGTTTCATTGATTGCCGTTACCAATCTGCGCCTGATCTATCAACCGTGGACAGTACAATGGGTGAAAGCGTGTGAGCAGAAGACTTTTTGCTCTTGGAGCGTTTTCTACTCTTTTCCTGCACTATGGTTTTGAAGCAAAAAGGAGAACAGTGAGTCCTCAAGGTGAGCAGACTGGTCGCAGCGACTATCCAATGTTCAAGGCTGTATGTCCCAGCGACGCAAATACGTAGTACACCTTGAGTGTGAGTCCCCTGCACACTTGATATGTACACATGACTCACTCCGGGATTATCAGTGAATTTACAACAAAAGCACATGCTGTAAGTACATAGTTACCACTGCACAAGATCACTAGAATAGTGAAAGAAACATAACACGACTTTAACATCTTCAATAATTGTAAAAGAATGAAACAGTCCTAATCCTGTTAAAATCCTGTTAAAATTCTTTTAAAAATGAACATGCACGAAACGACAGTGTCGATACCAGTGACAGACACGACCCGCAACATGGGCGAGTCGTACCAACAGCGACCCGTGACATTCACAACTGGTGGCCTAACGACCTCTCTAAAGATGGTGTTAGTAACAACGCGTCGCAGGAAGAAGCCTGACACAATCAAACGTCAAATGACAGCACCGTTCTTGCTACGGTTGATTGTAGAAATACCTCGTTGCATACACGGCCGTGATAGCAGCGACCTGTCACACGCTCGATCCGTCACTGCCACGGGTCGCTATAGCAGCGAGTCACTGCCTGCACGACTCGTGATAACAGAGAGTCGTCACATGACTACAAAGAGAGTTGCCGCAGTATCGAGCCAGTGGAAGACCGGACTTCCTATACCTGTGGTAACTGCGCGTCCGGCTACTCCACAATGCCCTGCTGCTAGCAGAAGGGAAGAAGGACGATGGACAGTTGAAACATTCCTGTTTGCAAAGCCGAGTCGATGTGAACTGTTTGCTGACAATGAGGGAAACCCTCGATACGTAACTTCTACAAGAATCGCTCAGAAACCTTCTCACTGTGCATTAAAAATAACCTACACTATGTTATTGATGGCTGGAAAGCATTTACCGAACAAAAGCCGGTTTGACAAAACCCAGAACTGCCAGGTGTAGGGATCAGCAAAGTCAGCAATCTCAAAAAACGTAAACCAAATAAGATAAAACTTACAGTATACGTAAATGTACTATCCAGGATAAATAATATCCAAAAAGTATGCATTTACCTTGGTTTTAATCCGACATATTTAATAAAATGTAAACGTAAAAAACTCCTGCTTATCGGATAGTAATAAATTTGGAATTGTTCGGTCACATGACAGGAGCTGCACCGACGCTGATTGGTTGATTGATTGAAAACGGACGATAAACATCGTAACAAGTGGGAACTCGTTCAAAATATACTTTGCGGTAATATCCCACAAAATTTATATTATGGATCTCGATTACCAACGTGAAATACATTGGAAAACCCAAAGTGATGACTTCGTAGTTTACAAGACGATATTTTCGAAATTAAAATATTGCGACGTTATTTATTGGCTACCCAACGTTTCAGCCGATTGGATGTGGAATTCTTTGACTGTAGGCTTAAGTAACTATGTCTCACTCCCTCATTCCTTCCCTGCTTAAGCCACTTTAAGCCCAGTGAATAAAATATTGCGACGTTATTTATTGACTACCCAACGTTTCAGCCGATTGGATGTGGAATTCTTTGATTGTAGGCTTAAGTAACTATGTCTCATTCCCTCATTCCTTCCCTGCTTAAGCCGCTTTAAGCCTAGTGAACAGACTGGAACTTGTAGATTTTATTTCTGTCTGCCATTAATTTGAGTGTATGGGTACTCCTCTGCATTAAACACACGCGTGTGACTCTCTCTTAATTCATTTTCCAATAAATAATTCCAGGTGAGCAATAAATACAGTTTGCAAGAATGCATCCCCAGTATATTTACTGTCTTGCTGTTAATATTATTCGTAAGATATTGCTTAAATGACTGATAAGTTTTAAAAAATTATACAGTCACCTAGTAAGTGGCAAAATTTAAAAAAAATTATTTTTAAATATATTTTATATATATTTTAACTTAAACATATAAAGCTGAAAATGTTGTTATTTGTGGCCAAAAATACAAGTAGACTTCTATTAATATTTAATGTATATAACATGAATTTTTCAGGTTTGACTAAGTTTACATACAAAAGCTAAATCCAGTCAAGAAAATATAGTCAAAAATTTGATTTGTTTATGCATGTACTATGACATTGTCTGGGGGCCAAAGATAGTACAGAGAATATAGCAGAAGAGAACAGAGAGAGAGAGAAAGAGAGAGAGGAAGCGGGAAGAGGAAGAGGGAAACAGCAGAAAGGGAAACGGGTTATAGGTTAGGAGGAGGAAAGTACTTATTTACATATTTTGTTAGTGGGTGTCATCGCTGAACTCCAGTTAAGTCTGTTTATTGTGCAATACCTCTAAACGCAAGTATACGTATGCCATGTTTTTCACCCCCAACCTCAAGCCCTACACCAGTACGCATCTCAATGTGTAAGTTGCAGCCTTGACCGCTATTTCTCCATCTTCTTTCTTTGTCACATTAATGTCGCATGAGTGATATTGCTCTTCTGTTTACGTTGCACTCTCGCCCCGTACCCGTCTTCTGCATTTAAAGTATAAGTTACACCGTTGCCAGGCTATTTTGTAATGCTCTTGTAACAGGCTGTGTGATCCCCTGTATATCTCCCCCGGTGGGAAGCTACACTAGACTGTCTTTACCCCCTCCAGTTTATATACCCCGGAGTACGAACACAATGGTAAGGGAAAAAAGTGTAGCGGAAATAATGGTATCAGAAACAACGGTAAGTGCAAAAAAGGTATCCAGACAACTCGCAACTGGACAGCTCGCAGCTAATAACAAAGTTGATAACTCGCAACTGGGACAAAAACGATTTAAGGGAAAAAGGTTCCGTAATTACTATATCGGTGCCATAAATAACAACTCTGCTAATGACAAAAAAGTGGTGATTTCAAAAAATCTAATTCGGCTTTCTAGTTTGGAAATAATTTGTTTCACTATGCTTACAACTAATCTAATAGCAATGACTCAAAATTTGATTTTTACAACGCAAACACTCTCGTCTCTATATCCCTTGCAATCATAATTGCAATTAACTGAATTGCAAGTAACTTGTTAGCAATAAATGTCACTCATCTCCCTCCTGATTTTCTCTGTTCGCAGCACGCCATCTTATGTTGTGTGTGATGCCGCATAGAAAGTGCTCGATGATCTATCGGTCTGCTGCGCGGTCGGAGCACAGGTTTTTGAGGCGCTATTACAATTTCACATATTCTCTCTGGACCCAGAACCGCTTCCAGCGCACGAATGAGGGCGAGTTCATAAACGGCAAATCGCGACTCGCGCAAGTGATCGACAATTGCTTGGAAGAATTCTTTCTAGACGATTTGGGATTTCCTCTGGGGCAGGCCGTAAACTGTACAGATGGTCCTGTTTCCAAGAGGTACATTAACGATGCATAGCTGTGTGCGCCTACCATTTGTGCAACCTAGGTTGACTTCCCCACCGGCGCACTGCCCCGCCGACGCTCTGTCTCACCAGGAACCTTCCTTATTATTCTCATCTACCTGGATAGCTTTACTTTTTTGCTTCGCCTTCCCTTTCGAACCCCCAACCTCTACCCTAAACCGCCCCCTTTTTATTTAATCGACAAGTTGATTGATCAGAGGACTGATTGATAAGTTAATTGGTTTGTTTCAAGTGCGACCTCCGGTGTTTTGTTTTGTGATCAGCTTCAAGCTCGACTCAAGCAACGGTACGAATACAGAGCATCTGACAAGAAAAAAGTACCAGAAGCGCTCCGAGGTTTAAGTAAAAACATTCGGGTGAAGTCGAGATGAGTCCGAAAGATACATACGAACTATGAAAGATAGAAAAGTGTTAGATACGAACTGAAAGAGACCACAGTGTTGGATAAATATTGATTACTTTGTCAAAAAAAGTCGAATATTATATGAAATAAATGATTTGTTTCAATGTGCTTCTTTATTTGATCACCCCTCCCCCCAAAAATAATAATAGAAAATAAATAATACTCTCAAAACCCGAAGTATTAAAATAATTAATAAGATTTGTAACAATCCTCACTTAAAACACCGGAGAATGCTAAAATGCTAAATAAAAGATCTTAAATACCGAACTGCTACTGATTATACACTTCTAAAGATTGCAAATAATTGGCATTGAATAAAATGCCGGAAACCATGTAATTAACTTATCAGTCACAAAACAAAACACCGGAGCTCACACTTGAAACAAACCAATTAATTTATCAATCAGTGCTCTGATCAATCAACTTGTTGATTAAATAACAAGGGGGCGGGGTGGGGTAGAGGGCACGGGGTTCGAAAGGAAAGGCTAAGTTAAAAAAATGAAGCTATCCAGATAGATGAAAAATAATAAGGAAGGTTCCCGGTGGGGCAGTGCGCCGGTGGGGCAGTCATTCTAGGTTGCACAAATGGTGGGGCAGTCATCCGTTCACTAAAACACTTTTGTCTATGCAGCATCATGCTGTTGTCTCAAACAGGTAAACAGACGTGAAATGGTGATTCATTTTGGACAAACAAATTGTTTTAGTGAGCCTTCGCAGTTTTCCCGAAGGCTTCACATTTTAGTAATCCGCCTTGTACGTAAGCCGCTTATATACTCATGCACATTAAAAAGTATACACAATTTTGAAGTTTTTGTATCTTTAAAACTATTTAACATGGAGGAATTCTATTTTCGCTGAAACAAGAGTATATAAATGCTCACTAACTGACAAAACAACAAATTTGAAGAGTGGCTACGTTTCGAGAGAGTTCAATTTGAATCAAGGGTAGGTCCAATTTTCACCGTACACAGGTCCAGTCAAGAAACCAAGCATTGCAATAACGTGTGGTACCACCTCCAGCGTGAAGCAGAACACTTATCCTTCTTGGCATCGAGCAAATGAGACGGTTAATCCTCCATTGAGGGTAGCGGTGCCACTCCTGTATCAATGCTTGGCACAGTTCGGCATGATTTCTCGGGGGCGGATCCCGTTGTCTAACATTCCTATCCACGTAGTCCCAGACATGTTCTATATGGTTCATGTCTGGGGAGTAAGGTGGCTACGGCAAGCTGTTAACGCTATTGTGTTGTAGGTACAGTAAACTGTTTCGCGTTATCCTGTATAAAGATGGCGTTGTTGTTTTGCTGGATGTGGGGGACCACTTGGCCTGCCAGTGCCCACTCCGGTCTTTAAGTATCACGCCTCGATAAGGTCTGCAAGCACGTATTACGTGTTTCGCTTATCCGGTTGTTCCGTCTGCCTGGTGTTACTGTCGCCTTTTGCTAGCCCTCTGGAACCTGTTGCGTAAGTGCACTAAACGGATGTGGCAATCCTGCTGAGGCGTCGTTACACGGAGCTGTCCGGGTCGAGATCGATCATGGATATTCCCCGTTGCTGTATGCCTCTCGTGCAGCTGATAAACCGTTGCCCGGGTGCACCCAACTCGGTTAGCGATGTCCCGTACAGAAAGTCCACTTTCCAGCGTGCCTAAAACCCGGTACCTGTCGCTTTCAGACTGTCATGGCATCGCGTCTTTAAGCTCTACACAAAAATGTTCAATGAGAAACCTTAATGCATTCGTCTTAAATTTTTCATACTACAAGAAATTTCGTGATCTATTGTGTGTATATTGTGCACTGAAACAATATTGCTTAAACCCCGCTATTGATCAGTACTAAAATTTTAATGGTCATAGCAAGGTGTAAACAGCAATAACGGTGTACAATAAACATCCAAACTATCATGTGGAATTTCAAAACTGAAGCTTTATTATTTTCGGAAATATTAAAAAAAGTGTGTATACTTTCTAAAGTGCATGAGTATATATGTGTCTTTACTGCAAATTCCCTGCGCAGCATTGCTGCCGTTGCTTACCATCCTGTTAATCTTGAAATAGTTCTTTATATCTGTCAGATTCGAAAAAAATGCTCATTTTCAGCAAAAGAGCTGGAGATTGCCTGTCGGAGAGCTTACACTGTTAAGATATGGCTCACCGACCTAAAAATAATTGTCATCGCCCTTCAGTATAAAAAGAACCCACCTGGACTTTATGTCGGGATACCACAACATAAGTTACAGCGACATACGGTTAAGCGACAGAAGGTCCACGTAAAAAATTCCAGCGACAGAGGGTCCAAATAAAGCACTCCGACAAACGGTTCAGATAGCAACATTTTCATAAATAAAAATTATTCCCGTTCGATTTCCTTCAAAGATTACGCATTTTTATTACTGGAAATAAAAAAGATATTAATTGCAGCTGAAAGCTCCACATCATATCAGGATTAGTAACTAGAGTTGAAAGCCCTACATCATCACAGGATGTTTGATGTGCAATTACTTATGATTCAACTGTAATGATCGGGTGCTTCAAATGCCGAAGTAGTGTGTTGAATTGCAATTATATACGGGTGTGCTGTATTAGAATTATACATGGGTGATTAGATGATGATTTAATTAATTGCAACTGCTTATAATCCATCATACACGGGAGTCTGAAAACGAATTACAATTAATTTGAACAGCAGGTCGAGATTACAAGTTTTCAATCATTAACGCAGTAAGGGTGAAAGTACCAACCAAAATAAAGGAAAAAATAAACCGCAAATCAATTCCATTGGTGTGGTGGCCAGAGACTTTTTTCGCATGATAAATACGGGGCGACTTTGTCGAAAAAATCATGCACCCTGGTTCGAAATGAAAGTACTACAGTCAAACAAAGGAATACAGGAAATTATCTACAACGGTTACATGTATCACCAGAGATGTGTTGGACAGCGATATATCATGTAGCGGTGTAGCAAGCGCCTTATGCATTGTAAAGGCACACTGCGCACTTGGCTGGATAATCCATAGAATATTGCCCCAAACTTCAGCGTGCCTAGTGTTTAGATGTGTTCAGAACGGGAACGTACTTAGTGTCCAGATGAGTTCAGGATGGTAAAGTGTACAGTGTTGTTGGTAGTTTTAACGAGTGCTTCACCTGGCACCTAGTGTTTAGATGAGCTGAGGGCACTTTTTATGTCGTCGGGCCTTATGTCATCATACGATACACCCACTTTATCCAAGAAGCGCTTTGTTGTGTGTTCAACTGTATCTTCCATTTTGAACCGATACCAGGGAGTGTAGGTAATCTGCACCCCCCCCCCTCAAATTTGCAATACTAGATAAATTGCCCCCTCCTCATCAGACATTACTTATGTGGTTGCAGGAAAAATGACAAGCGGACAAAATGACAAGTGGCAGATTACCCACTGTTGTAAATTTGAGGGGTGGGGTGGCACATTACTGGGGGCAGATTATGGGGGACAGGTCATCAGCTGGTGGACAGACTACAGGGGGCAGATTACTTTTTACCGATACCAGGTGGTGAAACAGCTTCCAATTTATGCTTCCTGCCCTAAGTTAATCTCATGCCGCAACTTAAAATTGCCAGAGATTTCTTATCTGTTTTAATCGCCTGTTACAATACATAAAAACAAAAGAGATGTGGATTAGTTTCATTTCAATACAATTGCCATTGTAATTGCCATTGACAAATATGACGGGGTTATGCAATGAAACTAAACTTACTAATTTAGGCGATCACAGAGACGAATATTACAAGGAGGAATGAAGACGAATTGCAATTGTGTCTTTGAGTCAGCAGCAGAGAGAAAAATAAATGGCGAAAAATGTGTGAAAGATCCTAGACTGCGTGGGGGGGGGGGGGGGAGGGGAGAGGGGGGAGATGAACAAGGGACAGAACGGAAAAATATGTGGGGAGGGGGAAGCAAGCCTGGATGGAGGAAGCTGAACAGGGAAAAAATAACAGGTGGGCGGGGGGCGGGGGGGGGGCGCTGTACATGGGCAAGATATACTGTTACACCGGCCTCCCTCCTTTGGTGCATTTATTGCGTAGAAGGTATGTCATCTTTTCTTTTTGCTTTGTAGCATCCCCCTTGCCAGCATCCTTCCTCGCGTTGTGCTAATTATGTATAAGTTACTTTTTATGATATAGTTTTATCAGTGTTGAACTTTTTCACCTTAAGTGAAGCCGCTTTGAGTTATTAGTAGCTTTAGAATCCTGGTCATCTGCCCCCCGGTCAACTGCCCCCCCTTTTTTTGCAACCCGGTCGACTGCCCCCCCCCCTTCAAAGTGGAGGGGTGGTCGCTTGCCCCCTCCATATACTATTTTTTCTTGGGTTCTTGACTTACAAAGACACAATAAATAAAATTATATTTATTTTATTGAATGTATTGCACCTCAGTAAATTGCAATTCACCAATAGGAAACTAATTGCAATAAGAATTGCAATTAGTTTACGGATCTGTCTCTCCTAAGATCAATATCGGTGAATAGATCAATGAAGATCAATTGTTTCAGAGACGAAATAGACGGGAACAGCACAATTGCCTAATTTTTTCAAGAATTTTTTTCACTTGAAAAGGAGGGGGGGGGGCAGATGACGACCCCGTCAAATTGCGGGGGGGGGATGCAGTCGACCGGGTTACAAAAAGGGGGAGCAGTTGACTGGGGGGGGGGGCAGTTGATGGGGGGGGGGGGGCAGATGACCGTTTACCGTAACTTTATGTATTGTTCGAGCAAGAAAAAAGCAGCCGAAAATACCGTTTACACAAAATGTTCCTTCTTTAATTCCAGTCCAATTGACCGTATTTTGCCTGATTCGGGTATCATTGCTGGATGGAAGCAGTCGCTTAAGGCTAAGTCTTAATAATAATAATAATAATAGTAATAATAGTAATAGTAATAATAATAATAATAATAATAATAATAATAATAATAATAATAATAATAATAATAATAATAATAATAATAATAATAATAATAATAATAATAATAATAATAATAATAATAATAATAATAATAATAAGGACGACGATGGTGATATGTTCAACCCCACTCCCCCACCTCGAGTCTAGGCCCAAACCTGCCCCCCCCGACCGAAACCCCCCAGCCCTAACCTCCCCGTCAACCCCCCCCCCCGACTAAAACCCCCGGCGGCCTAAACCCCCCGACCCAAAACCCCCAGTTCTCAAAGAAAATGTATAATGATAATTTGTGATGGTGCCTCTTTTCGCACCCGTACGAAACATAGCCATTTGCTAGATTTTTTTTTTTTTTTGCTTTACGTACAAATGCCCTTGGTACAATATCTTTGGATTCCCTTTAGCAGATGTGATGTATTCCATGATGGTAGCATGATTTTTCACAGCAATCTGGGCCACTAAATTACCCATTCAAGTGAATCACAGTGGATTAAGTCACATCTACCGTAAGAGACATTGTTATTTGTAAACCGACTGATCTCGCAACCGGCATATGAACTGCAATTTTTAATGTGTATACACTCATCAATCATAAGAGCAATTGCAATTTCAAAAACTGAGTGCTATCATCAATGGATGTGTGAAGTTTCTTTTATAATGATAATCAATTCCTTCAGTGGTTCGGAAATTGCAATTTTAAACGCCGTGTGGTCTCTTCAATGGGCATTTGAAGTGTAATTAACAACGTGGATGTATCGCACTTACAAAATATAAAATAGACCTGAGAACCGGGGGGTTTTGGGTCGGGGGCTTCGGCCGCCCGGGGTTTTAGTCGGGGGGGGGGGGGTTGACGGGGGGGGGGGTTAGGGCCCGGGGGGTTTCGGTCGGGGGGTTTGGGCCTGCCCCCGCCCACCTCTGAAACCAAGAAAACTCTCCTTTCCAACCTAGTAGAGATGTCATTTGCCTCTCTACCAAATCAACTGTTATAAATGTGTAACGTATAAATTATTCTTAAAATTTCAGCTTGTACAATTCATTGTAATTGGCTTAAGTCGATTGCAATTCGCAAATTAGAATAAGATACCATCGCATTCACTGTTTATTAATTTAATAACACCTGTGATCGGAAGAAATAGGTCGATTGTTTGATCTCGTAAATTCAGAGACATGAATGGATCAATCGTCTCTTTTATTTAAGCAATTCATTCCAAATGAATTGATCAACCTTTCCTTTCATCTCACCAATACCAGTTTTAATGATATTTATATATCTTTTATTTGCTGAGACCTAATAAACGAGTCCACCACCGGGATTTCAAATCCGACGTGGCGGTCATTGTGATCTTGAAATTAATTCAAGGTCGAAATAAAAATAACCTACCTACTACCTGCAATGACAGGTCATATACATGCCAAAAATCGTAGGAAACGGGTGGAAGTAACAATAGGCGATTTATGGAGGATAACACCGAAACCTATGCCCCCCCCCCCCCTGGCCCCAGTTGGGGGCTAAAATAGGACGGGTAGTTGACTCTCATGTGGAATGAGAAGGGGGCAGCTATTCTGGTTTCAAGTAGGGGGGTAGAGGGAAGACGTCACATCAGCATATATACAATTTCATGTGTCACAATTTCAATTAATATATGTTAAACCGTAGACATAAATAACTTAAGTGTTTTTAATGAAACAAAAATTAATAGAAAACATGTTGACATCTAAATTCTGACTTTTTGGGAAATTATATTACCAAGCGGTTGTGTTGTACGGTCGTACGGATTCGGACCTTTTATAACCCCACACTCACCTCTCTTCTCCCCCCCCTCTCTCTCTCTCTCTCTCTCTCTCTCTCTCTCTCTCTCTCTCTCTCTCTCTCTCTCTGTCTGTCTGTCTCTCTCTCTCTCTCTCTCTCTCTCTCTCTCTCTCTCTCTATATATATATATATATATATATATATATATATATATATATATATATATATATATATATATATATATATATATATCTGTTTCTCGCTCCATCTCTCACTCTCTTTCTTTCTTTCTTTCTCCCTCTCTCTTCCTGTCTCTCGCTCCATCTCTCTTGCTATCACTCTTTTGTTCCGCTTTCTTTTCTCTTTCTCTCTGTCCCCTCCCTCTCGCTTTTTTTATCTCGCTAATACTCCCTCTTCTCAATACACACGAGTTCACTTCAAATTTATGAAAGGTTGTACTGGACTTCATATAGGTTTAAGAATACTTGAGGGCTGTCAATTTTTTTCCTATGTGTAGTTTCTTGAAGCATAATATCTTTCTTCCAGCAAAATAAATATTGTCAGAAAAGTGTATTGCAAAATGTCACTACTTTAAAATAAAAGCTAGTAGTGTCGCTTTTGAGTGATTTCTAGAATTGTGTGTTATATTAACGTTTGGTCTCTAATTGCAATCCACACGCAGAACAATTCCTTAGTGGGGGGTTTAGGCTCGCTCTGAGCCGATTATGCCACAAGTAACCATCAAAGTGACCACCTTTAATTCGGGGCGCATACATAAAGCGTTGGCATTCAAGAGTTAAAACACACAAAATCCTTTCAGTAAGTTAATCCAAATATGTGTTCAGAACAGCCGTCGTTCAATTCGGGCAGGAGCAACTCCGTGTAAAGTGACGAACTTCGGGTGGGGTATTTACTCCAGCCGTCAGCTCCGGATTGCTAACAACTGACTAACCTATTCAAACAACACTATATATACAGAAGTAAATTCTAATTAAATAACAGCAAGTTACTGTAACGGAATAAACAGCAACATAAAATATTGCATTTTACGAAACTTGACATCGGATTTTTGAGTTTTCTTCGTTAGATATCCTGAAATACAGTTTATTTTTTCGTTGTTAAGGAGGAAGTACAGTCATGAACAACAAGGATAGTTCTCAGCCTAAGGCCAAGACGGGACCGATGAGACGCAATAAGAGAATTCGAATAAATTTTTCGCACAGACAGGTATATACTTTGTTGTTATAGTACCACCGAAGAAAGTCGAGACTTACCCATTCCAAGATAACACCTGTTTGTCGGGCATTTAGTTCAATTATACTCTAACTTCATATTTTCGCAATTAGTTGTAGTAAACGCTCAGGGCACACACAAATGATGAGGTTGAAGGGGGCGGGGGACAATTTCTGCTTGGGAATTGTGGCTTAAGTCGTGATAAAGTTCTTAAAATGCAAAAGCGTGATTTATAGATCAATGCACGGAAATCCGTGTATGTTAATAAATGTTATGACAATGTTATATTTTTCTTTATCAAGAATTACTGACATATATAAGCAGAATAAAAATTGTTTAAAGCAAAAAATTTCCCTTAGGAACTTGCGAGAGATTATTTTACAAAAATATTAGTCCTTGAAATAATAAAATAGATTTTTAAAAATGGATTTCCTTACTTGGCTTTATATAGCTCTATTATGGATTAACAAAGAGCTTCAATACAGTCCTTGTTTATGGATTAACTTAGAACCATTCTTTAACCGAAGTTGGTTAGAAATCCTATGTATAATAAATAGCCAAAAACAAACTGCTTGCCGATTCATTAAATTGTTAAAATAAGATAATGGCGCTCACTCAAAGATGCAAGCCTCTACAAAGGAGAAGGCAAAAACCACCCGGGTCTAACATACTTTAGTTTATCTCGCCGGAATATTTCAATTAAAGCTAACATTTTCTGGACGCGATGAAGGTTTGACCTTGGCTTCTGTGATTGCTTCCAGGGTGGTTCTGTTCGCCGGGTTCCTTATAACTGAAGGCAACTAAAACGAGTCTTTACAAAAGTAGCCATATTTGCAACATCTTAAAACTGGCTGGATTTCAATAAATGGCAAAACTGATTCCTTTTCGCTTTATAGCTCAAATTCAGACAGCCAAAGCTTTCCAGCGGTGACCAATAACACTCGTATTTTGTGACTTTTTCACTATTGCAAACCAACGTGTTACAGATAGAAGCGATGGAAGCGGTATTTCGACAAACCCAGTATCCTGACGTGACTATTGTGGAGGTACTCTCCGAACGACTCCAACTTCCGGTGGAAAAAATTTGCGTAAGTGTTTATTTATCTGAATTTATTTTCTTTAAAAAAATGCCGTTGTCATTATGGGTCTGGGGAGGAGGGAGTGAGACGCTGTGCTTTATGTGCACCAGTTATTTAATGTAACAATAAAATGAGATGGAGCTAAAGAAAAAGAAGAAGAAAAAAAAACAAAAGCTTTAGAGGACCTATTCTTGATATAAAAACGGCGAATGAAAGTCTTCGAATGATTAATATATGAATGACAGGAGGCTGCGTGACAATTTTATCGCTCGAATTTAAGTTAATCTAACAGTCTGAAATGTTGCTAAAACTCCTAAATAACCCACACCAGTGTAGTTCAGGTTGTCAGTATTCAGACCGAGAAAGGTTTATGGTTTGTGAAATTTAAAATAAAATGCTCGACAAACACATAATAAAACGGCTTTCTTACCGTCTAGAATGTCGAAGGTACCACTACAATTTCAATTTTAGCCAAGATAACGAATTACCATTGAGAAGGAACAAGTTTAACACATTCCCTATCTAAAAACCCCAGGGAAACTGGAGAAAGGCCAAAAAAAAAAAAAAAAGAAAAAAAATTAGGCAGATATAACATTTTTCAGACTTGGTTTCAAAACCGTCGCTCCAAGTTTCGCAAGGAATCAAAGAAAGGGCACATTCAGTGGATGAGACAACAGTTGTACAGCAATAGTGATGTGTGCAGCGGGGTGCCTGTCACGTCATCCACGCCTGTTAGTGCGTCACACGTGTTGACTCCACCCACCGAGTGTGAAGTAAAGAAATCTACTCCAAGCCCTCAGTAAGTGTCTTATTTATTTATTGCTTTGTTTTGTATAGAGCGCTTTTCTTTTGATTAAATTTCATACTATTATAAATATAATGCTTTCAATTGTTTTAATTCACATATAACCTGTAGTTAAAAAAAAAAAAGGATCACCAGAAGCAGTCGAGATTTTACATGCGAGAGCTCATACAGTAAACATTGATATCTATATTATGCATGTATTATGTATTTTAATTTTGTTGTGGTTTTAACTCCACTTGTTCCAGGACACACCAATTGCTAAGCAATAGCTACCAACAGCAGAGCCAAGTTCCTATGACGCCATTCTGTACGAGTACATTTACAAGCACGCCCTCACCACCTCATCCAATCGCAGTGTCCAGTAATTCACCACATGATTTTAACAGCACCCAGTTGCCAGGCAACGCATGTGTGACATCTTGGTCCAATCAGCAACCATTCAGCAGCATGCAGCAATACCCTGGATACGGCGACAACACAATGAGCTCTTACACGGCTGCATGTCGCGATGCGATTTATACCACTTCAGAGTCACAATATCCAACGTACAGTGAAACGTCTACTTCTGGATTTTCTTTTTCAAATATCGACATGTCTGAGTATTATTTCAACAAACTGGGCAATAGTTGGAGTCCTTATTGGTATGAAAACCAGCAAATGTACAGCCCGGGGTATGTTACCGAAACACCTCAAATTTCTCCTGTGGCGTTATAAACAATGTCTGCATGCAGAAAATAACGTGCTTCGTAAACTGTAGAAATGTCAGTTTTTTTTTGTTTTTTTTTTTTTATGGAACTGGAATATCTCTCAGCACTGGCATGATGCAGTAGGGTTTATAAATTGTATACTATTTGTGTTATTTTTCTTGTAATAAAATGTACTTAAATAAAATACAACTTGTTGGGCTTGTACATGAATTATATACTGTGCAAATAAATTATTCAGCATAAAACTGACAGTATTCGGCCATTTTTCTACCGATTCTGCACCCCGCCTTGGGTACGTTCACACGTGACATTACTGCTTCACTTTTCTGATTCTCTGACAGTGACGATGAATAAATCTTTTTTCTTTCATGAATGAAACGAGGCTTGAAAGAAGAACAGGGTCATAGTTCAATTAAGAATCGTTAAAGTAGACGATTGAAACTGTAAATATTAGTTATTTAAAGTTTTTAACGATCGAAATAGAGAATCGAAACAAAGTATCTGCTTCACAATTACCTATCTGATAGAAAGTCATTGCATCGGGATGGCAATGACCGAATCCCAATAATGAGAAGGTTTTCAACCATATCTTTCGATGTGCTGGAAATAGTTAACAATATTTATTTTTAAAAATTGCATTTGACTACGAAAAAGGTGAAAATAAACACGTCATAATTGCACAACCAGTCAGGAAAATGATTCAATTTTTTGCACGAATTGAACTATAGGAAGACGTTGCAGGCGTTTTGCAGAACGCCGAATTTCACTAAATTTTATTAAAAGGCAATGGGACTAAAAATAATTTCAGTTGAAACTGAATTTGAGGAGTAATTTTTTTTCGAACTGAAAAAAGAAATCACTTCGGGAGAATTTGTTGACCGTTAAGACAGTGAAATAAATGTATAAACTAATTTTTTCCAAAACATTTTTTTTTTTTTTGGTTTCTTTTAAATGCATAAAAATTAGTCGTTTTCTCCTGAGGTACATGTCAGTGATTTTTATTTTACTTTATTAATTCCAACAAAACACAATGGTAAGATATGTTGGGGTCAAGAATAAGGGCCACTTCAGATGCCAAACACGATCTCATTATTTCGCTCTCCCTCTCTTTCTGTCTTTCTCAAACAAGACTTCATGCCCTCAAATGATTCTTTGACATTATTTTAAAATTATTTCTCCGCCCACGACAAAGGCACATGACCCATATTCTGATGTGGATGCATATCAAATGTAACATTAATCCATAAGTACGGGTATTTTCAAATTTCCTCTACGGTTTAGTTCTAAATCAGCTACAGGTTATGCACTATAATAATCAGTCGGTTTAGATGTAAAATAACAGAGCGAGAGGTGGGGGGGGGGGGGGAGCTGAGGGGTGGCACAAATTCAAGTAGCAATCAGACCAGCGGCCAAGATGAATGTTTCAAAATAAAAGAAATTCCTTTTTTTTAAATTTATTTTTATCCCACACCCTGACGAGAAATAAAAAGAGTTGAAAGAAATCACAGTTTGTCGTTGACAGAATTACAAGACATTACCAATGAAATTTGATAGAATTTCACGCTGAAATGAAAGAAAAGTTTGCATTTATTACACTACTTAATAAGCAATATTAACTGAAAAATCCTTAGTTATAATGTAAACAATTAAATAGCAAATACGTTTATTCCTTTACAACTAATGGTAAATGAATTATAAAAAAATAAACCATCACGAGAACAGAGCATAAGGCCAAACCTGAAATACACATTTTTAACCAAAAAAAAAAAAAAAAAAAAACAAACAAAAAAAAGAAAAATAAAATAAGCAACGAAACAACACCAAAACTACCTCATACGACATTAAAATACTATAACGCAATGATGAATTTAAATGAGACAGGGATACTTATAACTTCAACGGGGGAGTACATAACGGGAAACAGTGAAGCACTTAGAATATACACACAAGGGAATTTTCGACAGAGCAGGCCGGTAAGGTCGAGCCAAAGGAGTGGCCATTTGACTGTTACGTCACTACCGGGCAAGTGCTCAGGAAACTGAGCAAATTTCCACGTTAAATCAATCTTAATTACAGTACATCTCGTTTTTCTTTGCTAGGAGAAAATCACAATCGTAAAAAAAGTTCCGCAGCCTCACTTTAACTGAACAATCTTAAATGAAGGACTTAAACATAGAGGAAGAAGAAACTACACAAACACGGCAGTTATCTTCAACTGCCGTTAATATCACGTGGCATGGTATCACGTAACACGGTATCACGTGTCACTTGCCAAAGGTTTGTGTCTTACGTGTACATTTGTCAAAATCAACTCAAAAGCAGCCTGTTTCCTTTTGTAAACAATTGATACAGAACCATGCCCATTCACAATCATCACACTTTTCTATGTGAAAATACGTTACAAGCATATGCGTGTAATTTAAAAACATAAATGATTCTAATTTATACATAGCTTTTTAGTGGAATGTTGAACTACATGTTAATTCCTTGTCAAAAGACAGACCGGGTCTTTGGCTTTTTAACACCTGTAACTGGAATAATTTTAGCTTGAATAACTTCTAAAAAAGATCAGTTGGAACTTGATAAAAATAAACCCGTACTTGGACCCTATAGGATATTGATGTCGACTGAAAATTTCAGGAACACCGAACACAAATATAATGCAAAAAAGCTTGTGACTAGCCCAAATTTTAAAGCACGGCTTTCATAAATATAACTGCGTAACTAGTGTGAAAAGCAAAGAAAAAAAAAGAAAAGAAAAAAAACTCATTTTACACAAAAATCTGTTCGAGAAATTTGACTAGAAGTAAAAGAAGAGCAACGGCGAAGGTGTCAAAAAAAAAAAAAAAACTCGTATGTTTCGTACAAGTTGGGAATCACATCGGTTTTTTGAACTGAAGGGCCTTGAACGCAACTTGGTATTCCTTAGAAACTGAAAATCATAGTTACAACAGAATAAAAGAAGCATTTTTTTTGCAAAATTCAGTTGAAAAGATTCACCTATGCGTTATCTCCGATCGTGAAATAAAAAAAAAAAAAAACAGATAAAGTTGTTCCTGTATCAAGCTTTGTCCACCGTTGGTGTGTTTTCCATTCTTCACGGTCAAGGCCAATTGTAAGAGCGCTTCTGATTGGCCAATCTGTTCACGTGATTTATCACAATATATGCAAGAGTCCGTGCCCAGCAGAGAATCAGGAAATGTGGATTTTGGTTCTGCACAGTTTCGTTTACTCCAAGAGGTCCTGTAAATGAAAGTTATCATGACGTCACTAACTGATGCGCATGAAAACCTGTACTCATTGAGAAAAAGAACCTAGTTCTAGGCCTTGTGAAGTTTTGTGATTCACGCAAAAATTAACTTTAATATGATATTGAAAAACGAACAATTTACCGTCAAATACTTTGGCTTTATAATTACAAGTTTGAAGTTATGATTTATAAGCATTTTTTTTTTTGGGGGGGGGGGGGGGGGTCGAGAGGAAGGGAGACGATGGTTTATAGAACAACTAATGGTAATGCTATTTTTATGTACGCAAGATTTGCCTACGTCATCACTCACCACATCTGAGTCATCATGATACGACTTGACTTTGTCCTGTGGCGGGATACCGCCAGATTGCTTTTCTGGTTGGGTGCCACTGGCTGGCGGTTTGGGAGGCTGGTTGGATGATATCTCAGGCGGTTTTATGGGTGGAAAATGAGATACGCCTCCATTGTGGAGCAGAGCTGTGCTACTCGTACTGATGGGGTCGCGACGACTTTCCTGCCACAAACATCAAACATTATGAAATCGGCGTTAAAACGGTGCTACAGTGTTACTGTCACTGAATGTAAATTATACGCCGAATTTTACTCAGAAGAATAGTAATCTGTCAACACACACTTTGTTTAGACGTGCGAAAAAATAAGACTGGGAAAAAAGCAAAATACACTATAGAATCACTTCAACTAGGAAGGCCCCAGATCAAACATTTTTCCTATCCAATGGTCAATGACACTGATTATCCATATTCACTAAAATCGAAATCAGTTACACAGTCCAAATCGGCTACTTGCATGGCACCATTTTTCAAAGCAAGCTATGCATTTATCCCGTTTATGTGATTATCACATAAATTTGCTTACCCCCACCCCCCCCCCCCCCCACCTGAAAAAAAAGAGAAAAAAAGCTGTCACCTCATCCGAGGAATCATCATACAGTGACGTGTGGGGAGCCACCGTACTCTGTAAATCCGTACCATAATCCTGCGTGCGCAGCATGGAATATCTGTAGCGCCCTCTGTGGTAAAAAAAAACAATCACAACAATATGGGTGACATATGCCAAATACCAGCACGTCTTCAAAAAATCTGGCCCTTTTCTCCAAAGCCTTTTCTCTTTTTTTCATAAGTGAAATACATAAAGAAAATATCATGGATATTTTACGATACTCGTTTATCTCAGAATTCATATCCGAGGAGTTGGCAAAACTATGCCAACTTCGTTCTTTTGAAATGCTTGAAAATAGCACGTTATCTTGGAATTTTCGAACACTCAGATTTTATGCACTTTCACTTTGCACAAACAGAGCAACACATTTTTTTTTCTGTTTGTTTCATTTTTCTTCGGCACGCTGAATACATTCAACCAGAGAAGTGCCCTTACAGTACATAAAATGATACTGTTATTCCAACGGTGATGTCACGGCCCGCCACTGGCGTGAGACGTCATGGCGTGAGACGTCATGACGTCAGGCATCATGGCGAGAGACGTCATGGCGTGTACTTACAGCCGCTTATTGACGAGGTGTTTACGCATGAAGAAGGCGGTCACGAAGAGTCCAGCAAGAATGAGGACAACAAACAAACATATGAGCATCGCTTGGCCTACTTTTTGCTTACGCAGGTCTGGAATCACCCCCTCCTGTAACAGAGCCGTGGATTACTGGTACAAATATAGAGTGAGTGAATACTTTTTGTGTAAGCAGTAGTCTAAAACGGAAGTAGAAAGTCCTGCAATGACGTCCGGCGGGTAGGCAATTTCGACGTGGTTTAGTTTGTAAATGCCTGTCTAAATGATACTCACAAAGCTGTAAATTTGTCAGAAAGTCCTAACCAAAAGCGAAACGCTCAGGACAATTTTGAAAACTAATACGCCAAATGATAATTCCATGCGTGCGAAAAACCGTACAATATTTTTAAAAATTCTAATATGCTGGTATGTCTGAACACTGGGAAATCATAAAATGGGAAGAAAGAAACGCACGTCGGGAAGGAATTCATCGTGGACCTGCTCCTCAAGCAAACTCCTGTCGCCATCCTCACACACTTTATGCAGATCGATCGTTTTCCTGCCCAGGTTTCTCATAAAGCTGTGCGGATTACTGGCATCGCACACATCCCCCGGAACTCTTCTATACCTACAGTAACGAGCACAGAGGAACAACAATTCTGTCCTTTATTTTCTTAATGACTAATTTTTACTTCATATATATTTACAACGAAATGTATTTACAACGAATTGTATTTTATTATCACCTTAAACAGTCCAAAGTCACGCTAAAATAAAACACGAAAAAAAAAAGTGAATCAAACTGGCCGAATATAATTTTGATATTTTGCTGGCTTTGGCCGAGACCAGAACGCTTTTTTTTCACCTACCCTTTTGTAATAATTTCTCTCTCATGTCCGCGGAAGCAAATGTCGAGTTTTGGGCCTTTGAACATTTTGTCTTCCACACAGAGGTCCGATGACCCTACCCTTGTATACCCATAGTCGCTGCAAAACAAAATCAATGCAAAAAATATACAAATAATAAGTACCACGGGTTGCTCTAGAATTCAGATATCTCACAGGTTTTCAACAGCTAGGAGCTAACGGGGGGCGGGAGGGGAGGAGAGGGAGGGGGAGGCACTTTTACTCATGATTTAGGATTAAAATTAGTTAAGAGGAAAACTGACGCTGCCATTGGCTTACAGCTATTTGGTGTTTCTGTACCTGTGCACTATTATCACATGCAGAAAATCAGGGAGAAAAAGCCGAAAACAATGTATGCACTTTATGAAGAATTCAACAATGGTCATTTCGTTGTATTTTTGAAATGGTTTTTAAACATACATAAGACCAAGTTTCACTTAAATACAATATTGGTTAATATCAGCATTTATACTGTCAGTGAAAGGGTGAAGCTAAATAATTTTCCGCCGACACCTACCAGTCATAGTCTGCTTTAGAGCATGGGCACTGATGAGATTCGTCTACGTCCGCCAATCTTCTCTCATTCTGAATCAGGCACCTGGGAGAATAATAAACAGTCAATTTCTACAAATGTGCTGTCGTAGAGAGCACAGCCACCAACCGGAATTGAAGATCATTGATGGCGGCCACTGTGACCTTGAAATTCGGTCAAGGTCAAAACAAAAACAACGTACACCTACCCTCTACTCAAAGTCATTCGTATACCAAATATCGAAATAAACGGATTATCAAGGTGGGAGTAACAGCCGGCGATGCTGAATGGACTGCTCCAGGATGAGACTTGTGGCCATTCAAAAAGTACGCACGCACGAAAGGGGGGTGTTATATAAATAGGTGACATCTAAGATGACGGAGGGGTGGAAAATTCTGAAAATGTTGCGTGCAAAAATCATACAGGGCCTGTTATATTTTAATTACAACCGAACATGAATTCAGCGAAAGATAAGTGATAAAATTTCAAAAGTCATCAACGGAAGCAAGAACATGTATTCTTACAAATCAAAATGAAGAGTACGTTAATTTAATAAGCCCCTCAACCACATAATGATGTGCTTAATTACTTAGTTCATGAAATAATCTTTATATCTAACACAGCACCGAAAATGCATTTCACTGGATAGCCCAAAGCATAACACACATGTGTATCGCATAATGATGAATCAAAATTACCAGGAATCTTTTTTAAGGCGATAGAATGTTTCCCGTTTACCCAGCAGACAACCTCGGTACTCTTGATCTATGCTATCGGCGTGAGTATTCAAGTCCCAGTGCGGGCTCCACTTTTCGTAATCTTTCTCTTCACCTCAAAAAAAAGTATTGCATGTTTTTTTTTTAATTTACTTTGACATGCAGCAGGAAATATGAGTATTTTTATGCTTTTTTTAAAATACTCAATACATGGCTTTGTCAAAGCATTTTTATTTATTATTTATGTATTCATTTATTTATTTATTTTTTCGTTGATGTTAGCATCAGACTCACAAATGTCATAAACTTTTTAAGTAAACGCAGGTGAGTAGATTGTGGAAAGCCTTCATCTAGCAAGTTTTCATGATGTAAAAAAAAAAATACATTTTTGGCTTTTTCTTCAGTGGGCGCAATGAACAACACGTTCGGTGCCTGAAGGACGTTTTCACCACATCCACACTACTCACATTGGGCATCAACGAGGAAAGTGAAATCAAAGGTGTGAATTGTCCATTCGCGGTCAGCACTGGCTCCCCATATAGCCACTGTATGGCCGCTGTTTTGTGGATCCACCAACAGTCCTGTAATTGAAACAAATATATTCACGTCAGCGATACGTTTCTATTTTGACACAGGGAAATAATTCTTCAGCATTATCAGCTAAATCAGGGGAAAATAGTTAACAGACTTCCTGTTGTTTATCCCTAGCGATTGATCTAAATTCCGTGCTAAGTGATCGAACCCACTGCATTCGCTCAGGCGGTTGGAGCGAATCTGTACCGAGTAGAGTAGGAAGTTAGTATCATTTGGAGGGTGCTTTCCCAAGCTTAAGAGTTAGTTCCCAGCCCTTTAGATGCAGCATACCGGTCAGAGCTAAGTCGTCCTTTGTGAATTCGTATTCATGCCAGCACTGGCCTTCATCGGTAGAGAACTTGATGGTTTTCGGATGCTCCACATAAGGCACTGCGATTAACAAGGCTCCCTGGTCGGCTATCTGATAATGGTGGGGGCCTTCTAGTCCCTAAAATGATTCAACGTTTCAACGTGAAACTAAATAAGGAGAACACAGGCACAGCTTTTCTCAGATGTATGGTTTATAAAGACAGCTCCAATTGTATAAGCCCTGACGGGTGTATATAAATAAGGAAATGTACTTGAACTGATCGAATTTCTAAAACAAAAGATTAAATATTACTTTACAGAAAAAAGCAATCCCTAAAAACTGTAGAGCAACGATGTCGAATAAAGTGTGCAAAGTACAAATGGACTGAAAGAAGTCCCCATCAGCTCACCAGTATCCAAGTATAACCCCCATCGCTGGACACGTAGACATTTGGGATCGTTGTTTTGCTGTTTTCGGCCACTTGTCCTTGACAAACCAACAACACAAAGCCAGGTTTATTTAGATGATGGACATTTTCCATGCAGCAGCGGGTACACACATTTATAAACGCAACTATGCAGATGCCCATTCGCGCTAAGACAAGCACTTAGATAACAAAAACATAACAAAGGCACGTCACTGTTTGCAAAATAAGGCTTTTCGAGCAATTTTTATTTATTCTTCACATAGATTTGCTTGGTTTTACTGATCATTTTTACTGTACTTCTCGCGCGGAGATGGGGTGGGGGAGTTGATTTAAACTTGCAGCTATACAACAACAAAAAAAGAGCAAAAAAAAAACAAACTTACCATGGACCATAATGATACCAGGCGCATTTGCCACGCTGAGGGGCGGTTTGTTAAACACTCCTTTTGATCGACTGAACAAGTTGTGTATCTGAAGATAACACGCCTGCGAACAACAAACTTTTTTATTTTAATCATGCAGTTACTGTCTATTGTAACGGTTCCTATTTTTCAAAATGAGAATAAAATATTTCACAATATCTTTACCACCTTCCTATGGCCAGCGTTCGAAAAGTCTAGCAAAAAGGTGGTGGCTCCAGATTAAAAAACTCGGGAGCCCGACGCCAAAATCCGGGGCTACGGCCTCCCGGACTTTTCGAACACTGTCTACGGCCCAAAAGGCTGCAAAAATAGCCAGATAGGACACCCCCTTCCCCCCCCCCCCCCGAGTTGGTGTATTTTTCTTGGACGAACCTGGCCCATTTACATTGTCGATCTGTGTTTGTTCCCATAGAAGCTACATACCAAGTTTCATTAAAATCCCTGCAGTTGTTCTTGAGATATCGTGTTAACAAACTCATTCCGATGCTGAATAATTTCCAGGACTTGGTAAATTTAAAAGTCCATTTGGTTGATTTTCTTTACGCCAGCATAACCCATTTACAATACAGAGCCTTGTTAGTGCCCACAGAAGCTACACACCAAGTTTCATTAAAATCCTTGCAGCTGTTCTTGAGATATCGTATTAACAAGTCAATCAATAGCTCCAATTTTCTACGTCCAGTTGGCTCATTTTCCCTGACGAACCCGGCCATTTACAATACCGATCTATGTTCGTTCCCATAGAAGCTACATAGTTACATTAAAATCTCTGCAGCAGTTTTAAAGTTATTGTGTTAACAAGCTGTTGATGACAGACCGACATATATTTCCCACCTGTGGGGAATAAATTATCATTATAATACTCGCATCTTTAATCGGCCACAAACCAACCTTTTTTTCATCGACACACTCCACTTTGTCCGGGCGTGTTATGGGCCTCCACTCCCCGCCACGATCATAAGTGATCATCGTGTGTATGCTGTTATCCTTCTCCAGCTGGCTCGTTATATACACTCCTCGGATCGACTCCACCTGTACAGGCAAACTACAACTCATTCTCAAGTCAGCTTAGTCACAGCTTGTCTTATAACGCAAGATCTTTCTCTTCAGATTCTCTCAATACATCAAACCGCCAACTATTACAGAAACAACCAGAGAAGAGAAAAAAATCACTCAGAAAACTCTTTAAGGTCAAGATTATGGATGTGATAAATTTTATATAAAATACAAAATGCAATAATGTGATATTTCACAAAATCCTCGGTCCAGAGATATTTGGGGGAGCTGGGGGGAAACAAGCAATGAGTTCAGCCGTAGACATTGACCTTGTAGAAGTCGGTGAGCTCCTCGTGGTTTGGGTAGAGGTGGCGGGTGAGCGACTCGCTGTAGACAATGCCCGTGGCGTCTGAGATGTAGAGGGTGCCCTCTCCCGTATCTGTGCCATGTAAACAACAGTGAAAATGCCATTCAGAAAGTTCCATGCGCACGGCAAGGGGGGGGGGGGGCGGGGGAGAGTGAGGTGAGGACGGGAAGTGCGCTTGGGTGTTCAAAAAGTCGAATACAGTAGAAATTCATAACAAAATCGGATGTACCGATATAGCGCTGGTAATGATATAATTTTGTGGTCCTAGTTAGGCTTTTCACTGTTTGACATGTTGCATGTAACGACATCATTGCTTAGTCCCAGCAACGACGTCATAACAAGGATATACGGTATTTTGTACACGTACGTTATTAATGGCAATTTGGGATATATCTACACATGGATATTAAACGACAACAATCATGTTTCATGAGCCTGTCACACACGGCAGAGATGGGATGGTGGTAAAAAGTACACCCCCCCCTCCCACATCCCCCCCCCCCCTGCCCGACCTCATTAAGTTGTCTGAAAACGATTTATTCTGATTACAGCAGATGCTCGTTAAAACATCCAGTTATTCACACCAATGTCGTATTAAAAAATTTTTTACTGCTTTTTGCCTATTCTATAACACTGCCATCTATCAATAGCGCTTAATTCTAATGGTCAAATCAAACTATTGCGTATTTTATCCAGAAACATAAAGGAAGAGCAGATGGAGAATTTCAAACACGTTAAACATTCTCCAGGTTAATACAGAAGTGACAGCTGATCGTTTGGTCAATACGGAAATGACCTGACCGTTTGGTCAATACGGAAACGACACCTGACCGCTTGGTTCATTCGGAAATGACACCAGATCGCTTGGGTGAGACACACAAAAGAATCTTACCTGAACACATGAATGTTACAAGAAGACATAAAATGTTACCGCTAGAGTATTAATATTCGTGATTTAGTTTCAGATCATTTTTAGTGAGCGCTGATATTTCGTTGGGTAAACCCAAACATCAGCCTCGTGTAATTAGTTTTAGAAAAACCAAAAATATCGATATCAATGCTTTCAAAACGGATATAAAGCATTCTAAACAATATCATGAGTGTAATTCCATGAACCTGGACGGGTTGATAAATGGATACAACGCGGAGCTTCGCGATATTTTCGATAAACACGCCCCAATTACTGAAAGGACTAAATCCCTCCCAAAACGTGAACCATGATACTCCAAAGATTTGCATCATTTAAGACGACGTGCTCGGGCCGCGGAGAAGTATCGCAAATACAGATTCGATGATGATCGAAAAAGCTTTCGACAGGCTACAAAGAGAATTCTCCAATGATTCTAGTGTTAAATCGGCCTGCAAATACTTGCACTGGGTACCGGTTGAACAGAGAATAATGTTTAAGATTTGTGTTTTGGTATGCAAAGCCCTTCATGATCTCTCGCCAATGTTTATCAGGTTTTTGTTGGACATTTATCAACGTAATCTGCGATCAAAGCAAGGGACTGTTTCAGTGATTAGGAAAACGAATATGAAATATGGTGAACGATGCTTCTCTGTTGCTGGTTCTAGGGAATCGAACAGACTGCCACTTAATGTGAAGAGTGCAAGCACAATTTGTGAATTCAAAAAACTTTTAAAGACACATTTGTTTAAAATTGCTTATGAGAACGTTTGTTAAATTTCTGTCTTAAACATCTTAGAATACATTGTTTATACATTTTAAATTACCCTCTGCAGTATACAGCTATAGTCAGATCTTATCTTGTGCGCTTAGTGTAACAAGCCCTATACAAAAACCAGAGTATTATAATAAAAACCCAGACGCGACATACTGATTTGTGCAGTTGTAACTTGCACTCCATCAAAGTTTTCACATTGGAAAGACTGAGTTTATATCCAAATAAATGTTCTTGTTTGCTTCACTATATTGACATAACAAGAGATATCATCCCACCTCCGGGGCTATCCACGTGGATGAAGACCATACCCTCCGACATATCCAGTATGGAGTAAAACTGAAAACAGCAATTTAAAACTCCTGTAATTTCTTCACTCATTTTCTCACCTTTTATCATCGCTCACTGCTGCGCAAGGGTTGTTATATTCGGAAAAAAACTGCATGAATTATAAGTAATTTGACAATTTTGGTTCAACAAATTTCCCGAACCTTCTTTGTGGCATTCATCCATCAAAATAAGTAAAGGAGTCAAGTTTACGTCTCAAAGCCTTGGCGTGCTCCTTTTAGGTTCATCGGAGAAATGAAATACGAAAATACCTGCTCTTCAGTGATGGACGGAAGCTGTACTTCGTCCCAAGATTTTCCCTTGTTTGTTGATACTTCCAAAGTTCTTTTGGCCTTTTCCTATAAATATTCAGCAGCAACTAGTGATACCCCCCATTAGCTCATCTGTCTGGCTGACACTGCTGTCCTCCACTCGCCTACTGTCAGTGATGCCCCGCACTGGTATATACACCTGGCTAGCTGACACTGATGCCCCCCACTCGCTCATACATCTGGCTAACTGACCCTGATGTCCCCCACTGGTCCATACAATTGGCTAACACTTATGTCCCCCACTCGACCATACACCTGACTGACTCTCTCTGATGTCTCCCACTCGCCCATACATTTGGATGACACTGATGTCTCCATACATCTGGCTTACTGTCAGTGATGTCCCCCACTAACCCAATTCAATTGGCTAACTGTCACTGATGTCCCCCACTTGCCCATTCATCTAGCTAACTGTCACTGATGCCACTCACTGGTATATACACCTGGGTAACTGGCCCCGATGTCCCCTACTGGTCCATACATTTGGCTGAAATTGATGTATCCCCCTCGCCCATACATCTGACTAACTCTGATGTCTCCCACTCGCCCATACATCTGGCTGTCACTTATGTCCCCCACTCGTCCATACATCTGGTTGTCACTTATGTCCCCCACTCGTCCATTCATCTGGCTGTCACTTATGTCCCCCACTCGTCCATACATCTGGCTGTCACTTATGTCCCCCACTCGTCCATACATTTGGCTGTCACTTATGTCCCCCACTCGTCCATACATCTGACTGTCACATGTCCCCTACTCGTCCATACATCTGGCTGTCACTGATGTCCCCCACTCGTCCATACATCTGGTCAATTGTCATCGCTTTAGACTCCCCAATTTTTCGATTTTTATCTTACGATCAAGGCCTTTCAAACTTTATCCCACTCATAGAACTCAGGTTTCAAGCTATTCCATTCATTATGCCCATAAGCAGTTACTAATAATTTAAAAGTTAAACATATTACTTTCAGTGCTATATGTACAGAAAGCCAGTTCGATTCCTACTAACGCCTTATATTTCAATATATTTAAAAACTATTTTGTTTAGTTATAAAATCAACTACATTTCCCAATAATCGTGATGTGTCTGAAATTCTTAGCTACAGAAGAAAAACTTCCTTGTACATAGTTTCGTTTCCATTCAATGGACAAAATGTACAGGCATTAAATTAACAGATGCACCTACAAGTCGCTCTTTGTCGAGGAAAACGGACACAAACATGAATTTTCCCTGCACGCCAAAATTGTAGATATGCTTGTGAAGAATGTCCCAGGTTTTCCCACAGTCAGTCGAAACCATGAAATCGTTGTCGAAGCTTTCTTTTTCTGCAATAGTTAAAAATATAATAACTTGTTTTCATGAAAACTTTTGGGCAAGATTGGCCAAGGCCATTTGGGTGAGCAATGATTTTGTATTTTGTGGTTGGATGGGAGCGGGCAACATTTCTCCCTTTGCTCAGTAAATTCCAACGAGGCATGATGTTTCTTACTTATTGTGATCGCCAATCCCTGTTTGAAATAACAGACCTCAAGAGACAGAGCAGACAGCCAAGACATGAAAACGCCACGAGGAAACCGCTATTGATTACACCACATTTATGCACTGTAACCAATCTTAATTTACACATGTAGCGTTTTTCTTTTTTGTGTATTTATGGTAAACACCTCTTACAGGCTTCACATAGAAAGCAGCTTTCAATTACACAGGCGTTTCTATCAGCTTGAAGCAAAAAAAAGTCAATAATCCTATTTGTAATGTTATTGATTCCACTAGACTACGCCGTTTTACACTTTTGTTTTACCCACTGCGCGATCGTTTTTCATTTGACATTATACACCGTAAGTTTATTCAGGGATTTGCAACCGCTCTGTAAATTTACAAGATTTGCCAACTTTTAAATTGAATCTCCTCTGTGCACCACAAGGAAGATGTGAAAAGTGGTGAGGCAGGGAAGGGGGGGGTGTATGGGGGAGGAAATGCTGGGTTCCACTGACAATATACAAAGGTCTCATTGCTTGATTTGCAGGCCAAACGGATGTCACATATGGACCGTATTCCAAACAGTTTTCTCAATCAATCATAGGTGTTTTGGATAACGTCAGGAGGATGCACTTTGGTAAGACTGTGGTAAGCAAGCATGCGACCATAACCCCCCCCCCCCCCCCCACCCCCGCCAACCCGTGCTACCGCCATCAGCGAAGGTGGCACCCCCATGAAATTTTATCAAGATCTTTTTTTTTACTAGAAATAAAAAAAAACATTTTTTCAGCAGGATCGGTTGTCTTTGTTGCTGATCTTCGATTAGGCACGGTCTCCATTACACAAGAAACGTACGAAGGAAAATCCCAATGCTAATTTTAAAAATTGCGAAAATGTCAGAAATCATGCATTATACAGCAATCAATGTTATTCATTGTATTGTGTTAGAGTCACCTTCGCCATCTGCCTCTCGGTTCGCTGCTACAAAAGAATTTCATTAAAAGATTCCATATGTAGCATGTTCCATACGTTTGCACGTCGCAGTAACTGCTCAAAACGGCTTTTCTTCTATGGTTGAATAACACGGTATCCTATAATTAAGTCTATTTTTTTTTATATTTTATTTTACTTTTAATTCTATATTTTCAATCTCACCTGAGCATGTCACAATGACACAAAAACTACGGCAATGTTTGGTTAACAATTTATGATGCTCCCTAATAAACAGTTACCAATGGACTGCATTTACTCATTCAAAAGACATTATTTCTGACTTGGCTACACACGACAGCAAACTTACCCAAGCCAAATATGGCCAAAAAGTCGCCAAATTTGTCTTTTTTAACACTGACCGAGGCATAAATAGTATTATCTGCGTCGGGAGACCTGCAAAGAGAAAGCCCGTGGACAGTAATACGCATGGCCTTTGGGCATGTGAAACATTGAAATACATTAGGCCAGTCCGAAAAAACGGTCTCGTTTCACATGGACGTCAAACTTCACGGAGTTCAAGCTTTGTGATCAATACTGAAATACACGGTTAGAAAGGCAAAGTACGCATTGGACATCAACTATAAACTTTTCTCGTGTCAGAGTCTGTGCTCTTTACAAATCACATACAGTTTTCTGGTTGAATTGTTATTACCATTTGACATTCTGCACATCTTCTTTGATTTTTGTCCAATTTTTTCCCCCATTTTTAGTTATCCATAAATCCTGTATAAAAAATATAACAATAATTGTTACAAGACCATACACACCAACGATATGTGTTTTTGACCGGGGCTTGCAGGCACACTAAAACAAGACACGGTTCATATTCGATAACTGAAAAATCAATGGCATGTCATATCCGATGACCAAAATATCAGTTATCTCGTGTATGTTGGGTTAAGTTTTGGTAAGGTTCCAAATATCTAATACCTGCTGCATGCACAATACAGCAAATAACTCCAAGAAGCTAAAATAAAAAAAAAGATACAACTCGGCCCATTAAAAACACTCGTAAAGAACAAAACAAATACTGATTTTTTTTCTAAATAAAAGACACGTTTACCCCCTCCCCCAAGCACACACTTCTAAACCTTAAAAGGCATTAGATATCTTCTGACATCTTGCTTTGGTATAACAGATAGAACCTTTCCAGCATTACCTTTAATGTACAGTCTTGTACCAAAAGTGTAACATTTTACAGCTGTTAATGATTATGTGATTGTAAAAATACCGGGCGAAAGGAGAAAGCAGTTTATACAGCTGCACATGAGGATATTCAAAATCTGAAAATCAATCGATGGCCCTTTTTTGCTTAATTATTTTTTATTTCTCATCGTCGGTTGTTTACTCACATGTCGTGATAAGGCAAGCATGTAGTCTTTGTTAACTGGATTGTAAATAAAATCGCCATACATAGGGAATCCCATATCATGTGACGAGAAGGTCTGGCCGCCATTGGTGCTTATCCACAGCTTACTCTTGCCACCATCAACAGTGATCACAAACACCTGCGAAATAAGTTCCAATATAAAATATAAATATATGTCAGTCTGAGTTTGCGCCCCCCCCCCCTCCCCCACCCTTCCCCCAACGACAAGAATGCAGTGGGTTCCTTCCCAAAGCTTAATAGCCTTAAATTAATGGGAGAGAAAACGGAATAAAATTTCAAGACGAGAACCGTCAAATGTTATCCCTTTCTACATCATATTTAACAATGTCCCTCATTATTAAAAATTTTAAGCTCTTACTATATGAAAATTGTCACAAACTTTCATGTTACCTTATCATCGCGAGGATGTTTTTGTAATCCGTTATCAGGTTGAACCAAATTATTTTCTATTTTGTCGTTCACATAATTAAAATGCCTTCCACCATCCGCACTGCAGACAGACAAGTAAACACATACTCGCTAACAACAGTAAAATAACATGTGCACACAAATGGTACAGTACATTACATTGTTCTAAATGCTAACAAATAGACAGATGAAAAGAGGTGCAAGGGACCACCACGAGACGGTAGAATGCTTTGGAAAGATGTAATATATACTTACATACATGGATATAAACGCACCTTTAAAATTAATGTATCGCTAAATTTGAGTTTCAAATTGTGAAAATAAAAGAAAAGTAGAGATAAAACAGGGCAACTACTATATATGGGTTATTTTCCAAAGAAAATTGTGTATTTATTGGGTTTAAGTTTAAACGTTACAGTTTCAAGGTTAAACAACGGGAAAAGGCGTATGCAATTAACCAGTTTACACCATTAACCGGTTTCGTTTGTACTAAAAGATGTGTAAGCTTCCACTTCGATTAGTAAAAAATTTTCAATGAAGTACCAATTGCCGAGGGGAGGAGGGGATGGGGCGGGGGGGGGCACAGTACCTGAGTGGTAATTCGGAATTACCTTAAATACAGAGACGTGTTCCGCAATAACACATCCACGTCATAAGTAACCGCAACAATGTACTGCAAGAAAAAATATATCAGTTGAGAATGAAAGCCATGGTACAACTTAATAAAGAGGCTAAAATAGCACCCAAATTAAAACTCCTTCAATCACCGAGATGAAAATTAAAAACCCAGAATTGTGAAGTTATTAAACTTAAGATGCTTCACTGATGCACTTTTTAAAGCAAATGCCGTCGATATATCTTGTGCTTACTAAACGTAGCGTGAATGAAGTGTGGTTCCGTCACAGATGTAAAATCCTAGCTCCTCTACGGTAGTTGCATGTGCTTGACAAAATTATTTATGTGCTTTGATGAGTGAATACGGTATCACGTGTACCTATTTTATTTAGTGGCACAACCATTGCCCCAAGATATCGTTTTTTTAACCAAAAAGTCAACTTTGTGCTTTACATTCAGTGCAGAATTTGGGAAAGGGGAGATTCCCGCAATATCCCAGAATACATTTTATCAGGTAGTAAGGACTTGCCGTAAAGGCTAAGTTAGCAGCGAACCGGGTATAAATACAATGAATAAGCAATTAGACCAAATGTCATTGGACACCATGTGCTGGTTTACGTCTAATGACACGTGGCAATAGTGGACATATGCTTAAGGTCAGTCAGAGTGGCCTTTTTTTCCACTGGCCACCTTGCAGGTTGTCTACTATCCAAATTTTGCTGGAATTCATAGTTCCACTGAAAACCCGGCTTCCTCCGGCCTCATAGTCCATCCCCGATACCCAAGGTACTGAATGCTGTTTGTTGTACAGCATTACTTGTTTTGTATTCCTTCTGTTGATGTGCACACAAGTACTCACCAAATTGTTGCTGTGTGCAACTGCAAGAGACAATGACCCATCCTTGTTACCATCAAGTGTGCTCTGAAAAGTCAAAAAGTTTTCAAACGTTACAGACACATCATTTACACAGCATATGAAATTGCACAAGCAAAAGGAAAATGTCGGTGATGGTCTTACCGGCAGGCGGTAAGAATAATATGCAATCCCTGCCAAAATAAAATGCAGTACAATCCTCAGATTCCAGAAAATTCTGTCTGGATCTTCGCCTGTAACAGTATCGCTTTTGAAGAGAAAAGTTTTACGTGCAAAACAATCCCCCATTATAAATTCAGGAGCATAATTCTTTTATAGAAAGACATCAATTTTGTACCGAGAAAAATGTTACAGTATGGATAACAATGAATACATAGTTTTAAAAACAACAACTTCGATTATCGGATTTGTAACCCTTTTTGTCCTAGGAAGATAGAAAACACCTGTTTGGACTTGAGGCCAAATCAAACTACTTCGCTTCTTGATAATCTCTTTGATGTTAATAAATCAAAGCACGAATTAAAAGCCGGTCAGAAATTAACCAAATAATCTAGGTCAAATTGCGTAACTTTGCATAATTTATAAAAGAAAAATACTGACATTTAAACCCTGCGACGCTCATGAGGCAAATGACAGGCAACCGAATCCCATAAATACAAGTAAGTATTTGTGAAACACAAGCAGGCCCCAACCGCCCCCAAATTCATAGGGGTATAAAGCGATGACGGACAGACGGACGGAAGGACGGACACCCCAAACCTATAGGCCCAAATCCGAAGGGTTGGGGCCTAACAAGCCATCGTCGAGTGCATAGCCACTACCCGGGCAGGAATCTGATAACGGTGAGCCGCAAAGGGTTGTAAACGAAAGTTGAGCAATGGCATATAATATTTGTATTATCATATTTACAAGAACTTTCGGATGAAATGCAAGATGGCGGACATTTTAGAAGTTTTGCTATTCAACCGAAAACCAGCTTCCAGCGGAGTTTTTGGATGGTCAGACTACGTCAAGCTGCTGACGAGTTGTGTTGTCATAAAAAAGGACTGGGAAATTCAAGATGGTGACTGGCCAAGATACTTCTCTTTTTCTCTCCAGCTGACCTCACCAGAGGTTGAAACTCTGATTCAGCATATTGAGAGCCACATAAGCCAATTCGCACTTCCGGACTTTCCGATGGAGGTGTCGTTTTGACTGCAATTTTTTTGAATAATTAAGAAATGATAAGGAAAGAACATCAAAATTCTAACCTTCTTCAACATGCACACTTTCAAATTTGAAAAAAACGACTACACACATTATTCTGCTCCTTTCAAGGCTAAATTGTGAGTCTGTTTCCATAAAAATGAATTTTGTTGATTTTTACCAGTTTCTTCCATCAATCTTTCCCTCCAACCAAATTCGGCCACAACGCCAAAACTTTTTGGCAACATTCTACGACGGAACCGGTATAGAAATGGCACAGCGATATGGCGATGGAACAAATCTAAACTTCTTTGCCAAAACCAATAAATTTCCACACTTTTTCATTAAAATATAATAATCACCCATTAAAATGTGTTAAATTTCGTCTCTGAACAAACAGCTTTTAGGTGCAAAATGAAAGTTTAGAAAGGCATCTCATTTCAATATCGCTGGACACACATAGGCCAAACAGGCGGCTCGCTACTGAAGAACGGGGATTGTAGATTATCTGTAAAATGTATCCTCAAATAACTGATAGATGCAGAATCAGCATAACTTTTTTATGTACACAAACAACATTTAATTTTTATTTCTTCCATGCTTTTTGAAATATCAGTTCAAAGGTTTTTGAACCACTTCATTTAAATTTCTGGTCACTTGGCTTTGTCAAATGACCTTTTAAGCCCAGAAAGTAAAAAAAAAAAAAAAAACACCTTACAGGTGAGTGCGAAGCTAAAGTTTCTGCCTGCACTTAACAGAAGAAATAAAAGATAAAAAATTGCGCACGTTTTGTAGATAGGGTATGTTGTGCATGAACTTCCAGTGAATATTTCAATATTAGGGACTGGCATGCAGGATTCTTGACTCAGATCATATGAAGTTGACCCCTATTAGCCTAACAATGGTAGGCTTTAGCTCTGACAGAGATATACACCGAGTAAACGTGAGGAGCTGCTACCCTCATGACAGCTCCAAGAGGCGGTACGCTACAAAGTTTCCATGCACTGCTTCTAAGCCTCGCTATATAACGATAAGCAAGTCAACTGTGCTCACTTTGAGGCACCCTTGTGGCTACTCTGTGCGAGATTCAACGACCCATAAGTCTTTATTGGCATTTGCTAAAGGCTCTCAAAGTACAACGGTAATGATATATAACTTCTGTGTTATGCTTTCTTTAAAAAGAAAAATAATACGGAAATAACCACAAATCTCCCGCAATAATTGGAATTTGTTTGTATACAGAGAGCATCCATTATTACGTGAAAAACTAACAATAATTTGTGCAATTATCCACCAAAAAACTTTTGAACTGATATTTCAAAAAGAACGTAAAGATAAAAAGTCAAATATTGTGGATGTACAAAATAAATTTATACGTAATTTTGCATCTATCAACTATTTTAGTATATATTTTACAAATATACTATAAACCCTTTATTTAAATTTTTGGTCACTTGACTTTGCTCACGTGACATTTAAAGGCATGTAAACAAACGTTCGACAGGTGTGTGCGGAAACTAATTTTTCTGCAGTTTTATGAACAAATAAAAGATATACAGCTCACTAAAAAAATTATACCTGTTTTACAAAAAGGGTACATTGGGCATGTACTTTCCGTGAATGTTTGAACAATAGGGACTCGTATGCAGGATTCGTGCCTCAGAAAATATGAATTTGACCCCTATTAGTGGAACAATGGAAGGCTTCGTAGCTCTAACAGATGTAATGTAATACAGATACAGGGGTGCACATAAGGATTTTTTTACCCTCGCCAATTTGGCGAAGGAAGTTCAGGTCACCTTCGCCAAATCGAATTCACCTTCGCTAAATTAACCCTTTTACTATAACTGTAACTTAATTTGTTTATTGCAAAATTAGTAATCTGTTATTAGGTATAAATTGATATGCGCTTAATTACGGTGTTTAAAAATGGAAAAGTTGAACGAGTGTCGTCACTGTTTGCGTTTGTCAATAGGAGAGCTGTGCATTCATTTCACGTTCACCTAAATAAAAACAAAGCATATTTTGATTTTATCATAATAATTTTTGCCTAAAATTTGGCGAAGGTGAATCTGTTCACCTTCGCCAAATGGATTTCACCTTGGCCATGGCGAAATGCGAAGGTCTTATGTGCACCCCTGCAGATATGATGTAATGTAATACAGATATGATGTAATACAAGTCAGAGCTGACTCGGAGCTGCCATCATGATAGTCCTAGATGACTCTTGCTTCCTTCCCAGCAAGAGTCATAGTTCCCATAATAGAACATGTCATTGACCTCAACTTGCCAATCTCGGCGCACGACTGGGGCCAATGGCGTTATTTTAAAAAGGATGCATCACATTAGCTCCAAGAAGCGGTGCGCTAAAGTTTCCAGGCACCGCTTCAAAGCCTCGCTACATAACGATAAGCAAGTCAACTGCGTTCGCTTTGAGGCACCCCTGTGGCTACTTTGTGCGAGTTTCAACGACCCATTAGTTTTTATTGGCATTTGCTAAAGGCCCTCAAAGTACAACGGTAATCATATACAACTTCTGTGTTACGCTTTCTTTAAAAGAAAATAATACGGAAATAACCCCAAATCTCCCGCAATAATTGACATTTGTTTGTATACAGGGAGCATACTTTATTACGTGAAATAGTAACAATAATTTTTACCATTATCCACCAAAAAACTTTTAAATTTTTATTTCAAAAAGAACATAAAAATAAAAGGTCAAATACTCTGGGTGTACAAACTAAATTTATACGTAATTCTGCATCTATCAACTATTTTAGTATATATTTTTACAAATAAACTACAATCCCTTTGTTTAAATTTTCTGACCTTTGACTTTGGTCACGTGACATTTAAAGACCAGACTGTAAACAAACATTTGACAGGTGGGTGCGGAAGCTAACTTTTCTGCACTTTTATGAACAAATAAAAGATATACAGTTCACTAAAATCTGTGCCTGTTTAACAAAAAGGGCATATTCGGCATGAACTTTCCGTAGATGTTTGAATAATACGGACTGGTATGCAGGATTCGTGCCTCAGAACATGTGAAGTTGACCCCTATTAGGGGAACAATGGAAGGCTTCGTAGCTCTGACAGAGATATATACGATGTTATACAAGTCAGAGCTACTCGGAGCTAGCATCACATAATTGGTCCAATTATAAATTATGGCGCACAATTGTTATGGTCAAATAACAATTTTTTGCTGCAAAAATATACGTTTTGCTTGAGATCAGGATATAAAATCCCCGTTATCGCCCATTACAACAATGAACCTGCAGTTGCAAAACCACTCTTTACTCAAGTTTTGTAGTTTGGCCGAGGTCGAAAATAATGCGCCATTATACTGCTCAGTGTGCTTTTTAAGGAAAAGCCGGCTAGCCCAAACCTCGGCGTCCTGAAACGCACACATAAAGATCTACAGCCTCAAAAATTGAAACCAATGGCCATTTCTATTACAGGAACTGTGAACCTTTCTGAACCTAGGAAGACAGAAACGGTCCACCCTCATGAGTACGAAATTACATCAATATGTATCGTCCCCGTGTCTGAATTACAATACAAATAAGGACTACAGCTGTTCCAATATAATTCTTTCTTGGTAATTACTTCACTCGAAAATGAAACTCACTTGCACGTGGAAAGTATTAGATTGTGTTAAAGAGTCAAGTTTTGAATAAAAGGTGTCATTTTGATGTGCACAATCCCGATTTGTAACCGAACGTTTGGTGATACGATGAACAACTTCCTCATTTAAGGAGTTCATGTTCTGTTTACTATAAGCGATGTCATTGTGGTCGAGAATATCACGTTTTATGGCAAGAGTCAAAGCAAACAGAGCATAAAAATTAAAAACAAAGTTTTTCCACGTCGCCATTTTGTTTTAGTCACATGATCCTCATGTGACAATAATATGGCTATTTTCGCAAAAGTGGTGCTGAAAATATTTGTACTGTCGCCACCCTCGTAATACTGCCCATTAGAGAACCGACAGTACGACGACGATGTCGCTTGGGGAGGTCGATAAAGGGTTGTTTTTCTGTGTGTTGCCACCCCAATTAGCAACACGACCCTCGTTCTCTTACTATCCGAAGAGTGGCAAAGATGCACTTCTCAGCTAGTGAAAAGTGCGACTCTTCCAGCCTTAAATGATGAAAAGAAGAGTTGAAAAAGGTGCACTTTTCGCCAGGTTAAAAAGTGCGACTCTTCGGGGCTGTTTCTTTCAGAAACAGCTTGTTTAATCCAAAACTGAATTCACTAAAAAGACTTGACTTTTATCGGTGATCTTTAAATTTATTCCACTATTCCTTAACAGATTTTCTTTTACAGATTTATACCTTGCTAGCTTTATTCTCGGTTTCTCAATGGCTGTCAAGTAAGGCTTTCTCTATCTCTCTCTGTAGCTCGGTCAATGCTTGTCTGCCCTCTCCAGCCTCGCCAGGGGGATTTTATTCCCCGGCTATCCAGAGAGGGACTCCCCAAACAGCCAATGAGAAACCGAATTGACCCGCGGAAGAATCTTGACATGACAACATTGCTAATCAGTTATAAAGAAATCATAAGAAAATATTCAAAATACGAAGAGAGTGGCGGAGCTCTTTCCGAAAAACATTGCCTAAAAAGGGAATGGGTCTCGGGTCGTTGGCAGCCGGGAGAGTTTTGGGGCCTATTTTATGCTGCCAAGCCAATGGGGCCGTATTTTTCGATGGTCACGTCCAGAAACCTTGCCAGGCCCGTATTCTAAAAAAATCTCTAAAAAAATTCTAACCAAAATATTTATAAAAGAAAGAGGGCGACAACTCTAGGGTTCTCACACTCTCCTCTTCTTAAAACTTGAAATACGGGGGACTAAGAACCGCGTATTTCAAGCACAATTCTACATTCATCTCAATTTTTTGTCACCAACCCCATACTATACTAACTCCATGAAGCAATCCTAATAGAGGAATACCAATTAACAACTAGAGCTGCCTTGGAGCCAGTACTACGCCAGAATGCTAGTTACGAAAAAATTACCAATTTTTCATGAATTCTCCTATTGTCGCCCATGTACTGACTGCCGAAAAAATGAGAAATAGCCAAAAATTAGCATTTTTCATGGCGAACTTAGATGTGATACCGATCAGAGATCGTGTATCATGTGGTTGAGTGCTGTTTATGCATTATCACTCAACTACCATACATTTCCGTATACGACAGTAATTAGTAACAAGCACTCTGTCCCAACCAGTACCTAATTAGCAATAAACCCTAATAAGCTATCAAAATTATAAGATTTTGAAAAGTTTCAACTTTTTCGCTGTTTTGTTTACAAAATGAGCGCACCGGGAGACTCACGGAAATCTACGAAATTTTTTAAGCAACTATATCTCTAACAATACTTTTCGAGGACCTACCATTCTTTAGCCCCAGGAAACCTTAGTTTCTATTAGATAAACATTATCGTACTAATAAGGAAGGACTTTGATTGATTTTAATATAATATTTAAATGCAAAAATTTCCGGAAATTTCCGGATAGCAACACTAGAACCCCTAGCGAGTAAAAGACGCAAAAATAACACATAAGTGACACATACGAGCCCTTTTCGGAAAAGCTATGCCAAAACCCAGTAAATTAGTCTACCTTTCTGGCCAAATTATATTACTAAACCTAAACCATTCCACCCCCACTCTGAGATATGCATACTTAAAGCCTTCTTCTATTCTATGTTTATAATAGTTTACTAAAATCTTCACCGAAAATGCCAAAAATTGAACTTTAAAACAAGCTAAAATTCCAATTTCTTTCTTGTTGTGGGAGGTAATTTGGCAGAAATCCAACAAAACAGCTGACATAGCGGCCCACTTATTGACCCTATTAGCATTTCCATAGGCAAATCCCTTGGCTCTGTCATCACTTACGCCAAAGCTAATACTACGAGCTATCTTTCTCGCTAGAAACTAAACACTTATGCCTGGTCAAATACATATAATGATACATACATTTTCTTTCATTCTTTGACACCACTGGGCTCATTATAACGAGCTAGAACTATTCTTATCAGGTTTCTATAACGGCAAGCTACGGCCATCTTTTCACTCACTTACTGTCCAGTACCGTGGGTCGCCAAATCATTAAAAAAATACACTTTTTGACCAAAATATATAGCGAACATACTACAATACACACGCATAAAGTTTATCCTTGCTAATAAGAATATTATGAGACTTCTACGTGACTATTTACTCTAATAAAGCGAGTATTCTCACTATAAATGCATAACACAGCCGACCGGCCATTATACAAGCACCAGTGCACAACATTTCTTGACTTCTAAAATACTTTTTCCGTAAAATACACTAAATCTAAGATTTTTACCCCTTACCCTTTTCACATCTATTCAACTTAAACTTCTGAGTCCACACGGGGAAAATTTAAATCATTTTAAGCAAACTATGGCTAAAATAAATGTGAAAATATGGCACCTGGCCAAACACCAGGGAAAAATGCTATCATTCAAACTCGATTTTCTTCAGATAAACTAACATTTAACACTTTTATACAAACATTTGGAATTACAGCTATAAAGTAACATTCGTCAGCAACTAATTTAACTTATGGGCCTATATACAAGAAATTTGGCAACTTTAAAGCCCTTCTTGACTTCATATAAATGTTAAAATGGCGAACCAAACCAGAAATGATTTAGAGGGGCTTCACTAAAACCCAATTTTCTAATTTGATACTTGGCGGATTGCCTTAAAACTTACAGACTAACCCTAAATTACATTAATCTACATTTTTCTTCCAAATTTACACAAATACATACATTTTATCATAGTTTATTTAGCCAAAAGTGATGGGCGTCGGCCCAGTCTTATTTATCCATTGTTTGGAATGGATCGAACGCATTCTTTAGCCGTAAAGCCATCAAAATCGAGCATCAGGCTTTCTTAGACTTAGTGGCGAAACTCTTTTGTTTCTTTTTTTTTTTTTTTTTTTTTTCACTGTTTCGACGCGATCAGACGCATTCTTTGCTCGTAGATCCTTATCAAACGTTAGGCTTTCTTGCACCTGGAGTCGAGACTAGTTTTTTTTTTTTTTCGATGCGATCAGACGCATTCTTTGCTTGTTAACCTTTATCAAGCGTTAGACTTTGTTGCGACTGGAGTCGAAACCTTTTTTTTTTTTTTTTGAGAACTGGGGCAAGAATGCGTATCCTGCCATGTTTAAATGTTTATTTTTTTTTTTCAACTAAAACCTAAACTGCCTTACTCTTTACGCGAAACGTGTACTCTGTGTGGTACACACTGTATAGTACACACTGTACATTATGCGCTTTGTACATATACACCGTAAAAACGTAAGCCACGCTTGGCTGCTTACAAGACTCTTGAAGAGCCAGCCATATTTTTTTTTTCAATCAGTAGTCAGAAATCGAAGTCCAGGGGCTTTTCACTGTCATCACACCACTTCCCGTATGCGCTAAAAAAGGCAACCAACCAGACAGACAACCAACCAACCAGCCAAACAACCAACCAGCCTCCACAACCAGTTACTTAAACATACATTATGCATTTTTTTTACACTCTCCCTCCCTTAAAAACACCTCGGGGAGGGGAGAACATTATACAAAATTTTAAACACATTACAAAAGATACATTAACATACACACATATTTTTTTTTTTTTTTTTTTTTTTTTTTTCGAAACACCATGTATTAACCACACGTTTTTTTCTTTTTTAATGTCCCAAACAGTTTCCTCAGCCGCCTCTTCTTTCCTGAACCAGATCACTGTTACGAGGCACGTTAAAGCCACGTCTTCCTGTTTAAAACCTAAGCTTCAAACAGGGTAATCGTGTTTAGATCTTCGCCCGTCAACTATATACGCTTTTGCCTTGCGTATAAGGACCGGGGCATGATGTTATCTTGACATCCTCTTCTTAGTGTATTTGGCACGAGTGAATTTGGCGCAGGGGTTAAATTATTGAAAGCGGGGTAAATTTGGCAAACATTTAAATTTGGTTTTCTCTACTACAGCAAGGGAAATCCTCCCTTTTGGCCGGGTTGACGAACTTCATTTCCTCAACCACCTCGACTGAGCCATCGGCGTGCGTTATCCGGCGCTTTGTGTGTGTGTGGCCCCACACCTGTGCTTTGTCGACCTCGAACAACGCCGCCCGACTCAGTCTCTTTCTAGGGGGAATCTCCGCTTTCGGGCCTGGGGATTTAACCTCGCGCTTTTCCCGGTCTGTCTCCAAATCCACATGGGGAGTTTCCGGGCGTTTGGGGGTTTCCTCCGGTTCGTCCACCGAGTACAGGGGAGTCGGGCCGAGATCATCATCCATATCATCACGGTTTTCAGTAGCTTCCCCCGAGCTACCCGACTTAGGAACTGACTCACGTGAAATCTCGACCCTTCTTTCGGGGGCTTTTGTCTCGGTTTGTGTCGGTGGACGACACGAAGGCTTTCCCCGGCGCAGGCTTTCCCTAGTCAGACCCTCGTTCAGAGTCTGAGTTCCATGGCATGACGTCAAGTGGCCAAACATGTGGAAGCGACTCGAGGCACTAAACTCACAGAACGGACAGAAGAAATTTGATTCTGTAAGTGGGTGTTTCTTCTCCCGATGTGCTTCGAGTTCCTTCAAACTTTTGCATGTAAAGCCACACGCACGACATGATAAAGGCTGATGGAAAGGACGCATGGTTGGGGATGGTTGGCTTGGTTGGATTCTGCAACCACATAAAATTGATTATTTAGTTTTCTTACACGTAAGAAGGTGCCGCAAGAGGGAGTTTTCAACACTGAGTTTTTGGTGGCAGTAAGGACAGGGGGCGTGCTTGGGAGCATGCCATTCTTTCTTATGCCTTAGTAATGTCTCTTTATCGTGGCAAATGAACCTTAACTTGCACGTGCCACAAGCCAAGCGAGGCATCTGTCAAACATAAAAAAATAATAGCTTTCCCAGCGTACACAAATCCCACGACGGACTACTTTTTTTCTTATGATCCATGCATGCCTGAGTGACGCATCATTACTTATGGTAGCATCTACTTTAGAGTTCAGTCAACTTCGATAACCCTTACTTGAAAGTTTAACGATGTTTGTGCTCAGTATTTTTCACTTTAATGCTCCGACATTTTTCATTTAAAAGACGTTATTTTCCCGAAACATCTGGCAACCTGTTTACCAAACGGAGCTGATGAGTGTTTGTGCCAACAACAAACAATTTTCTATCACCATCGTGTACCTGATAGCTTAAAGATTGACAACAATCATCCCATTTTACTTTTACTGTAGAACACCTTAGACGTCCGGAATGAGATCATAAACTTAATCAGTTACACTCCTGTATCACTTGTTTATGTGAAGTCACTGACTGTCCAAACAACTAAACTAACAAACAAGTCAATAACATACTCTTTCTTCTTGTGGGAGATGGGGTTTTTTTTTTTTTTTTTTTTTTTAAGCAACTTTATGTATCTCCCTATGTTCTATGTACAAAATTTACATTTTAATCAGAATCAGCGAATCTTTTCGGAGCTTTTCGCACTCGCTTAGAGCGTCGTGGCGCTTTAACTGGCGACTGTAACTTGTCCGAATCACCCGTAATTGGTCGATTTTTATCCGGATCGGTCGTCACTTTAGGTTGATCGTCAGATTTTCCTATTTCGTCCGAATTTTCTTTATCTGAGCGATCGCCCGCACCCGAAATTGGCAAACTTTTCTCATCAGAACTTGGGTCTGTCCATTTCACTTTCACGAACTTACGCCTAGGTGGAATTGAGTCACTGCAAGACGAGCTGTCATCAGCTTGTGAGATCTCACTCTTAGAATCTTTTGCCATACCTAGATTCTGATCACAGTTTGGATCACTTCCAACAGTTTTGCGTTCGTCTGTGTGTTCGTCTGCCGTGAGGGTTTCGGAATCAGAATTCTGTCTCTGGGAAGATTCGTTTTTATCCACAGGCAGACTGACATTGGGATTAGGACCGAAATAAGGTCTTAACCTGTCCCTGTGCATTATTTTGGGCTTAGTACGGGGATTTAACTGTACTTTATAGTTTACATCCCCTATCCTCTCAATAATTGTAAAAGGACCCTGCCATTTGCACATAAGTTTGGGCGATAAACCGGACTTTTTGCGAGGGATATGTACCCACGTTCTGGTCCCTACGCTGAAAGAACTGGCTTTTGCCCTGACGTCATAATCACGTTTCTGTCTCTCTGCAGCCACCTTAATGTTCTTTCTCGCTATTTCATGGGCTTGCTCAAATTTTTCCCTTAAATCTTTGACGTATGCATGTTCATCAGGGAAATAATCTGTCTTTGGCCTGCCAATAATCAAATCAAGGGGCATTTCTGTGGCACGGCCAAACATGAGCATATTGGGGGAAAGACCTGTGGACTTTTGGGGCGTGTTTCTGTACGCAGACATTACGAAACTTAGTTTTTCGTCCCAATTTCTCTGATTTTCATCCACAAGAAGTGAAAGTAGACTTTCGATAGAGGCATTTGCCCGTTCGATATACCCATCAGTCTGCGGCCTGTAAATGGTTGTACGAACCTGATCAATTTGCAACAACTGACACATTTCTCGGTACAAACCAGACATGAACTGTGAACCCTGGTCACTCAGAATCATACGCGGGGTGCCGTACCTAAGTATAAATTCTTTAACCAAGACATTTGCCACCGTAACAGCTTCCATATTGGGAATTGGAAATGCTTCTATAAACTTTGTAAAATAGTCACCAATAACCAATATATACTGATTTCCACGTTCGGTTTTCGGCCATTTACCAGAAATATCGAGGGCAATTCTTTCCATGGGTGCTCCTACAGGAAAGGGCTTCAGGAGGGTGTTTTTCTTCTTTGGATTTGGCTTTCGAGAGTTGCATTTATGGCAATTTCGAACCCAGTCGGTCACATCTCTCTTAAAACCATACCAGTATACCCTACTTCGCACAGAACCCAATGTTTTGTCAACTCCCACGTGACTACCACTCGGACTATCGTGCAATGCAGATAATACACCGGGGACTAGTATTCTTGGGAGTACTAGTTGCCAAACTTCTCCCACCTTGTTTTCACTGTAGAAAGCCCTATATAAGACCCCATTTTCTACTTTCAATCTTTCCCAATCAGCCCATAACGCTTTGATGGCTGGACTTTCGGGAGATATTTCATCCCAGCTCGGTTTAGGTTCATTTTTCTCAAACTTTTCCAAAATGTAGGAAATTTTATTATCCTCCATTTGCATTTTTCGCAAATCCTCGGGAGAATAACCTTTCAACCAGTTCGAATTTTGGCTCTGATCATCTCCAGACTTTACATCGGTCTGAGCCACTGTATCAATACCATTGGATACCTGATCAATACTTTGAACGCAATTCTCAATAGTATTTTGGCTTTGTGATGATCCTAAAACACCCCTAACCCATCTGGTTTGGTGTCTCTGTGCCAAATTATTTTTTCTGATTGAATTTTCCCTAGATTTCGGTCGGTTTTTCTTGATCTTTTTTAAGATCTCTTTAGCTTTCTGTCTCCTATCTTCAACATACTCAAATTCTTCAGAATCCACTCCCTCCCCACACTGCGCACATGGAATCCGAGACAAGGAATCGGCATTCTGATGCAATTTCCCAGCTCTGTGTTTGATATCAAAATCAAATGGACCCAATATCTCTAACCATCTGGCGATTTGCCCCTCTGGCGAACGCCATCTAAATAGGTAGAGAAGAGAGGAATGGTCTGTTCTTAGGAGAAACTTTCTAGCCAGCAAGAAGTGTTTGTAATACGGTACAAAATACACAACTGCCAACAATTCACGTCTCGTCGTGCAGTAATTAACCTCCGACTTATTTAAAGTACGGGAGCCATAACTGATTACTTTCTCGACGCCGTCTTGCACCTGACTTAGAATACCGGAAATACTGTGATTGCTCGCATCCGTATCTAAGATAAATTGACCTTCATCGTTTGGATATGCCAAAATAGGTGCTGTGGTCAGCAAGTCTTTCAGTGCATCAAAACTACTCTGACTTTTCTCTGACCACACGAATTCTTGGTCTTTTCTGGACAGATCATTCAAGGGTTTAGCAACGTCTCCATACTTCTTAATAAAGCTCTTGTAGTATGAACAAAGACCAAGAAACCCTTTTACTTCTGTGAGGTTCTTTGGTACTGGCCACTCTCGCACCTTTTTAATTTTCTCAGGGCAAGTGGAAATACCTTCTTCGGACACAATGTGACCTAGGAACGATACTGACCGCTGGAATAAGATGCATTTGGACGTTTTGACTTTCAAGTTAGCCCGAAGTAGTCTGTCTAGGACTTGTTCGAGATTTTCCAAAGTTTTTTCAAACGTTTTGCCGTACACTATTAAGTCATCCATATAAATGAGGACTATTTTCCAGCTAAGACCAGCCATTATCAGTTCCATTAAACGCTGACATGTACTAGGACCTGAGTGTAAGCCAAATGGAAGAGTTTCAAACTCAAAAGCCCCCCTACCCGGCACCGCAAAACTTGTTTTACATGCATCTCTCGGGTCAAGCTCTATCTGATGGAAGCCACTGGCTAAATCTAACACATTGTAGAACCTGGAACCATGCATACTCTCAAGACAAGTATCTATACGGGGCAAAGGGAAGCTGTCGTACTTTGATCTTGCATTCACAGCCCTAACGTCTAGACAAATTCTTATTTCTCCGTTTGCCTTTCGAACGACCACCATACACGAGGACCACGGCGATGAGGAGGGCCGAATAACTTTCATTTCTAACAGCCTGTCAATCTCCTTATCTACGGCTTCTCGTAAATGGATAGGAACTTTTCTAGGGGGCAATCTGACCGGTTTGTTATCCCCAGTGTCAATTTTATGTTTGACTATACCAGTTCTTCCTATATCAGTCGGACCGGAAGAGAACACACCTTGGAACTTAAACAATGTGTTCCTGACCTGGTTACTCTGTTCTAATTTTAGGAATCCACAACTACGGTCAAATAATTCTTGCAAATGCTTTGGTAAAGGACCCTGTATATCGCCCCTGACCTCGTTATCACTATTCTCGTCCGAGATTTCGTGAGAAACTTGGTTGACGGCGGAAGCATTATCTTTTCCGTCTTTGAACCCATGAATATCAATGACAGGGTGAACAATAGCCATGTTGGTGTTTTTGTTCAAAACTACAGGTTCGTTATAGGGATTCATCACTCTCAGTGGAACTAAACCTTTGCTGGGATCTACCAAACTCTTGCTCAGCAACACTCCATGACTACTCAACGACGACACAGGTTCCGCCATTGCACACTTAGCCATTTCACCCCTCTGGTGAACTAAGCCTGGTACAATACCTTCACTAAGTGGCGGAATAACGACAGTTTCACTCGCTGTCACCCTACACGCCATTTTCTTTCCGGTTTCTTCCCGGAAACTCAGAGAGCTACCTTGCACCACGAATGATCCATCCCCATAATTTAATTCACACTCTTTTTCCTTCATGAAATCAATCCCTAACAAGGCATCAGATTCGATTTCGGCAATAACTGTCGAATGAACAACTTCAGTAGTTTCAAGAATTATAGTCAAATCAACTACCCCAACAACTGGCAAATTACTGCCATCAGCTAAAGTCAGCTTGTCTCGATATTCTCGCACTTCAGGCCGGTTTGACTTGGGTATTTTCTCGAAAATTCTTCTTGATAAAATTGTGACAGACGACCCAGTATCAATTACGAAATCCACCTCGGTCCCTATCACTGTACCCTTAACATATAAACCTGACAAACCAGTTTGAAGCACGCTTGAGTTTATGAAATGCTCTTTTACAGGTCCTATTTCGCTTTCAGAGACTGGACTACGGACCTCGCTACCAGTCTCGCTTAGTTTTCCTGATCAGTTTTGGATTCTACACGCGTCTTGCTATCTTTACGTTTTTCTTCTGGGCAAGACGACGCGTAATGTCCCATTTTGTTGCAATTATAGCACTTTACCTGATCAAGGGGAACTTTCTTCTTAGGTTTTTGAGCTTTTTCACTGGACAATTTTGACATCTGCTGGTCTAGTTGCTTTAAAAGCTTTGTCAACTGACCTGCTACGGTTTTCATGTCACTACTTCCCGAACCTTTCGACTTGTCCCCTTTATCTTCTTGCTCGGATTGCACCTTGCTTTTGTCTTTAGCCTTTTTCTTACCTCTCTGCTGGCTAGCGGAACTCTCGGTTTCGGTTTTTATTTCTCTAACCGATTTCTTACCTGGAGTTTTCTGTTGCTCAGCCTTCTCAATCGCATCATACTCAATCGCAAGTAAAACTGCTTCACGCACACTTCTCAGTCTTTCGAGTTTAATGCGCATTCGCAACTCCCGATTGGGCAGGGCTTCGATAAAGTGTTGCAGGGTAAGAATTTTGATCATGTCACTTGGAGCCGTGGGATAGGCTTTCGCAACTAACCTGGATATGCCGTCTGACAGCTCCTGGTAGGACTCTTTGTCTTTTTTAGTGCGTCCCTGCAGTTGTGCCAGGAATATTGCTGTCTGTCCCTCGGTACCAAATCGTTCTTCTAAAACTGCTTTCAGCGAGAAATAATCTCTTACCTGCTCACTATGCAATGTACCCAGCAATTTCTGAGCAGAACCCCTCAAGCTAAACGCTAGGTACTTAGCCATTTCTTGTTCAGACCACCCGTTTAATTCAGCACACATCTCAAAATGGACTAGATAGTCAGAGAGCGGTGTATTTCCCTGATATTTATCGGGAAGAATTATTTGTTTCCTGATTGTCTCTACCGGAAACGCTCTGGTCATGCTATTTACTGCCTGTGGACTAGTGAATTTTGGTTCCACGTAGTCTTTTCGGCTGTATGGCTGAGAAGTAAATTTTCTTAGCACTTCTCCGGGCATGACATTTACATTTCCCTCGTATTCAGGTGCAACCTCATGATAGGGTTTAAAAGCACCTGGACTTTTGTAACGAGTAGGAGATGGATCTGACCTATGCCTTTCTTCTTCAGGAACAGATCTCGGATTTGCAAATTCTTGCAGCTTTGATCTCTCACTAGGAGGCCGGTAACCGAAACCTGATACCTTTTCTTCCGGAAACATGGGAGGCAAATCTCTACCAGGGACTTTGGGCGTACTACAGCGAGAGAAAACAGGACCACGGGGACTTGACAAGTGCTGAAACCTAGGACTTTTTTCGCGCACTTTGGCGTCAGAAAGATATTGTTCTTCCCAATTATCTTCCTCCTCTGTGTCAGCTTCATACCCATACTCACAACCCGTCTTTCTTTCGCTATGAGTATCCCATCCCCGGGGTTTACACGTCTGTTTAGCCCCATAATCCCCACTTTTTCCTAAAAATGGAGACTTGGCTGCCGAATGCAACGGCTCTTCTAATTCGTCTGCCTGTGGAGCAGGCTGAGAAAAAGAAAAACGTTTCTTGATGGGATCTTCGGGAGTAGGACCGTGATACTCTTGACTACGGGGAATAGGCAATTTCTCAATAAACACGCGTAGACGGTTCACAGTTTCCTGCAATTCCCGAACACTTTCTTCCCTACTCTCGATATAATTATCCCTTTCATCCAACGCAGCAATTGTCCTATCTAACATTTCCTCAAGCTGCTTTTCTCTATCACCGGACTGTTTTTCTTTCCATCTCATTTCCCGCTCATACTCTCTCTCTTTTCTTTCAAGCATACGCTCCCTTCTCTCAATTTCACGTTCTTTTTCTTCCAACTCATAGGCAGACTTCACGGAACTCTTAGAAACTGAACGATAAAATCCCCCATCTTCGCTCTTGATTTTTGGTTTGGGCTCCAATTTTACCGTATCAGGCAAATCTTCGTAGCTGTTAAGCCTCTTACAAGCCCCTAAAACTACCTCACTATCCTCCCAATCTTGACCATCCGGCCAGACCTCCTCGCTTACCTCCGGTTTTTGATCAAAGCTTTTATCCATAGTTTACGTACGAAAACTTTCACTTTCTCGAGCTTGAAACAATATATCCTTATCAGAAAACACAATGAATATGCCGAATAGGGATTCTATCCTCAACTTTCGAGGATAAAACCGAAACTTTTCTAAAATCACCAATTTTCACCACGTGGATATTACTTTCTCAGTTCGAGGAAAAACAGGTTGCCAGACCGAGAATGACTTCATTCGAATTTCTCGCGAACGGATTTTAGAGCCCTATTGTTACCTCAAATGATCAAAAGAATACTCACGATTAGAACGGGTATCGGCAACGACAACGGATCTGGTCCCAGTGCCTGCTGTTTCGGTATGGCCGCTCCGGGCACTTGAAACTATGGTAAGATCCGGAATGACAGCGCAGCACCGAGTTACACCAGAGGCAAGGCTGATAGGCCCAGTTGTTGGCTTTGTGGGCCCAGAACGCTGAGGAACGAATCTTTCCACACTCAAAACAATAGAAGCGGGAAGGCAGGTCTCTCGGTACGGTGCTGGAACTGATGTTCTGCTCGTTCATCTACTGAAACGACAGAACATAGGAAGACGTTACTCACTATCCGTTTTATTATTTTTTCCTTAGGCTCGTCTCTTTCAGACTAAAAATAAATAGAATTTAATCCAGAAAAGATCCTGCTGACTGCGCCAGTGTCGCCACCCTCGTAATACTGCCCATTAGAGAACCGACAGTACGACGACGATGTCGCTTGGGGAGGTCGATAAAGGGTTGTTTTTCTGTGTGTTGCCACCCCAATTAGCAACACGACCCTCGTTCTCTTACTATCCGAAGAGTGGCAAAGATGCACTTCTCAGCTAGTGAAAAGTGCGACTCTTCCAGCCTTAAATGATGAAAAGAAGAGTTGAAAAAGGTGCACTTTTCGCCAGGTTAAAAAGTGCGACTCTTCGGGGCTGTTTCTTTCAGAAACAGCTTGTTTAATCCAAAACTGAATTCACTAAAAAGACTTGACTTTTATCGGTGATCTTTAAATTTATTCCACTATTCCTTAACAGATTTTCTTTTACAGATTTATACCTTGCTAGCTTTATTCTCGGTTTCTCAATGGCTGTCAAGTAAGGCTTTCTCTATCTCTCTCTGTAGCTCGGTCAATGCTTGTCTGCCCTCTCCAGCCTCGCCAGGGGGATTTTATTCCCCGGCTATCCAGAGAGGGACTCCCCAAACAGCCAATGAGAAACCGAATTGACCCGCGGAAGAATCTTGACATGACAACATTGCTAATCAGTTATAAAGAAATCATAAGAAAATATTCAAAATACGAAGAGAGTGGCGGAGCTCTTTCCGAAAAACATTGCCTAAAAAGGGAATGGGTCTCGGGTCGTTGGCAGCCGGGAGAGTTTTGGGGCCTATTTTATGCTGCCAAGCCAATGGGGCCGTATTTTTCGATGGTCACGTCCAGAAACCTTGCCAGGCCCGTATTCTAAAAAAATCTCTAAAAAAATTCTAACCAAAATATTTATAAAAGAAAGAGGGCGACAACTCTAGGGTTCTCACAGTACTATGGTCACAAGTATAAAATTTTGAAGTCTAATGAGTTTTAGGCCTCACACCAAAACCAATATGCTTGTAGGTTTGTTTTTAGCCTCAGTTGAAATCACATTTTCTCTACCGTACAAGGCCGCAAGGTACCACGCATGCAGTCAAGTAAAATGTTCTTCCATGCATATAAAAATGTCATTCAAAAAAGGATAAAACTGGTTACCTTTTTTTATATCTTTTGTACCCTCACTTCTTGACCATAACATAAAGTCAACATGAGGACTTTTAACCACGATTTTTTCTATGAAAACTAAGATATGCAATGTATATTTTACAGCACAAACCACAACTGCTTAACTTTACAATGACCACTTTTGATTGTTCTTCTACCAGCTGTGTCAGTAATTATGCTGAAATTAATCAAGTAACTATTTTGTGTAAGTGTAGTCTAAGGGTGTGACGGTTAGCGTTGGTCTGGGAATCGCAAGGGCTCGAGTTCAATTCCAGCTGGGGAAAGCAGGGGATTGACGTTTGCTCCAATTGCCTTAGCTAAGCGAGCTAGATCACCTATCAAGGAATTAAAAATTAACACCCACTGAGGCTTTTGACCGTCCCTTTTAAAAACAAAAAGTGTAGTCTTGTTGTTGGTCAACTAAGAAGTAAGCAATTGCGGCTTGAATGCAAACTCGTAACTCGTGGGCGTGTAACACTAGACCTCTGGGGATCAATCTAATATGAATTCAGGACTCGAACCATAACCAGGTTCTACTAACGTTCTGTCTAATAATCCAAATCTGACAGTTGTCTTCATTCTGCCCTTTCAAAAATAGCCGTGGCATTGACCCTTGTGCGCAAAGGAAACAAAAAATATGGTTGACCATTTATTTTTTTGTTATATCTTTTCAAACAATGGTAAAATAAAAAAATTCAAACGCATAGTTTAGATAGTCGCAAGCGTTTATCCCATAAACCTGGAGCCAATTTTAAACGGATGTTGGTTTTATTTTTATATTTCATAACTTTGTATCATTCAAAATTGTGTTATCTATATAAAGTTTCAACATGTTATTATTTTTTTTAATTGAAAAATATAAATAGCGCACTTTACAGTATTGTGCATTTTTTCAATTCTAGTCTCGATTATAAGTAACCAAAAAGTTAACATTTGGGTCCAAATCGTCTTTAATTTAAAACAAGCAGTCTAATATAAAGTAGAATTACTTCTCCTGATGTACTAAGTATACAACAAGCTGTTTTATTTAAAATAGAATACAGTATATTTTCTGCTTCAACTTAAAGCAAATAAGGCATACAAAAGACAGTTCTTTACAACAACAAAAAACGTGACGGGCCTTCCACGTGATGCATCGTCCCTGACACAAGAAGTGCATGCAGGGGGTCGTGACTTTCACGAGTTGTGACTGATGGGTCGACCTTCTAACGGGTGGTCCCTGTCACGGGTTGTCATGCAGCAGGTTGTCACCGTCACGACCGACCAACGGCTGTGACGAGTCGTCTCTGTGGCAGGTGGTCTCTGTCACGGGTCGCACTTGCAACAACGGATCTTACTAATACTTATGTAGTTGCTTTGTGTTATAGAGCAGCAACCCATCCTGGATTCTTGTGCCCGTGTCAAGAGAGCTGGCGACGTGCCGATGTGACATAGAGCCGTGTTCACTGGAAATCGCTGCAATCATTGTGCACATTTGGAGGAGTCACTCTATTGCTTCCTGCTGCAACAGAGAGAATCAGCTTGAGTTCGGGACAAGGGCAGAAACCGCTCAAGGAGTGATAAATCAATAAGATCTAATCAACCTTCGTTCTAGCATGAATGTGGTCGAGGAATCTGACACAGACATTTCCTCTAAGAAAGTGTTAGTTCAAGGCCTAGGCAGTGACTCTCACCACAGTGACATTGACTGTGTTGATGTCACCACACGAATCCGGACGCATATTGCCACGAGCCAGTATGTCAATCTGTAACGTTGACACCAGCTTATTTTTCGCGTTTGCAGTGATTTAGCGCTGGAAATTAACACGGGTGTAGAGGAGGTACATGTACACAACTTATTTCTACTTAAGAAGTTCGCCTTAAATTTGAACTTGTACTCGGACACACTTAGACATGCGGCCGATGAAGAACTCAATGTAATCTGTAGTCTTGCATCCAGAACTGGATCGGTGTCATCAACCACTTAATTCTGCTTCATCAGCGGTAATTACGACAAAGGCGGAGACTCCAATTGTGTCACAACCGCCTTCCCTATCGTTGATGGCCCCTATACATCTTTTAAGGATGGAGAGACAATAATCCGGTGATGAGTCAGTTTTTAGGTTATCCTGATTTCCTTCCTTCGAGTACTCGTCATCTGGTAAAGAGCTGAGTGAGTCTGAGCTGCCTCCGCGTCGTATCGCACCGAACATCAACTATTGGTACTTTCGCCGGTTACGATACCAGTGCCGTCAGGGCTTACTCCGTTATCCACACGTTATGGCAACGGAGAACTAAAGACCTCTACGCCCAGTGCGCACACCGACGCCGCCAGAGTAGATACCGCACAGGATGAGTGGCAGATTGCATCCACCACTACAGATCTGACGTCGCCAGACTACCCATTTAGAGGCATTATCAAGTTATCAAGCCGACTGTCGGGCTTGCAAACGGCAAGAAGACTTTGTAGGCTTTCAAAGTCTCCTTATGCAGTGAATACGTTGCACACAAGGATGGAAGAGTTGCAGTTGCATCCACGCTGCTGCCTTGCTGACTTCTAAGTGTCAAGTCTTTAACATATCTGCCTAAGAACTAGTTCTGAAAACACATGCTCTTGTCTACCCTAGCTACATGGGTACGCGGCTCCCAAACATAAATCTGGAGTCAACTGTACAGATTTCGGAAATAGACTGCTGGTAGAGATAAAGCAGAAGAGCCTATGCACTCTCTCTTTCAAAGATGCCGTGTCGCAGCGTAGTTGCAGCACCGTCACACTTGCTCAAGCTTGAGACAAATTTGGTTTCATCTTTGGTGGCTTTACATCGTGACCAGGCACTAAAACACGTAAATATAAGTACAGACGATGAACGTACACTGCACTTTACTGCCATAGACGGTGAATTTGAGCGTTTCCTAGGCAGTTGTTGAAAGAGACAATCGGCATGGCGTGAGTGAAATCGCAGGAAACACTTATGCCTAGAGCGTTGACTTGTGCTCGTCGTTATCTGTGCTCCAAGGTGTATATTATTGGTCTCTCACCCATTCGGGTTGCCGACGGCACCTTTCGTGTTCACTCAGATTATGTAGGTAATCAAAGGTTGGGGAAAACTAAACGGATTGTTCTTTTTCCAATATCTGTGCTATATACGATTTGCTGCTAGTCACCAGGGACAAAAACACCATTGTTTTTCACCCATTGGTCATGTTAGTAAAGAAGTGCTTCGCTGCGATCTTTTGTCAGTTTCAAAAATCAGAATTAGTTCTGATTCAGGGAATTTCTCGGCGACCTTCTGGACGTTGTTCTGCACTCAGTCCTCTGGTGTCTCTTGTGGAGCCCCTCATGGGTTTGTTAGTCGCAACGAAGGAAACCATCGAATTGAGCAGATATCACGTTCGCCGTAGCAGGTCGCTACAACAACAACTGCGACTCTTCCTGGTGGGCCCGTCAAGCCAGTCTCCTGAAGAGTTTGTCTTTCCTTCTCCCATCCACATCGAGGTAGGTCCAGACTCATGAGCCTTTCAGTTAGTTGGGATTTCTTTCTCCAAGGGCGCACTTGGAGGGGTCAGTGCCAGTTTTGTCAGGATCGGACGCTTCATCTCAACGTCTTAGAGATGAAAACTGTCTTAATGATATGCCAGTTTCCTTCCGTGGTTCTCAAGGATCTTGTAGTTTAGTTTCTGGTGTACAATTAGACAGGGGTCTCTTATTTGTTCAAGCAGGGCACGCGATCGCCGATTTTTTCTCAGTTCACCAAGTAGGCACACTTATGTGCTTGCGACAATGGTTTTATAATTCACACACCTCACATCCCAGGTATGCTAAATAATGTTGCTGGTCTGAGCCTGAGAGGACTTCATACTTCGCTGGATTGTGTATAAATCACCTCGGGGTCCCTCAACCATCCCAGTCATTGTCTTCCGGCTTACATTTCTCAATTTCTCCATGCCCGGATTTAACAGCTTTGTCAATTGATGCATTAGTGTGCCGTTGGCCTCCAGTGGTGTTGTTAACATTTCCATCGATAATGCTAAAGTTCTTATGAAAACTTGGCATAAAAGACCAAACTATCTGTTGCTTGTGGCTTCAGACCTACCAGAACTGCCTTGGTTTCCTTTGTTGATACTGTTACCGTGCGTCAGGAGCCCCTGTCTTCTACTGGAGTATGGTAGTTTGCGGCAAACTCATTGAGAATATTGCCACCCAAATTCTCTGTTGTTTCAACCCCCTCTTTGGTGCATAAGTTTTCCTTAATGACGAACAAAGGGGGTTTTACGGACGGTTCTTCAGAAAATGGAGACTGTTTACAAAGACTTTTTGACGCATGGTGAGTGGACAAGATTTTCTGTACTGTAGTGGCCTCGGCGGTTGCCGACTTCTTTGTTTATCTCTTCGAGGTCAGGAAGGTTTCAGTTAGGTCGATCATGACACATCGATCAGCAGTTATGTTTCTCCGCAAGCGCATGTCTAGGATCTTTGGAGTGTCTCAGAGCCGACAGAACAGTGTTTTCTTTGGGATTTATATCTCGGTCTGAAATATCTCACTTTTCCAATCTTCCATCGCTTATAATTATCGCCAAACTTCTTACTCTGAAGTGTGCACATCTCTTGGCGCCGGTATCGGTCACACGCTGAGGGGAAGTACACGCTCTGCAAGACTCAATCGATCAAGTCAATGATTAATGGGAAGAGAGCGTGTATCATTCTAATGATTGTTTCTACATCTACAAGATAATTTACTCAAAAAATTCAGTATTAAGAAATCAAATACTTCAGATCTAAACCAAAAATAAAATTTAACGATGTTTAATGTTGCTTTTTATTTATAAAAATTAATGGCATAGAATGCGCAAAATATATTTATAAAAAATTGTAAATCTTCTATAGGGCGCTAAAATATACGCAACAGTTTCACCCGCGTTGTACTATTTCTATTTGATATTTTAATGTATTTTAAAATTTCTTAATACTTTGTAAACTCAGGATTATCGTAAAACAGTGCATTTCATGCGTGATATCACAGCAAGTAAGCTTCCTTCATAGATTTTACTCAGCAGTTGTGTAGTATATATACATACCTTTATTTCATGGCTATGTTATATTGTTAAGCCAGGGGTTCTTAGTGAAATTGTAGCTCGAACTTGAAAAACATGGGAAACAGTGATTCGTTCATGAAACAGGCGATATGTATGAAAACTATCGCTTGACATTTTAATTTCTAAATTCCAGGGGTTGTCAGTCCTCTTTCTGAAATGACTGACTTCCTTTTTGAATGGTAGATGAATTAACGAAAATATCCCACAATTTGCCCATGACGTGTTTCAGTTGTTTCAGGCTTCCCTGGCTTATTTTGAGGTTTTTCAGTATGATTCCTTTTTCGACACAACCTTGTCACTCGAATGCCTCTGAGACGGTAAAGGCTAGGACAACCACATTTGGCAGAGACATAACAAAGCATATCTTGTTTGCACACTGATTTTTGTTAATTCATTAACATGATTATACAAGAGTGGACAGGAAAATTTTGCCATAAAACCCATTATAGCTATTGATCTCTGTACTACCAACAAAGAGTGAGCATATGCTGCGCGTATGTATTATATGCTGCAGCTTTTCCGTTAGGCAGCTGATCAGCAAATATCTCAGCAGAGATGCTTATTGCTCACGTTTCCCACCTCCTAACTTGCCATAAAGTTTTGTTTCACTCTGTAAATGCTTTTTTCGGTTTCCTTTAACTCACTAAAAACGCAACAACACGAGAAACGAGAAGAAAGAGCCGTCCATTTGTTATACAAGATAGTTTTGATATAACGTCACATTAATGTTGATAATATTATACTTTATTCATCCCAGTAAATATTTCAACATTTCATCCACTTCGGTTTTTCGGTGAAATTGAAAGTCTACATAGTAAAGAACCCCGGAATGGCAAAAATAGCGTCCATACCACCGGAATTGGCAGCAAATTTTTCACAGGGGTGGTCTTTTTCTGCAGTTGCTTGAATAAGCGGGAGCGGACGCCACACACCAACTTAGCAACGTCTACCCACAGACTTATTTAGACGTCACAAAAATATTAATCACATCACCGTCTGGACAGTGAAAGTCACAAGCAGTAGTATTAATCGCTCCTTCAAAGTCCCAGTTGGGTCGTCACAGGAAATGCATGAGGTCAATTTCATGAATATGTTTCAAAAGTTTGCGATAAAAACTGCGTTTATTCTGAATATCCTATACTTTATGGCTTGATTTTCGTCGATTTTCAAAGCGACCAATCATTACCAGTATCAGGCTTAAATTTTCTGTGAGGGTTGACACGACTGTGATTGCTTTTTTATTTGTTTGTTTTATTCTTTTCTGTTCTGTCCTTGACAGTTTTGTGACGTCTGTTTTTCGACGGCTACATAAATTATCGATTTTCTTAAATAAATCCAACGTCGCGTCAGAGACGTTAATTGAGGTAAAAAGTTGGGTTTTCGTGAACGAAAATAAACGCCACATCTAAAGAGCGTTTTATCAATGGATGTTAAAGATATTATGTAATCGTTGGTTGCACATATATTTGCAACTAAATTTCAACCAGATTTAATACTGCGGAAGTACTTCTGGCGGGCACAATCAACATTTACACATCGCAGTTACCAATACCAAAATCAAAACCAAATTTCAACCAGATTCCATGTTGCGATTTGGCCTAATCACTGGTAGAACTTCAAACCGACCGTTTCTGGATTCCAAACCGTTCACTGGGATATGAAATGTTAAAAGTGAGTTGCGCAGAGTTTTGATGCAACAGGCACCTTGGCATGACTATTAATGCATATTTTAAAGAATTCTGCATTTTTAAATATTCAAAAGGCATTTTTGAGGCCCCAAGTGCTATTTCCGCTGACGAAAATGTTCTAGTTATTTTTAAGTTCTACAACTGACCTCGGCAGTCCAAGAAAGTGAACAAATCGGTGAATCTGTGGTTCTAGTGATTGTGAGCTCCTCAACAAGTACAACTAAAGGACGAAGTGAAATGAAATGCCTACGTAACTGAATATTCTGCACATGTTGTCTATGATCACATTTTTTAGTTTGCCCAGGGAATGTTTGATAGTAGGAAGCACAAATTCGTCAGAGACATAGTATAGCATAACTGTCTGATGCCCCACTACTTTGTTTTGAAAATTTGCATTATCTATGTGAAAACGGACAGATAAATGTTGCCACTTAAGCAAAAGTGCAATCAGATGGTTACAACACTATACTGATCGCTCAACCGACTACAACATGCAGTGTGTATACCATCTATCACTACGCCACTCAGTGGGGCTCTTTACATGGAAAGAGCTTCAGCTCACGCTCTCTGTTATAAATGTTTATGTACAGATTTATTTTTAATTATTATAATTTTCTAAAATCGCCGAACTTCCTCTCAAGATTATTAAAATTTATGTTATATATTTTATATGGATTAAATAAATCAGGCTTGTAATACCCGTATGAATATCTCCAAATTTAAAAGGCATCAATTAGCACGTTAAGTTAGCCGCAGATATGTTGCTCAGTTTTATATAATTAAATTAATCTTTGAATATGAAAGCTGCATGAATTTTTCTGAGAAGAAGCCTTAAAAGCATAGTTTTTATCACTCTTTTAATATGCAATAGATCTGTGTAAAAGCATTAAATGCAAATTTGTAAGTTTATTAATAAATGTTAATTAATCTGAATTATTCCGGTTTCATTTCATTTAATTTTGATCTTGTGTAGGCGTTGTTTATTTCTTTATATTCTCAAAAGAAGTTGGTGTTGGTATCACAACCAAATAATGCATAATGTGTTTCTGATAGCTTATATTTTTGAAATTCTGCAAAGTTTTCAATGTGTTCACAAAGACATTACAGAGACATTTCAGTTTCATGGTGACAAATCAACGAACTGTAATTTTTAGAAAGGTCAAATTCTGAAAGGTCAAATGCCTAGTTGGTTTGTGCAATATCTTTAACTTTAAGTAATGGCATGCTTTTGTACAATCATTTATTTTGACCATTCCGTGCCGTAAATTATCTGTTTATTATGAATGCATGTAGCGTAATTCCGTTATTTCCATTAAGAAATTACGTTTCCAATTCTAAATACTTGTGTTTATGCCGAAAGTTTACTTTTTCTCTTGAATTGACGTTGCACTGCCTAGTTGGTTTGTGCAATATCTTTTATTTTAAGTAATGGCATGCTTTTGCACAATCATTTATTTTGACCATTCCGTGCCGTAAATTATCTGTTTATTATGAATGCATGTAGCGTAAATACGTTCTTACCATTTGGAAGTTACGTTTCCAATTCTAAATACTTGTGTTTATGCCGAAAGTTTACTTTTTCTCTTTTTGTAGTTTCTTTCGTCGGAAAAATCTTCCAAAACTGTTTGACGTATAAAGACAAAATTTAGCACTTCAAATGTCAAGTTTATTTTTCATGGAAACGGGAAGTGATAGGGCTAACACACAACACACATATAGTTTAAGTAATTCGGAAATGGACATTTATATACAAAGCACCAGATAAAGAGCGATTCTGAGCTATTTTGATCATTTGAGCCTAAAAGGGTTGCATAAGATGTACTCCAATGACCTTAAGATATCCCGGGGATTTAACTTTTTCCGAAAATTCCGCTCTCTGGCAAATTAGAAGTGATAGAGTGATTTCCAGTTCATTCTCCATCTCGTAGGGCTAAAAGACGTTACATAAGAACTGACTGGGTGCCGTCGGCCTATCCCTAAGATGTACCTAAGTGACCGAAACCTTGTAAGTTCACAGGTCACATGATTTCTTCATTTAGAAGCCCAACTGATATAAGGCGTGAAGTGAGTAATTTCGTGATCTGGGTCGTGACCTTGAGCCTAAAATCACAGGTCATAGGAAATGTGTTTCTCGCAAAACAATATACTGTTTTAAGTAAGACACACTTTTCTTTTGTTTTGTCTATGTATAAAACAAAAGATAACAGGACATATAAAAGAATGGATTTTCTCACTGGGCATTTTTCCCTTGGGCTGTCTACGTCCGCCTTTCCAAATAAGTCATGTTTAAAGCTGCAAAAAATTGAAGTGTGAAATGTATTTTTGTACAACCAAAACATTGTGATGATATTGCGCTAAGTATGGAAAACGAGCGAACCCCATATACCTGACACTTCGCTAAACCGGAGAAATTAGCTCAACCAGCAGGTGACCGGTTTATTAAGGTTTTACTGTAATCAACTTTCAGAAAATGTCACTGGTGTGTATGCGTGTTTGTGTACGCGTGTGTTTGTGTGAAATAGTTTATGGCCTATAAGATACCCAAATACAACTATGCTCACATGGTGGTTGTTATTTTGAGCGCCAAACCATATTACAACTCTCAATAACTCACCAAGGCATACCTTCGTGTCGTTTACTCCACAGCAGCACTAAAAATAATTGTAAACAATTGTTTTGAAGAAAAGTAAGAAAAACAAATCTGGGATGTAAACATTAGACTTCACTTTGTTGTGTTTTCTCACGCCTTATCGTTCTCAAGGCCCCGATAAGTGTTTAGGTTTATGTAGTGCTTTTGCTTGGGTTCTGGAGTAAGTGGTGATGGAAATCGATATAACCTCAGGACTTGGAGCCAGTCTCATTCCATTGCAAGATACACATAACAGGCTTCACTAAATCTTAAATATTAGAAAATTTTGCCTTTGTGAATTGCTCAGTGTCATGCCATGCAATCGCATCGCGATATTTCCTGGGATTTTCGTGATTTTTTACATTTTCACTGGTCACATAGAATTTTTAGGGTTTTAGGCCACACGTATTAATGACCCTCATCGATTTCCCGGGGGCAAAACGATATAATAATGCTATGCACCATGGTGTGTTATCCCATAATATATCCCAGGCGATCGGTAATCGACAATGTTCACAATTAAACAGCAAAGAATGAAGTTTGTCTAATGTAACGCTGTTATTATGCCCCTCCTCTAATAGACATTATAATTAATATAAACAATAAATCTGTGTTTAAATATTGTATTTAAAGCGTTTATTGACTAATTACTATTTGACATCGTAACATGTTCTAATTTTCGGATGTTCTTACCCACAGTTTCTGTCAAAATTACCAAAATTTGAAAACTAAAAATTACTTCAAGGTACAAACGTTCACTTATTCATTTATACATATAAACAGACTTACTTTTTCGACCCCTCTTACCATCGAAAGCAACTTTGGCAACCACTTTTGCATTAAACAACACATCCGGATGGGGGTGGGAGCACGCTGTGTGTTATATATTATCAGGCGTACCAAAAAAAAAAAAAAAACGAGGAGAAAGTGGAACTTTCGTTAAGGGGCGGGGGAGGTAATTTTCATTCAGTACTGCGCATTACACACAAAAAGTGTTTTATCTGAATTTTACTCGCGTTTCGTTACAAAAGTGGCAATATATCAAACATAGCACTGTGCGTTTAGGGGTGGTATCAAATAGTGTGTACTATACCTATACTATAAGATATTTGGTGGTATTCAAAGGTCGTGGACATGCATGGTAACCAGATGGTGCCGTGATCGTTCCCCTTGGATTCAATCATAATTTCTATTGAACTGTAAACAATTGTTCAAAATTCAGCAAAGTATATTGGTTATGATCTCTTTTATATTATGTTTTCTTCTGTGTAGAGGATAGTCAGAAAATTAATCCAAACCATCTTCACACAAAAAAATGAAAGGAAAAAATCAGATATTTAAAAAATGGGACAGCAAATAATCATGGCAAAAACACGTTTAGCACTATCTAATACATGAGGTCTAACAGATAACAGAGCATTAAGTTGAATTTTCTAACCAATCAGGGTTTATAAATTCCTGTTTACGCCATTTTTAATATGTTATTTCAACAATTTTAATAAGATGCTTATAGAAGTCCTGACAAACAAAGGTGTGGTAGCATTAAGTAATTTGTAATCGGTCCACCCAACAGCACGCTTACATTCTGTAAAAGAAACAGATGGTACTACGATTATACATCTGATACTCCAAGAAACTTCACATGCTCTTAATTTGCCACTTCGATAAGAAAAATGGAGAACAGTCATTTACTCAGAGGTCATTTGTTCCATGGCCATTTGCTCTGCGACCATTTGCTCAGTGGCAATTTGCTCAGCGGCCATTTGCCCAGTGGCCATTTCTTCAGTGGCCATTTGCCCAGCGGTAATTTGCTCAGTGGCCATTTGCTCAGTGACCATCTGCCCAGTGGTCATTTACTCAGTGGCCATTCTACCAGTGAACAGTCATTCACTCGCAAAAAAAAAAACACGACTCGGTAAGCAAATGGCCTACCCAAATAACATGACGCTAATAGACATATAGTGACTGCTATTTTAAATGCCCAGTTTACTTTTTATAAGCAAAGCGAACAAAAAGATGGACATCGTAGGCTGGCTGTCATTAGCTATAACCTGCATCACTCTGTTTACTAAAAAGTGATCTGCAGAGCCCAGTTTGGTAACTCATTAAAATACATAATTACAAGAATAAACACATGTATCCAGTGCTCCGCTACAGTAAAGAAAGAAGCTATGAAAATCAAACTTCTTGACACAGTTAACAAACAGAAAACATGTACACTGTATATTCTTAAAATACACATGATTCTGGACTAATCAAATGATAATTCTCCTGATTTTGAAAATACAACTTTATAAACATTTATATTAACCACAAAATTGGTCATATATTATATCGCACATTCAGTTCATTAGCTTGTAAGACAATTCTTTTTTATTTTGATCCAGCGTTACGAATAAATCACGCTTAAATAGTCAAATGGTTTTTGTTTCACACCCAGAATTCTTGAACAAAACTTATTTGTTAACCACCACATCCTCCACAACCACCACAGCCGCCACAGCCGCCACATCCGCCACAACCGCCACAACCACCACAACCGCCGCATCCACCACAACCCCCACAACCGCCGGCATCACCACAACCACAACCAGCGCAACTACCCGCACCAACCGTGGTCTTCATATAAGTGTTACAAGGGGTAGGTACCAGGTAACCAGCTGCAACTACTAGCCCTAGAGTTTCGGACTCCATACGGCGTACTTCCTTCGTGCCGTTCTTTTTCGATTGGGCCACCGGTTTCCCGTTTTGATCTTGCGGGCGTGGCTGACAAAGAACATGTAACATCGCCACAGAAAAAGCCAAACAAACATTCTGCGCCAGTTCTTGGTCAAGTATTTCAAGAGTTCCAGACTTAAGGTCTACGCTGACATTTTCAATCTGAAAATTCGTTCTCGTCTTGCCAATAACTTTTGGGTGCATGAACCGGGTTCGTAGATTGTAGAACTTGACGACTAGGTGACCGGGATTTCCTGGCACCCCGGCCACGCCTTTCTTTGGTGCAGTCGTTGCTGTACCAGCAACACCTGGGTATGCGAAAACAAATAATTTATGCTGACATCAATGATTTTAACAACTGACATCAAACCAGGTAAACATCCTAGCACAAAACACACGAGTATCAAACCGAAATAAACATTTTCAGTGGGCAACTTTACTCACTGATTTCGGGGTTAACTAGTCTAATTTGCCTTTTATTCATTTATTTATTGTATTTGGCAGACCCGCTGTCCCCAATCACCTTTGATATACCATGTAAGTTAATAACTGACCTGGGATTCCGGGTACGCCCTTCTTGAATCCGTCCCATTTTCCTATAACGATCCCCCAGTCTCCCCAATAATCCTTAATCAGCATGGCCCGTTCTCCGGCTCCTGGATCTAAAACGGGGTATTTTGAACCGGAACTCAGCTGAAAGAGATCAATTTGAACCGAACACAGCTTTAAAATAATAAAATATCACGTGACAAATTATCTTAGTCTGATTATTGCCAGATTATTGTCAGATACTTTGACGAGTTAACAATCATCAATGTGGCAACTTATGGAGAAGTTTTGACAGGGTTTAAATTCAACTACAGGATTCCGCAATATTTTCTTTATCGGTAATGGGAAATCAAAAATATTTATTTATTATCAGTTATGTACAAATTGATTACCATGAGTTCCCATGACTTTTTAATGTGACGCCTAAACGTTTTGTCTGAAATAACTTAGTTTGAAATAACACCTCCTTTTTAACAAAACGCAGAGTTCAAAAAGAGCTTTCCCCTACCTTTTTATGGAAACGCATAGTACTGAATGAAAATTGCCCTTTTTTAAAAACGAAACTGCCACTCGGCGCACACCTCAAAATCACACCCGCTTCTTGGCGTTTTTTTTTTTTGGGGGGGGGGGGGGGCATGGCAACACGTATGCTACCAAGCGATACTCACCACACACTCCCTTCCTTAAACGATAACAGGAATTACCTGGGAGGCCGTCGGTAACTGGTCTTGACCAACAAGATGCGAGACCGCCGCCATTTTCTCCCCACAAAATACTTGCACTGCACTCATTAGCAGAGGGATCGAATGCACAACTCGGCATGTAAATTTCAGCTCTTGGGCATGGTTGAACAACCTGTGTTATTGAAACGTTCTTGTAATTAATTTGTATTTAAACAATTCCCTTCTTTTCAGTTTTGGAAATTCTTAACAGATACTTGCTGAAATTGACTGTTCATTCCAAAACAAGTTACGTATACATATATACGAAACAACACTGAATGCTTTCGCCATTCCATAAACAAATTCAAAACGTTTTACTCAATAATTAAGTGTATTGCAGCACGAAATATCTAGGGCATTTTTTTATCATTTTAAAACTTAAATATATTTCCCAAGATATTACCTAATTTTAATATTAACTCGGCTTTGGATGATTTAAGACAAGTCATATGAAACACTGTATTTGTGTCTTTGGGAAAAAAACCACTGAGGAGGGCCAAACAACAACGTCGTTTCAGCGTCGACTGTACAATTTGGCTCAAACTCTTTCAGCTCACTCAGTAACTGTATTTTGTAAGTTGGTATTTTCTCTTCTCTACTTGAAGCATTAAAATTATTCATCCGAAATTCGACTTGACCTGACATAAATTACATTAGGCCAGGAAGAACAATACTCTTGTGTTTCAGCCCAGTTTCTGACAACTGTGACCCGGCCGGCGAAATTTTTTTTTCTCGAAAAAAAAAATGGACCCGGTCGCGCTAAAGTTTTGTTGTTGAAAATCTCGATACCCCGGTATAGACCAAAATTCTTGGGTCGTTTTTTCACAAAATATGGTTTTATAAAATGTGCTTATGACATAACACTAATATGATCAATATTTATGAATATTTAAAAGCGTCGAAAGAATTACTCTACTTGTATAAAAAATGGGAAAGCCGAAGGCGTTAGTACAAAAGTTTAAGATAAAATTTTCCTTTGAAAGGTCATTTTAGGCATTTTTTCTGCTACCAAGCAATATGTTTTCTATTTTTAATTTTTTTACTCAAAATATTTCAGACTCCGACCTGATCATTTTTTACTGCATATTTTAGTGACCAGGCCGGGGAACGACAATCAGGGTTATTTTTTCCTCGGCTTATGCCCATTTTGAAATATACACAAAATTTTATTTCTCAGAAATATGATAACATATTTCAGTGTAAAACACGACACTACATTTTAATAAACATAACAATAAAGAATTTACCGACCTGTGAGAGGCCACTATGCATAAATTGGAAACATCCGAAGGGAGTCTGGGAAGCGGAATAGGACCCCACATCTGTTTGATATTTTCCGGCATGGTAAAAGAACCGAATTCTCCTGGCTGCAGATGTAGAATACAGGGACCTTTATCTGGTGCGTCTACAGATGCTGAAAACGACACTGTTACCGGACTGCCGTTGTTTTCTTGAGAAGTGCCAGATCTCTTGGGACTGACGTAGCCGTTGGCGAGTTCTATGCGTGGTTCAACCGTTTTCCCCGACGGAGGGGTGCTGTCAACAACGCTCCCCATCGGGTAAGATAGTTGACCGTAGCTCTCATCTGAGCTAAAACACCAGAATCCACGCTTATCAATCAACTCAAACTGAAGGTCGGCGTATCGCCTTGTATCGAATTTGAATTTGGTGATGCCTTTTGTGGAGTTTTCCCACTCGGTTTGAGGCCCTTTAAGTTTCAAAATGGTGGGATTATTTTTCAAAGCATTTTCCCGTGTGCTTGACAAATTGACTTTCAACATAAAATGGGAGTTCATTTCTTCGATGGGATTCTGCACTTTAACACTGTTTATGGTAATATCTGCCATCTTACTGGACACAGCCATGACTTGATCCGGTGTGACGAGGTGGAGCTCCCCAAACGGTGGGTCACCTCGGTACATTGCCCCTGTCTGTGCAAACTCCTCTCCAAAAGTCTCCATCCATAACTGCCTTGTCTGATCATCACTTCGATTAAGTTTCGAGTCTGGAGTGCGATCGTTCACTGAGTCGTCGTGATTGAACATTTTCCCAAGTACAGTCGTCGTGTCTCGCTTGTAAATGATGGGATGCAACTGGTGGGAGTGCCACACTAAATCAAAATCGTAACACGGGACTAGGAATAAATCCATATTCATTTTCTTTAATGTCAGATACATCTTATACCTTTTGACTGCAGATTTGAGAAATTTCTCGTCGCAATAATGTGGCAGGGAAACCTGGTAAAAGAACATACGCTGCCTGCCCACTGCGGCCCGTAGGTCATATTTGCATTCTGAGTGGTATTCTTCCGTTTCCTCCTCAGGAGCAGTTGTAAGATCAACTTCAAATGGCTCATTTGGGTACTCCTTTAACCATAGTTTCTCCGCCGACTGTAATGCCTTTTGATACCATGTATCCCCGAAGACTTTGTGGTCTATGACTTTGCCAACAATTCGAAGAGTGTCTTTCTCATAATAATATGGAGCAAGCAAATGACAGTGCCAAATCCAGTGAATATCCAACGGCGGAACGATATTCTTCTCTCCATGTTTAGCCAGCAACGGCAGCCACAGTTTTTCATACCTAGATTTAGGTAAAAAGAAAGAAGTCTTCGCTAATTCATCTTGTTCATTTCAGGAAACCATGTAAATATTAAGCCTTTTTTAACGTTTTTTATTTACAAACTCACCCCTCCAAAAAACCAATTACAAACCCCATCATGCCCACTGAATAATTTTGCAGGATTCTTACTTTTTCATTCTGAAGACGGTTGGAAATAAACTGTAGACGATACATACATTCATATAAATTTTAAGAAAAGCACATAAATGAACATATTTATACGAATTCCAGCTGTTCTGAAAGAAAAAATTTACACATACTGTACCAAGAAACTAAGGTCTACCGTAGTAAAACTATACATACCTTCGGATTGCTGCATTTACAACGGCACCCTCGTAGAGGTTTGGGTGTTTGTTGACTTCCTTGAGAAACACCAGCTGTTTCTTAGAGGCATCTATGAGATCAACGCCAAAACCTATGCTCTTATAATAATTTTTGGAAATCTTCTCGTCCTGATTGGAACCCATGCTTGCCTTGTTGTTATTCCATGCTTAGAGTGATTTGCCTATAAAATACAAGAAACCTGAATTGAGATTAATCTCGGTGCTCTACAAATATTAGTGTAGCTTTCTCTTAATGTTATTATTTTTACGACACAATGTTTGGTCATGTTTTCATCTGAATGTCCTATTTTAGGCAGAATCTCCGCATTGATGATAGCGATCTATTAGGTCAAGTAAACTGATTGTAAACCGTGAAAGCAACTGATGAAGAAATGGAGACTATATCTTTACAGACTTTTTGTCAAGACCAAAACTGTTGAACTTAGCCCATTTTTATATCAGTTTATTCTCGGTCATACTGACGGTGTATGTGTTCAATACGACAAAGAATAGACCATAAAATGGAAAACGTCTATGAGAATGATAACGATGACAGAAACACAAACAGGCTTCGTCACGTGTTTATACCCGTCCTCATTCCTTTACAGATTATAAATTCTAAAATTTTAAAACCACATAAGGTCGAATAAAAAATACAACTAAAAATTGTACCCTTCCTAATGTACTTTGTAATAATAATAATAATAATAATAATAATAATAATAATAATAATAATAATAATAATAATAATAATAATAATAATAATAATAATAATAATAATAATAATAATAATAATAATAATAATAATAATAATAATAATAACAATAATAATAATAATAATAATAATAGTAGTAGTAGTAGTAGTAATAATAATAATAATAATAATAATAATAATAATAATAAAATAATAATAATAATAATAATAACAATAATAATAATAATAATAATAAATAGGACACTTGAGAAGCTGAACACCAGAAAATGAACCATAGAAATAAAGGAAAGTAAGAAACTAAATTATCTTGAGCGTCCATAACATGGAGGAAAATAATAAGGAGGAAATAATGAAGGCAATTCTCAGCTTTGTCTTCATTATTTCCTTTGCGTGAAATTATCCAAGTAAATTTGTTGTCCTCTTGGTTCTCTTAACTAGAGATTCTCATTCAACCATTGGGTCCTCCCTTTGATTTTTTGCCTATAACGAATGTTCCCATAATTGGACGATTTCATCCGAGCTTTTTCATATTCCCACAACAAATTTCTATCCCCCAGTAAACATTATGCCGTTCTTTCCACGTTCGATGGACGTCGCACCCGACATCGGATCAACACCGGGTTTTTGGTTGTTTAGTCGAAACAACGTCTACCTTCCCAAGTCGATTGTCCGAAGTCTAATCAACGTTGCTGATAGGTTGGAAATGAAAATCGAAACCACGTCCACCTCCAGACGTTATACAGACGTCGAGAAAGCGACGCTATATAGACTTCAGGGAAAATTAATCCAGAATCGCCAACTTGACAGCCACAATCATAGAGTGGTCACGCCCCCTATCCCCTCCCCCGCACCTTTCACAGTACTACCATCCCTGGATCATCCGGTCACGCAGAATATGTAACAAGGGCGATTTCCATGAATATTTCTCAAAAGCGGGTGAGTAAAAACTTTTTTGCCGAATACTTAATGTTGAGCTGAAAGGGGAAAGACCATATGTTGTGGTTAGGACATTATGTCAAGCCTTTAGAAATGTATTTTTCTTCTTGCCAAATAAACGAAATTAATATTTGATTGTGTCAGCAATACCAGAATAATAGAAGGAAATCTAGTCTTCCTGACAATGCATTTACTAAGAAAAAAAATACTATTTCTAATTAAGAAAATAAAGAACAGAAATAAGAAAGAAAGCATCTTGTATGAAATGATGCAAAAGTCACGTGACCAATCAGGAAATCAATAATAAATCACGGTAGGAAAATCACGTAAAATGGCTGTGTGCTCCATAAGTTAAGAGAGATAAATCCATTAGACATAGAAGCTGCTCATTTACTGGGAGAAGTAAATCCATTATTCATGGCAGTAAGTAACTGGTAGATCTTGGGCAGAAGTGATCAGTTTTCATGAGTAAGTGTGCTCTGTAAATCAGAGGAACTCTGCAGAGTAACACTGAACGATAGAAACATACTTAGTTTCATCCCGGACCAAGCATCCCTTTTAATTATGTAAAGTCGCCTCAATCATTACGGCTCATATTTTCTGAAACGCGATTAATTACGTTTTGTAGTCAGGTCGTTTGAGGACGGTTTGAAAGAGAGGGGGCGGGAGATGACCTCCGAATCCGCACTCAATCCCCCCCCCCCCGGGGGGGGGGTGGTCAGGGTTAGTTAGAAAAGTGTTACCATGCGCGTACAAAAAACAACGCGAAGAAAGAGGGATAATTTTGAGTTCAGACGCGGTATGGTGGAGTGTCAATTTCGTTAAAAAGGGGGCAATTTTCATTGAGTACTCCGCGTTTCCCACAAAAATGGGGTTATGAGGTTATTAGCTCCACGTTTAATGGCCGTTTCAAAAAGTCATGGACACGCGCATGGTGACGAGTAGCTACGTGAGTGAGCCACACCCCCCTGGGCGCAACCCCAATATCGCACACGAATGTGTAGCTCAACTGTGTGAAAAGGCAAAGTGTGTCTATTTTGCTTGATTTTCTTGTTATCATTTAATAAAATTTTAGTGAAATTTTATTCCACCTATGTAGTATTCCATTTTATAAATTGCACTGGGTTAACTCTTGATAAAATTGAGAGAACCATTGTTTCTTGGCCAACAAATCAAAAAACAGCTTTTCGCGTGCCTACCAATCCTTCTTCGGCACAGGTGGATACAGAATCTGTATATCCATCAGTCATTTTGTCAGTGGAATGAATGTTTCTTGCAAATCACATCGCAACAAAGATTCGTTTTAAATTCCTCCATTTCTTACTGGCTGACCTGATAACTCTTACACGTTGCAGTTCCATATGTAGATTGCTGCAAAAATTAAAACGTCGGAGCCTTGTAAATACACAACAAGGCCAAAATATCTCGTTTTGAGAAGCTCGAAGCGGAGCAACGACTACTGCGTTAGGATGATTTTCAACTCGAGAAACGAACACGGGAAGGCGCGATTTTTGCAGCGGATGCAACGTCAAGCATACTTAGAATGGCTAAATTTCCGGAGTGAAGAGGTAAACGTGTTTATTCACATAACGCTCTATGGTCAAGGACTAATTAACTTAATATTTATTTTCTTTATAATTTCTGGCTCCTTCCACACATCTCCTTGGGCCAAGCCAACAATTGTTTCACAGAGCTTGACCCTGGGGACGACTAGAGATAAGGACTAAATAGGGGTTGAAAAACTAATTTTTTCTACAACTTCACAAAGGTTCTACCCCTTGGCCCGGCTTCTCCAAACACTAAAATTCAACGTTTTCAACCCGAAGTTGAAACTTGTACTTCAAAAACTAGAAATATGCGCCATTACAAGTACCTATAAATCATAACCTAATCTCTTTATCATTTTTTTTCCACATTTTAAGTCTCTCATGCTACAAGAACTTGCCTTTACAACAAAATTCCGATAGCCCTATGTTTTTCGTACACTTCCTGTTTTTTAGGCAACCAGGAAATAATTTAGTTGTGGTCCGGTTCCACGTGGTACTTGGAAAAATATATAGCTTTAAGATAAGAGAAGTGGGAGAGAGATTGTTCGATAGACATGGGAAAAGAAAGTCAGCCATCGCATGTTTATATTAACTGACAAGAAAAAGGGTTGAAGTACATTTGCCACAGGCGAAAGATTAACTTGCAAATATCCCAGTAACATGTTGTGTAAAAGTTGTAGGAACGTCGTGACCGAAAGTCTGACCGAAGTTGGGATTTGGTTGATGGAACTCCTTTTCCACACATGGGTATATGTCAAGAAAGTGACGTTAAATGGACGATGGGAGATGTATAGACAATGCCTAGACACTGGGAAATCGACGTTGTGTTGTTTGTTTTGACGTCTTCCATGCAAAAACCCCAAACAGGGTCACTCCATTTAGTAAACATGTACGACCTGTCGTTGCTCCAGTTGTTGTGATCAATCTTTTTTTTAGGTTTCGGTTTGCAACAATGTTTGCTTGCCGACGTTTATTGGACGTCGGGCAGAAAATGCAAAAAAAAAAAAGATGTTCTCTGACTAATATATATAGAAAACCGTATGCAGGACACACAAAGAAAGATCTGCCAAAATTTTCTTGTGTGTGTACATATACATGCAAGTGCGTGCATATATACGCGAGGCGCACGTATAAAGTATATTGGCCAACAACAACCGCTGGCAAATGTGGTGGGCTGAAGAACAGACAATACTGCTGAGACATGCGTTGGCGAATATCAAGATGGGAAGAAAATCAATGATACATTTTGGACCTAGCTTCTTTTTAATCGAAAGAAAATCCCTGAAGTAGTTGCACAAACAAGGACTAGCCACTGCAGACATAAAAAAAAAAACAACTTGCTATAGTTAACGATGTCAAATTACCCAATAGCTTCAAAGTAACATTCTGTAATTGCGGAGACTCGTGTACGTAATCTATTCCAGCCATTCCGCAGAATGCGCCAAAGCAACCTCTCAAAACTCGGCGAATCAATAGCAATTTCTGCTCTGGAAATGAGGCCATTCATAATTCTTTCAATGCGGGACATGTTTCCGTTTATTTCATACTAGAACATTGGCAGAGGTGCGGGTGGCTTTTATCATTGTATGCGTAGCGCTGTCAACAAATGCGGAGGGGGCGCGGGGGGTCTGACAGTCAGTAAAACAGGACTGGATATTTCGATAGTTCAAAAGAGCTGTTTCGTTTTTGTTTATTTGTTTGTTTGTTTTTTTTTGGGGGGGGAGGGGGGGGAGCTCGATCCCCCAGTTCCCACGCATATGATCAAATACAGGTGGCCATAAGAATATCCCTCCCTTCACTGCTTACTAACATTTTTGTCCTTGTGCGGTTATAACTTGTGTGCTTGAGCATCCATCTACTCATACAGGTTCTTGTCCATTGTTAAATACGTCAATATGACGTTCCAACGTTGGAACAACGTCATTTCGGCGTCGACTAACGGCCAGTTGTGTTCTGAGTATAGTTTCCCTCGCAAAGGTGCTTATAGTCTATGTGTTAGAGCAGTCATTCAACCACATAGCTGCTTATAGTCTGTTGGCTTGATAGTCACTCATTCGCGTAGGTGCCCACAGTATGTATGCCTGAAGTTCTTCACGTATGCAGATGTTTATAGTCTGTGTGCTTATGCACTCATTCACTGGCACAGGTGCTTATGGAATGTGTGCTTGAACAGTCACTCACTTGTGGAACGGATTATAGTTTGTGTGATTGAGCAGTTATCTGTACAAGCGCCTACAGTGAGCGTGATTGAGCAGTCATTCACTTGTTTAAGAGATTATATTTTGTGTGACTGAGCAGTTATCTGTACAAGTGCTTACAGTGAGGGTGATTGAGCGGTCATTCACTTGTGGAACGGATTATAGTCTGTGTGGTTGAGCAGTTATCTGTACAAGTGCCTACAGTGAGCGTGATTGAGCAGTCATTCACTTGTGTAAGGGATTATAGTTTGTGTGATTGAGCAGCTATCTGTACAAGCGCCTACAGTGAGCGTGATTGAGCAGTCATTCACTGTGCTATTGCTTATACTTTGTGTGCTTGAGCATTCTTTTGCCTAGTTTCGGTTTACACCACAGCCATGCTGCAGTCAAAACACCACTCTTGATAACATCCGTTGACGTTTGATTTCTGTTGCTGGAGCAATGATAAAAAAATTCATTTCATTCATAGATTTTCGTCTCATTAAAAATAACATAACCGTGTGATACTCTCCTGAATACTGTTTTGTTTCACATTTTAACCTCTAACTTTTCCCTGCTAAACAATAGTAACGAAGTGTAAAAATTCAGGCAGGGACACGTCTTCACTGTCTCACAACAAAAACAGCCACCCTTTTGTTCAGTGGCCTGTTTCTGAACAATCATCACATAACAGTGTTTATAAAATAATAGACTTTAAATTTTAAAGTACAGTGTTGTAAATGTGCAAGCGCGTTCGTAAACTGCTTTGCTCCCCCTTTGGCCTTTTAAACCTATCAGATTTTAATATGGATGTACAGTAAAACCTCATTCTGGACAAACCCTGAAATACCGGACACCTCTGTATACCGGACAAAATCCGCCAGTCCCCCGTTGTCCGGTGTACGCAGGTTTTACTGTATCTAATTCAATCACCCTGTATGGCACTGAACTCAGTTTTAAATTGTTTATGAATCATCCTAACAGAGCGCCGTGTCATACAAGTGGCAAGGGACAACCGATGGGTTTCTGATTCAGCACTTTAATTCGTCACCAAGGACAATGTTCCTTTCTTTTCAAAAGACATGTACAACATTGGTGCTGTTTTAACAAGTTTTATTCCTTCATAAGCACAGCAAGTAATAATTCAATATTTGCGAATACAAACATAAATATAAAATGAAAAATGTCTGAAATAGATCACAAAGGCGCGGCGCAGTTTCTGTGGACATTTCCGGGACTTAAATTTCCTCAGTGAGTCCTAACAGCCTATTATGTGTTTTGTTTCTTGTACTTAGGTAAAAATTTTGTATGCTGAGTAAACGTCATGCAGTATATGTTTAGAGTTGTGCGGTATATGTTTAATTTATGCGATTTCCAAGGGATCGCATTTCCTGCTATCTTGGTTTTATTCTGTCATCGATCTGATATTTTCGTAATTATGTTTTTAGTTTATAACCAGTTAATTAATTAGAGATAGTCTGCTAACCTCAAGGCTGTTCACTTTTTTACAGACTGAGAATATATACCTACCTTGGTATCCAATTTTTGATCCAAGCGCTATCCGTAATAGGAATTAAATAAAGATATCGATTTACAGTATCCCTTTTGTGAATATAACAGCCCCGTTGTGATTTATTGAAGTATGCATACAATACTATCAAGACACCGTTGGAAAAAAGGAGCAGGTATTGACATGAGAGGCACATTCAGCGTTTCTGCTACGCTTCTCTTGTACTCAATCTGTCAGATATAGGCGCAGTAAAAACATCCGCCTGCCAATTGCATTTGCAGAACTAGAGCAATCCATTTCAGACCGAACTACTGCGCAAGAAGTGTTGTTAAGTAAAAAAAACCCCTGCATATTGAACATTTGCAGGCCTTTGGTTTGTTTTGTTATTTATATTGGTATTAATGAAAGAGTTTCCTATAATGTTCTGTTTGCTGATATTTTCCCCATTAACTGTGATTCTCACGACTGCAGACAATTTGCCAGACAACAAATGGCAATAATGAACGCAAGAAGATCACTTAAACAGCTGTCATAATGGATTGGCAAGGTGCCTGAACTAACTGTATTTTTCGCCAAGATCTACTTTTTGTAAGTAGGTCAAACAAGTAGACAGAAAGTCTAAGATTCCAAGATGAAAATGTGATAATCAATGGAAGGTGGTTGCGTATGGCCAATATTTCACTACAAATGACTTCCCTCATGCTGGCTTTTTCCATTACGAAAAAACTAACTAGGAAATAAAGATCATCTCGTAAATATTAAAAGCCTTTCTAATTGAATTGAAACAGAAAGTCGATTGGGTTTTAGTTTTTCTAAATCGAAAGTGTACAGTTTGGTAGTGAGCTTCACTTCACGGGTGGCAGATTCAGAATAGTAATCACAACCTCTTTAGCCCAAACATAAACAAACTAAAAAATACGTGTCAGTTGTGAAATTTGCTATAAATGTTCAAGTCAGATTTCAGCTTTATTTATTTATAGATGGCCTAAAGCTTTAATGCAATGATGGGTCGCTACGTGTGACCTTTCAGCTAGACAGAACACACCGTAAACCAATTTGTAGTGCCCAGAAGCAGGATAGACATGTAATTCAGAATCCCTCTGATAACTGCGAAAGATGTAATTGCAACTTTGTCAAATCTGATTTTCAAACAGCGAAAGAAAGTAGATTCTATTGTTTCAATTGTTTCAGAAATAATCACATACACAACTTCTCGTTCACATCTACAGTAACTGTAGAACGAGATGTTGTTTTCACAAACTAGATTTAAAACCGAATGTTTTATTAAAAAGTTGCATTGTCCAATTTTACAATCGATTTTTCACAACGTGTTCCTTATCGTGGTTACTGAAACGTCCTAATTGATTAACTGGTTGAGTGATTGATTACATGGGTAATTGTGTCGCAGTGTTTTGTGTTATATAAGTTGACTAGCTAACACTAGGTCAATTTTTTCTTGCACTCGAGTTATCATGCAAAAATTATGTTACATTGAAGCTACCGAGGGAGAATTGTGTGTATCGTATCAAAAAGGAAATATATTCTTTGATAGGCTGGAGACAGAAATGCAGTGTTTCAAACAACATAGTCACATGGAACTCTAGCTGAATTCTATTCTTTAAGTAACCATCTTTATTTGCAACTCGTTTGCAGAATTTCAGTAAGTCCCGCATAGTTTGTATACGATGCTTCAATTCACTCAGCATAGTTTCTAAAAAACAAGATTTTCATTCATAGTTACAAACGCGCTGTACTTGCACTGCTTCCAAGTAACATATATTTGCTGTTCCAAAAAGCGTACCCGCGAGAATGCGTATAGATATCGTTTTCCAGTAGCAAAAACTTATGATTTTTAACCATAGCTTTTCAACTGTGTTTCGCTATGGTTTTTCAAATGGCTCTTCCTGGTTCTTAAACGACCCAACTCATCAATGATATCTCCAGTTTCTTGAGTAAATATTTTGACATGCCTGGAGCTGTGCTCATACCAAAGCCATGGAAATTACCAAAGGCATCTAGATTATGTGACTGCAGTTCCCAAATTAGCCCTTTTCTTATTAATATTTCTTTTACTATATACAGTACAAAAAAAGATGATCGATTTTTTTCTATCATATGAAGATCGCAATTCCTTGCTTCATAATTATTTTTTATGTATTCTTCTAATAATATCAGTGACAACGCTAAGGTCGATAGCAAGAAGTTAGCAGTCATGCGTTTTACAAGTGTGGAGTAATGGAATGCCAAATTCCCATATACAATATTATTTAGAGTAGGGACTAAAAATTTATTCATAAAAAGTCCCAGAGTTAGAGTTCAAATACGAGGTTACGAGATAATTACACTACGACATTCAAAAGGGTCGAAAACGAAACCATAACACATGTTGCATATAAAACAATTCCTGAAATGATGGTTTTCTTTAAAACTCATGGTGATAAAAGCAAACAATTACCCCAAGCGCATGTCGTACCCGGGTCACATATTTCAGGATATTCGCTCTTTTTCCAACGATTAGGTAGCTATCGGCTTTAAAAATAAAATACAAAGCTAAACCACAATGTTACTATCTTTCATACATTTACACTCAAACTTCATGGAGCATACTTCTTACCATGCTCGAAATACATAACTTTTGCTCGAAATACTTGTGCGAAATACATAACTTTTGCGGCCTTTTGTCTGAAAATTCAAGGTGATAATTAAGGCTACAAAATAAAGAATCCTATAACAATTTAGTATCTTTCCTATACTGTTTTCTAGCTGCGTAAAACTTGTATGCTTTGCCTTTGATGCTGCAATAAATTAATAAAATAGGGTACCAAACTAGAACAGATGTCTAAAACAGATCAAGGTCCAATAGTTGGTTACAGATCTCCTGTTCTCTTGCAGATTTCGATTAACACTTCCTTCTAGGTAAGATATTTGCCATCGAGATCAATGAGTTCATATGCATGGCAAATGTAGATATATTATGAGGACAGATTAAAAATAGATTTTCTTACTATTTTCAATTTTTTGAAAAAGAAAGTTTTGATTTTGCAAATGTAACTATCATCTCTGCACTTATTACAAAAACGTCTGGGCACAACTTTAAGAGTGGGAAATGTACTTTTATCTGAAGTAGTTAATAACCCAATCCAAAGAAATAATCCCTTTTTAGAAACTACATGTGACTTGTATGTTATTGTTGTTAATTATTCAATTAGTCAGTTGGAGGCAGCACTCCGGTATTTATGTGAATGCGACATTTATAAGATTACTACTAAAAAATTAACCTGTTCATAAAAGGAATTGTTTGTATCAAAGAGCTGCAAAATTTTTGTGATCTTTGTTTCGTGCTATAAAAACCGTATTTACTTGAAACATGAATGTTATCGTTTAATGTTTATATCATATTGTCTTGTGCAATTATATCATATTTTTCCTTGTGCAAAACAGGTAGGCACAACTGTTCACTTGTAAGTATTGGTCAATGTCAACCCGTCAAGGTATGCATACTGTATTCACACCAGTTGATGTCAACGCATCATATTGGGCACATCACATAGTTTTAGTTGATTTGAACGTATCTCAGGTAGTCCTTTGAATTTATGTCGGCTGATATCAACACGCAATGTACTCACATTTAATGCATGACAGATGATTTCGAAGCGGACAGTGTGCATGTCAAACGTTAAATCAAATTTATGTTAGTTGAAAACAACGCGTAGAGTTGAGTGCAATCTGTGGATGGTAGCCAAGAAACCTTGAGAACAGTCAGAAAGTAAGAAACACAAATAAAAACTGAAAAGGATGATGATGTCGATATTGTCATTTCAACAGCCTAAATTACATAGGACGAGCCCAGTGGCACTATGGAAATAATGAAAACAACTAAGAATATATTTTTAACTATTAAAAAGTGAAGAATAACACACAAAGCAAGTCCATTTGGTATCTAGAATTCTAAATGAGATCTAGTATGACAAAACTCAAATGAACAAAATTACTTTATCGCCCAATGCAATTACACTAATGGGCAAAACCTAGGACTACACACAACATTATCAATAACAATTGCTGTCAAATTAATTAAATGAAATGACAAGATTAATAAATTACTTATGAGCTTAAGTAGTTTCAAAGCAACTATGGCACTATTATCTTGCAAGTCAATGCAGACATTTTTACTTTTCAGTTTTCTTACAATGCCGTTGTTCGATTATCTCATGGCATGTTAAATCCATTGAACAACGTCTGCAAAGAATACATAAGTGAGTGACTGTACATGATCAAATGAGTTTTTAAACATCATTCTTCACCTACAAGTCATAAAACACAAAATACAAACAGTAAGACAGTATTTTTCATTGCTTGAAAGCTATACTTATTGTTGCAGAGTATCTATAAGATGAAGAACAATCAAATGCAATTGAAGAGTTATTTTTAAAATCTCCATTTGTATGATATCCAAGTAATATGCACACAGCGGTTACAATTTCACAAATCATATATCTTTTACTGTACACTTCTCCGTACTTTTATCTTTTATAGCTTTCAAGCAATTAAAAAACAAGAAAATATTTAGGAAATACACATGGCCCCAACCCCTCCCCCCCCCCCCAATTCGTAGACAGAATCGCCTAGAAAACATTAACAAGTCCTAATCTGATCAATATTTGGCCGATTTCAACAATAATACGAAAAGGCACATCTGCAATATATATATATATATATATATATATATATATATATATATATATATATATATATATATATATATATATATATATATATATATATATATATATATATATATATATATATATATATATATATATATATGGGGCTTCAGAAGAATGTCCTTTGTAGATTTAGAGAACTGACTCGGACAAAACTCAACTTGTATGCTATGTTAATGCATATATTTTATCAATTTCTAACAACTCATATTTTGTTCCATTTTTGGCCGATTTCAATAATAGTACGAAAAGGCACATCTGCAATATATATATTTCCACTATGCAAAGCAACAAAAGCATGTGCCTTTATAGCTTTGGAGAAATTTCGCGGACAAAACTCCATCTATATACTAAGTGACCGCATAAATTTTGTCAAGTTTTAACAAGTCCTACTTTGGTCAATTTTTGGCCGATTTCAACAATAATACGAAAAGACACATCTGCAATATATATATTTCCACTATGCAAAGCAACAAAAGCATGTGCCTTTATAGCTTTGGAGAAATTTCGCGGACAAAACTCAATCTATATACTAAGTGAACGCATAAATTTTGCCCAGTTTTAACAAGTCCTATTTTGTTCAACTTTTGGCCGATTTCAATAATAATACGAAAAGGCACATCTGCAATATATATATTTCCACTATGCAAAGCAACAAAAGCATGTGCCTCTATAGCTTTGGAGAAATTTCGCGGACAAAACTCCATCTATATACTAAGTGACCGCATAAATTTTGTCAAGTTTTAACAAGTCCTACTTTGGTCAATTTTTAGGCCGATTTCAACAATAATACGAAAAGACACATCTGCAATATATATATTTTCACTATGCAAAGCAACAAAAGCATGTGCCTTTATAGCTAAGGAGAAATTTCGCGGACAAAACTCCATCTATATACTAAGTGAACGCATAAATTTTTTCAAGTTTTAACAAGTCCTACTTTGGTCAATTTTTGGCCGATTTCAACAATAATACGAAAAGACACATCTGCAATACATATATTTCCACTATGCAAGGTAACAAAAGCATGTGCCTAACAGCTCTCGAGAACTGTAGTGGAGAAAACTCAATCTCTATACTAAGTGAACGCATAATTTTGCCCAGTTTTAACAAGTCCTATTTTGTTCAACTTTTGGCCGATTTCAACAATAATATGAAAAGGCACATCTGCACTACATAGATTTCCACTATGCAAGGTAACAAAAGCATGTGCATAATAGCTTTGGAGAAATTTCGAGGAAAAAACTCCATCTATATACTAAGTAAACGCATAAATTTTGTCAAGTTTTAACAAGTCCTACTTATGTCAATTTTTGACCGATTTCAATAATAATACGAAAAGGCACATCTGCAATATATATATTTCCACTATGCAAAGCAACAAAAGCATGTGCCTTTATAGCTTTGGAGAAATTTCGCGGACAAAACTCCATCTATATACTAAGTGAACGCATAAATTTTGTCAAGTTTTAACAAGTCCTACTTTGGTCAATTTTGGCCGATTTCAACAATAATACGTAAAGACACATCTGCAATATATATATTTCAACTATGCAAGATAACAACAACTGGTGCCTACTAGCTTTCGAGAGCTGTCGCGGACAAAACTCCATCTATGTACTAAGTGAACGCATAAATTTTGTCAAGTTTTAACAAGTCTTAATTTGGTCAATTTTTGGCCGATTTCAACAATAATACAAAACGGCACATCTGCAATATATATATTTCCACTATGCAAGGTAACAACAGCTGGTGCCTAATAGCTTTCCAGAACTGTCGCGGACAAAACTCTATCTCTATACTAAGTTAACGCATAAATTTAACAAGTCATAATTTGGTCATTTTTGTCGATTTCGACAATAATATGAAAAGGCACATCTGTAATATATATATTTTCACTATGCAGGGTAACAAAATCATACACCATATCGTTGCGGGGAACAGGAGCGGACAAACTCTATAAAACAAATGTTGACGGACAGAGGGACAGACGGACAGAAGGTAACTCATTAGGCCCCTCCCCTTTCAGGGGTTGGGGCCTAACAAAGCACACACTGTGTTTGAAATTTCATTTCAACAATTTGCATTATTCTTCGTTAAAGAAGTGCTTTATGCTTGGTCAGATAGTCGTATTTATACATCAAAGCGGTTTCCATGTGAATCAAAGCCATATGACAATTCTGTATTTGTTATGCGCACTTTTATGTTGTCAGTCCAAAAGTATAAGCATAGTGTACTTTCGATTTTCGATGAGCACTTTCACTAATATAAATACACACACACATACACAAAGATTAATATATATATATATATATATATATATATATATATATATATATATATATATATATATATATATATATATATATATATATATATATATATATATATATATATATATATAGGCCTTAAAGATCAGTGCAAAAAATGGTTATTTTACCCTTATTGTCATGTACAATAGGACTATTCGATAAGACTGTCTCTAAATAAAATCAACTATGACTTTTAAGATCGCTTGAGTGAAATTCCGTTCTCACTCACTCCCTTTATAAAAGCCAAAAATAATACAGTCGCTAAATTGAGACCTATTTGGTTCACATGGCAGTTGCAGGTCAGAGGTATCACGGTATCTAACAGAAGCACACCCTCAAAAGTGAAATTCGGTTCTCACAAACTCCCTTATAAAAACCCAAAAATAACACCGCCGCTAAATTGAGACCCATCTGGTTCACATAGCTATCGCAGGTCAGATGTACCACTGTATTTGAGAGAGCCATAACCTGAAAAGTTGAATAGCACGGCACAATGGCACAAGAGCTGCAATTTAATGTAATTTTTCATAAACACAGAGGAACTTACTTCCTTACATAGTGCAGTGGAAAACATTGGGACGGCTATTTTTTTATGAAGTGATTTGTCCATGTACTTTCTATAGTGGAGTTGTAACTAAGCTATGTAGTCGTGAAAGGTCCAATGCAAGAATTTACACTTTTAAAACATATGCTCTTACTCATTCGGATTATTTTATCTATTGAATACTCAATTAAGCCCTTACAGTAGGTCGTGCGTTTTATTTTTTTTTGAAATATTAGTTTACATTGAAATACAAAATAAAGCGTCCTATTTCGGTAACATTTAAAAAACAGCTCTTCCGTTTATCAGCTATAAAAAGCGAATGAAAGATGTTTATTATGCTTAACCTATCCAAATAAATGCTTTTCTGAATATTATGAACATAATACTATATATCAATGCAGGCGAATAAAAGGATTTCGGCTTTTTTGTACACTTTTGACTTCACAATGAATCTTTTGTTTACATTGTTGAAAGTAGAAATCAAGGTATTATTTGTGAAAAACCTTAAGGTGCTATTACTGAAAATATGCGCAGATGTAAGAGCATATTGGGTCTTTGTAATTTGTTTTTATGACTTCAGTTCTGAGCATTATTTGGAGCTATGCCAGGCATTTTGTTTGGAGCAATAAGTGCACTGATGTAGCATGTAATAGCATCCGCCCACGCCTTAATATCTGCTTCTAAATGAGATCGTCAATTGTAATATGCACGCTAAATGTCACAAGCAATTCGGTTTGTGAATATCCTTTTGTATTTTCTGTGTGTTCCAAAGGATTGTCTAGAGTCGCTGTTACTATTTATAGTGGTCCACCCAAAGATGGCAGCTTTAAATTTTATTGGCGGTCCAGAGTATAAATTTTTAGCAGAAAACCAACAGCCCCGTTATTTATCCCTTCGTCCATCCGGAATAATTGTAAGGATGCTAAATCGAAGCTAGATTTTCGTTCAACCACGATTAGCTCAATCCGATTTCGTATAAAAATGCTTCTGAAAATGAACAACTGAAAATGAACAACTGAAAATGAACATCCTGGAATATATCCAGAGCTGGACTGCCACGACGAAAATTCACCAGAGAATTAGTTAGGTTGTTCCAAAGCGTGTTCAGAAACAGTGCATTAATTTCAAAAGAATAGTAGATAAGTGAAATTCTTGAGGCAAGACAGTTAATTACAATTTAAGGTAATATGATTGTAACTTAATCCATTAATGTTGTTTGTTTCATTTCTGTAACGTCCAGGTGGTTTAAAATTGAACTTATACATTATAAGTTTTGGCGTGTAATGAGCAATTTGTTCTAAGAATAAATGAGAAATTTGTCAATGATGAAATAAAATACGGTAACTTATTGCAGACTTCAAAAAGGAACGTAATGTGCCAAAATCGAGAACAGACAATTTTTTCCAGAATTTTTTCAAAATAGATGGTAATGAATAGAATATTGGCATGTAGTCTAATTTGAGTGTTGACAATACGTAGTGATTATTGTCATAATAAATTTTAATTCAGGTAATAAACTAAAATTAAGAGACTTGCATTCAACCGAATACTAGTCTGTCAGAACCGATTTGATCTTACCTAAATATAAACAGTAAACCCCTCAAAAAGATGCTTCTCACGCGAGTCGGAGCATTTCAGGCTTACTTTATAATTTTATAGCTCTACAGCAAGGCTATCTTTACATAGTCTCACTGTTTCCAGGCCAGCTATTGCGAGACTGATTGACTCAGGCCATCTATAGATAGAAAAGGTCAGACTAACAATATATAAGTCTGTATGGTTATGTCTTTTTACGCCATCTGAAGGGGTTTCTCATTTTGATACTTTTTATTAAGTAACAAATACGCATGGGCTCTTCACCGACACTGGGCATTGATGCGCATCACTGCAGTCTGCGAAATTGGGCTTATTATACACACATTTAGTAGTTCAGTGGAACTGTGGTTTAAAATTGGCACCACTCGTCTCTCACAGATGGTTTCTTCGTGAAAAACAAACTCGTGCCGTAGTCACTCATGGTTTCTCAGCCAGGAAGATATCTGTGCATGAAGTTTCTATGTTTACTAATAGCAGTTTTGCAGACAAGCCTGGTCACCTCCTTTTTAGTTATGGATTTAATGACCTGGGTTAGAATCCACAAAACACAAATAACATCAGTGATACTGCTAGCTAGCACAATATCAATGACACTACTTTACTAAGCTATTGGTGCTTTCTGAATGCCCCGGCCCAGACTTCGTTTTATCTTGTCTCATGGTGGCAGCATGATGATGCTTCAATTATAGCGGTTAATCCTGATGTTTTAAATATAGCAGTGCCAGCAAAATACGTTACTTGCTTACGTCAAAGAAAAAATGGTGCTATCAGATGGACTTCTATACCGTACAAACGCAGTTTTTCACTTAATTTGGCTACCGAAAGACCATGTTCAAGTCGTCTCAACATTGATCTTGGTGACTTTAAATTAATTAAACAAATAGACTGAGTAGTTTACAACATGACAAAACAAAAACAGCTTAGACAAGGCACACAGGAACATTTCACTTGTTTACGTTTGTCTATTATCTAAAAGCATATCCCACGCGCTCTGTTTGCAGTCAATGAATTTGCTGGTGTTCCTCGATAATAAAATTGTTTAAAATGCTTGCACAATAGATCATTCAATGTGTCGACAGATCATAGTTCTTTTTTCGACACCTTGATTTTCTTACAGCCCGAGTCACCTTATAAGCTTGATATTCATTTGAGGTGGGCTTAACAGAAAAGTGCGAAATGCAGTAAAACCTAAACAAACTCCACGCCGACGGGACTGAGCTAGTTTGTCCTGTTTATCGAGATGTCCAATAAATAGAGGTTCCTTCATTTCCCGCACTTTAACGTAGTATCTTCACAATATTTTAGCTACGCAAAGAAACCATGCATTTCACACTTCATTTTTGACAATTTGAAACAGTACTCGTTGGGAAGAAATAAATACACCATGAGAAAATCCAACCCCTTTTTGGCAACTGCGGTGAAAAGCCCCCGCCATCTAATTTTTTCATAGCAGAAGAAAGTTCAACTCTAAAATAGTCTAGCTGATTTATAGAGCCGACTGGTTTCTTTTAAAGTAATCTCTGTCTATTAAACTAGCTTTTGGTTTAAGTGATTGCCTGAAGGCGGTGCTTAGTGAGTGCAAATGGATATTAAACACTAGAATATAAACTGAAATTCTTAAATCTGAACCTTTCCGGCTATTGAAGCACAGATACTAAATGCATAAATCCCTCTAAAACATTTGAGTACAAAGAGCAAGCATACAGTGCCAAAATAATGTTTAAACAACAACCAGGGCATATGGAACATTTTTAATATACATGCATGAGCGTACAGCACAAAGAGCTTTTTATTTCACAATAGGAGGATTCGATAAAATAATTTTAAAAGTCTATTAAATTTGGCGCACGGGATAGCGGATGGAAAGTTGTTGCAGGACTTGCAATTCTGCTGCTTTAGGCAATCAGGATTCATTACTGAACCATTATTATTATTATTATTATTATTATTATTAAGATACACTTATTTAGCGCTTATTGTAATAAAAGCTTTAAGCGCTTTACAATACCAAACAAGCAATAATTAAAATACATTAGCAAATAAACATATAAAACAGAACTGCATGACAGATTGACATGACCTACAAGAAATAATGCAGAAATAAATGAGTTTCGAGGTCTCTTTTAAAAACATGAACTGACTTAGATGCTCTAATACTGTAAGGTAATGCATTCCATAAATATGGCACGTACATAGAAAAGCACTTGTGACTGTACTTTGAGTTAAACTTTGGCACTACTAGATCATCATCGAAGGATCGCAAACTCCTCGTAGGGCGGTACCTTTCAACGATTTCACATAAATATTCAGGGGCGAATCCGTTCACACAGTTGAAACATATAACTAAAACTTTGAATTGTATCCTCAAATAACCATGAACTGCGACCATGAACAACTGGAATATAAAAGGGCTACGCAGATCATAAACATTCGAATTTTGATTTACCGCTTGGCTTTTTGGTCCTCCTGCTTCGTTTAAAAGCCTTTATGTCTAAGTAATATCTATGCACTGTAGCCAATGTTAGGATACATCCAATTGCATTACTCCTAATGCTTCTTTCAATTAGTTCCCACTTGCAAACATAGTTTGCAAATGGGTATGCTTTGCTAAGAATTCTGGCTGTTTATTCCTTCCCTTTTTTGTTTTTTTTCCATCTCGGAGGTTTCCTACGCTATTGACGTAGGAAAACTCCTACGCATTTGACGTAGGACGATGAAATTTGGCACAGAGATAGAGGGTGATGAGATGTTATGACATCCCCATTTTTTTAACCTTGACCTTTAAGGTCAAGGTCAAATTGAGATCAAAGTATTTCTGACCTCAAAGAGGTTTCCAGAAAACTCTTCCTACAGGGTTTGTAGTAGAAAGATGGCATTTTGCAGAGACATAGAGGCTAATAAGTTGTCGTGAAATCCGCAAAATTTTTTTACCTTGACCTCAAGGTTAAGGTTAAATTGAGGTCAAAATATTTTTTCAAAACCCTACTCATCACGAAAAATTGCTGGAAATAGCGCTCAAATCCTTGTTTCAATACGTGTACGGTGTCAGTAGGCAGTAACATCGTTGACTGAATCTCCACCGTTGTATCTGGTAATCCGTTAGAGAAAAATGTCCATTATCTCGAAAATGGTTAGAGATTTTAGCGATTTTGGGCTTATTTTCGACACTTTGGGCCTAAAAGACGTCATATAAGAGGTACTTCGGCGACGTTGACTTCCTCCGCCATGGTCAAGGTCAAAAACCGGAAGTTGACCATTATCTCGAAAACGGTTAGAGACAGAGCGATTTTGAGCTTATTTTCGACCTTTTGGGCCTAAAAGACGTTATATAAGAGGTACCTCAGTGACCTTGATCTCCGCCATGGTCAAATTCAAAACCGGAAGTTGGCCATTATCTCGAAAACGGTTAGATATGGGGCGATTTTGAGCTTATTTACAACCCTTTGGGCCTGAAGACGTTATATAAAGGTACCCCGGCGACCTTGACCTCTCCGTCATGGTCAAGGTAAAAAACCGGAAGTTGACCATTATCTCGAAAACGGTTAGGGATAGAGCGGTTTTGAGCTTACTTTCGACCCTTTGAGTCTAAAAGACGTTATATAAGAGGTATCTCGGTGACCTTGACCTCTTTCGTCATGGTCAAGGCCAAAAACCGGAAGTTGACCATTATCTCGAAAACGGGTTAGAAAACTGAATTTGATTATTTGTATCCAAAAGAGAACACATTATATTTACTTCGATGTCCTCGTTCAGGATAATAATTCGGAAGCTGATGATTCTGTTGAAATACTGAAAAATATGTCTTCGACCAGATAGATTGTACCATTACAAGTGCGTGCCATTTCGCTACGTGTAGCGAAATTCGGTCTAGTTTTCTTCGTTTTCGTATGCAAGTTTTTACCACAATTTAGAAATAACACTGACGTATCGCGCCTATTGGGCGAGAGCGCGCGAATGAATGCGAGATCAACAGCGAACCCTTTTCAGTGAAAGAGGGGGCGAATGCGAAAATGCGAGATTCAGATTTGACACGCACTAATTTGTATTTTTGTCTTTCAGCTTTTTGTGCAGTTTGTTTTCAGACTTGCTTGCATACAATGCGTGTGTATATCAAGCCTGCCTTGCAAAATGGCAGCCAAACAATGGTAACTCTAAGCCAAAAAAAGTTTCTCCTTCTATTCAAACTACCCCAGCACCCCCACTAACAATCACCAGTGAGTGTTCAGTATTTTATATTTAAAGGCAAGACTTATATTAAATAAGTGATGTTACTATTTTTATATGTTTTCTTTATTCACAAAACATGCAATAAAAAACTTTTTAAAATTTTTTATTTTAATTTGTTTATTTGTTTATTTTGTTTATTTATTTTTATTTATTTATTTTTTTTTTTCGAAATTAGACCAAATGTGCATTCATGTGTACAACAAAACTACTTCTTTCTTCTCGCAAAATTATTCGCAGTGAATAATAACTCGATGGTGGGAACGCAAGGTAGCGTTTTCGCGTCCGCTCTCCCCCCACCACCCCCATGTTATATATTTATATTTAAATTAAATATAATATTTAAAAGCTAAAAGTAGTTTATATATCTCAAACAGACACGTCTTCAGAGAAGAAGAGTTGTGAAATCTAATGGCTGCAAGAACTTTTTCTACAACAAATCATAAAGGAATATGTTTTCAGTTTTGAGTCAAGAGCATAAAACATTTTATGCATGGTGGGGCAGGCATTTCAATTTTTCTTGAGAGTTTTTATAGTTTAGATTTTTCAAAGGAAGCGCTTGGAAATCGGACATTATTTTAACAACAAGAAAATGCACATTTCACATATTTAAGAATTATACTCTAATCAAATCATTTGAATGGCGGTCAAGAAAGGATACATATACTGAAAGAAGCAACACCTTTTGTGTAGGTGTTGTGACTGTGATTGGGCTCGAATCGATCACTCCAACGATTTTTTTTCTTGTTTTTGTGAACAGAATCAGAACGATTTTTTGTGAATAGAATCAGTTCTCCTTGACTTCCTAAACATCCGTCAAAGGATCGTCTTTAGATCCTCTAAGCTACTTTGTATTTAGATGACATATACAGAAGGATTATTTCATTCAGCATTTTTTTTTCAGTAGTATTTTGCACTAAGTCATTAAAACTACACTTATTTATTTTGTAAAGATGGTTCCTTTTATCTTCGGGGCGAACAGGACAGTTTTGCTTCACACAGCCTACTATGTCTGGGTGTGTTATATGTAACAGAATCCATTTATCAGACCGCTTTCAGTTCATTGCGAACAGGTACATATGTAACCTGTTTAGAGTAAGATTATTCACCTTTTTATATTCCCTGCACTGTTCATGTCCATGCATCGTATCACAACTTCTGTCAATGAGTTGTATTTGGATTATCTTGGCTCATTTTTCTCAGAGCAGATAGGCAGAAATTCGCCACAAGAAAGCGCCGATTTGTCTTACTTCACCAAAATGATTGATTCCATTGAAAACAGAAAGAACTGATAAATTCTATAAAAATATAGGCGGGATAGGCTTTGTATCTAAACGAAAACAATAGATAAAATAACAACGAAATATTTGTCGTATTCACCTGGTATGTCAGAGATGCCGTGATTACAAGTGTGGCCTTTAATACCATGCGATTCCCAGTGCCCCAAAAATCACAACGATTTGTTAAATCTAAGTGGATGTTTTGTCACTTTTTATCGTTCCATGGAAACATTTATGCAACCAACCAAACCAACCCATTAAAAAATTCTGATTTATAACTAACAGAAAAGAACTTCGGGATTTGAACTTGACCTATTTTACCCTCCAATCATATGTAAAACGTAATTGTAGGTTAGGACACATGTTGGGATCCAGGATGGAATATTAAGGGGTTCCAGTGAACTCTGTCCGTAGTATCCGACTATATGCACCTTCCCACTGGAGTCTACATTGAAATATGCGGATCTTATATGGAAGTAACCGGGTCTTAAGTGGGAGTATCCCGATTCTACACAGAAGTAATTCGATCCCACATGGAAGTACGCGATCCTACATGGAAGTACCCGATCCTACACAGAAGGACAAAGAAATTACAGTAACCTGCTATTAATGTAACATCATCATAACAACGCCTACAGCTGCGCATATGTCATACGTGGACATATAAAATATCGACGGGTTAAAACGGACAAACGTCGGCGGATAAAACGTCAACCATCCTTGGTTAGAGGTTCTCTCCACAATGAGTATTATTAGGAAGTATTGTTATTGTGATATCCTGCATTCAAGAAGACATCAAGTCTGGATTTATTTCGGATGACGGCAAATCGGTCTGTATTTAAGGGTTTCAAGTCTTTGCGGTTTGGCCACAATCCATAAGATCAGAATTCAGATCGGGCAAAGTATGTCTCATCTGGAGTTGTATTTTATTGACAGTGTTTATTTTTGTGGTGGAGAGTGTTAATAAATATCTTTATGTGATAATATGACAGGTGTACTGATTGTATAACTGCTTAAGTTCGATTAGTTACGTTAGTTAACATAAATGTCTACTTCATTTCATAAAGTATTGGTTTTATCCGCTTCTTCATTTGTTGGCATTTTGACCGTCGCTGTTTTATCCGTCGACGTTTTGACCGTCGATGTTTTATCCGACATTCGTCATACGTCACACATATCAGTAATTAGAAGTTAACAATGAACCGGTAACCATGATATCTGTGCAATGGCCTATTCACATCTCAAATGCATCAAGAATATTCATCTGAACGAATTTTACAGTCTTGCCATAACGGTAATGTTTCCTTTTTGCAGTTTCATAATTGTACAAAAACTTCTGATTATTTACTGAAATGCAGATTCTACTTATTTCTACATTTCATATAATTTTTCATTAGCTATGAATGATTTTCAAATAAAAATGTCAATATATCAAAACATATTTAGTTATTTTACGAGGAAAGAGAGGTATCATTAAGTATTATTAAGATATGTCTAAAGATCAATTGCTGATATATGTTAGCCTTATTCTTCTGATGCCTGAAATACAAATTTACTAACAATCTAAATGATATTTTACTCAGCTATTTTTAAATTTGAATTTTAGATGATTTTTTTATGTATCTATACGATGAGGTGTGTTACCAGAAGTAGAACCCTTTGGTTTTGGTTTCGGAATGCAGTTAAGTTACCATGTAGATTTCAGGAAGTGTTAAGTTACCATGCGGATTTCAGGAAGTGTTAAGTTACCATGTGGATTTCAGGAAGTGTTAAGTTACCATGTGTATTTCAGGAAGTATTAAGTTACCATGTGGATTTCAGGAAGTGCTAAGTTACCATGTGGATTTTAGGAAGTGTTAAGTTACCATGTGGATTTCAGGAAGTGTTAAGTTACCATGCGGATTTCAGGAAGTGTTAAGTTACCATGTGGATTTCAGGAAGTGTTAAGTTACCATGTGTATTTCAGGAAGTGTTAAGTTACCATGTGGATTTCAGGAAGTGCCAAGTTACCATGTGGATTTCAGGAAGTGTTAAGTTACCATGTGGATTTCAGGAAGTGTTAATGGACAAGATTCAAAAAGGAAACGCTTATCAATCAAACGGCGCCCCAAGAGAAAGTCTTGCTTGCTTGAAGAATAGAATGTATGTAACAGTGAAACCAATCAGTTGAGTGGAGAATACTGATACAATGGCATGCTCTGTAACATATTGGTCATTTCATTCCAATCGAAATGGTGCCCGTGGAAATTTTCTTACATTGATGGATGATGTCCTAGCTCAAATTAATTCGGTTGGCTTTTTGTTAAGAATTGTTCTAGGAAGAAGGTGAGGGGGAGGTACACAAAGTAGGAGGGAAAAATAGCAACTACATATCCTAAATCTGTTAGACTGTGCACACCGAAAAATCGCAATTGCAATCAATTTTTTGTCAATATCTGCCATCAGTCCCCTCGTCTGTATAATTCCATTCGTAACAAGGGGATTACTTCTGCCAGGGGGCAGGTGGAAGACGCTGTCCGAACGTTACTAAGTATTTGCACAGCGACCTAAATACTCTTTACAAATGCATAAAAATGTTTCTTGAACAATTTGGTAGTTGAAAACTTCTCATTTAAAAGCCATAAACAAAGAATGTATTGTCTTAATTCAATGTAATCTCTGGATCATTAACAAGAATTAATCACCACTCGCTGGCCTCGTCAGGACCCGAAATGTTCTCTCTGTTCCAAGGTTTATCCAAACACAAAAACGACACAGAGCGGAAAAAAATGTTTTCACTACGTTAATCCGACAGATCCGAGATAACCTTCTTTCAAACGGTAAAGTTTGGAAAGAGAAAACTACAACGCAGGTGCACAGTCAGCCCAATTATTCAATTACATGAGCATCAAGAAGCTAAGGTTGTGAGTATGTTCTCTATTGCATACCCACTGGAAAAATGATCTCTTTGCTGCTGTTATAAACATTTGAAACCTGCTGTTTTGCACAACCAATCGGCATTATATTTGAACACGGGATTCCCATTTTTCATTTCCTCCACCTCAGCCTCAAACGCCATCAAGAGCTTGCAAAGAACATTATGTATTGACACAGCCTGTTAGTCGACTAGTACACGTTGTTTACACTTCGGTAATCAACCACACTCAGGCGCTGATGCGACGTCAGGTGCAAACGTCTATCTAACGTCGATGCAACGCCACATATTTTACTGAGTCTTGTAATCCATTAGACAATGCTTATGAATACGAGTCACATATGTCATAAGACTTTGAATTCGGCTGTATTTTGGCTGGGGGTGGGGGGAGGGGAGGCATTTGTTTGAGTTGATAAATCATTTTAACGTCGTTGCGACGCCGTGAATTCTGAAGACTGAAATTTGGCTGTTTATATCATTGCTGGTGAACATTTTATTAATGCCCTTTTTCTTTTTGACGGCCCTACTCCGATTTTAAAACGAAGAAGTACAGATCTGACATCTAAAACATTGTGTACTGATAAACTGAATGAGAATAAGTTAGCAATTAAGTGAAAGTCTGCATATTGCAAAATAAATATGAGACACGTGTCCATAGAAAAAATACAAGGCACCACAAAAGTCGGTGTTTTAATCAATAGAATTCAAGTTACTTCTATATATTTATCACTGGCTTCCGTTTCCGATGAGAAATTAGTCGCTTCGTTATTTAGAACATCTCCAAAGTCACGTCGTCTTTTGGTCGTTTTTTTGTTTGCTTTTTTTTTTTTTTTTGGTCTTTTATCTGACATCGTTGTTTTGAGGTCATGGTCAGGTCAGACTGACTAAGTCTCTTTTCCGCTGTCGAATCGACGCGGCATTACAGTTTGTGAACCAAGTGACATCTGAACCGTATTTGCGTCCAGAGACTACTCTGTGGGAACGACAATTCTGACACCAGAACGACGTCGCCTTGACGTTTTTTCGTCACCTCCAAAAACAACTGCTACACCTCTCTCACGGCAAAAAAAAAAAAATTCCAGTCAAAAGTGTATTTCTTTCAAGTAATGAAATCACCAGTTTTCTTGTACAAACTTTCGCGAAAGCGGCAGGTATATTTACTCAAATGCATGCTCACTGAGGGCCCATTCTCTGACCTCACATAACACACGGGCCGTGATCAATGCCTTGACGTCGCATTGGTAAAGAGGGCAGAAGTGGCATTGAAACTTGACAAGTTTTAAGATTTTTCAAAAAAAAAAATAAATAAATTTTTGAAATTCTTAGCTGTGAACCCGGTTGCCAGCCAAACAAAAACAAAAGTCTGCTTGAATAAACAGCATATTCTTGACCATATTGAAAGAAAACTGCAACAAAAAGATGAGCTTACCAAATGGTGCGAGTGCCTTCATTAATCCCTCTGGAATGCTTCTTCTTTCGCCAATCCTCCAACAACCTGATAAATACAGCAAAACGCCGCCTGCCAGATGTAACTACTTGGATTTGCAGAAAAAAAAACAACTCAACTACAACTAACGTGAAAAAAAAAAGAACACCATAGAGAAAGTTTGGTTGAGCTGCAAGCATTTAAAGTTGCAAAACCCGTTTCCACTACAACCGGATATTGCTTTGCTGCGCACCAGACCTATGTGCTCGTTTATTCAACCTGAAGCAATATGCAATTTCATACTCGTGAAGGCAATGTGCCAGAGGAATAATACGCGGATTGGCAAGATTGTCAGATGAGTATGTTGGAGGCTGTAAGGTTGACATTATATCGCTTCAGAATGACAGAAACTACTATTTGTTGGGCCCCAAATCGTCCTTGTGTCCCACTTTGCATATGAGCACATGCAAGCTTTCCTGAGCGCCGATGGTACCTCAGAGAAATCAATTAGGCAATAGTGTGCAATACTCCGAATACTTGGGAGAAATCTCTCTTCAGAAAGCCTTATTCACTGAGATATGGACGCGAAGCAATCGATCCTTCCATCTTCAACTGATTGTGATAGAGTTTCTAAAGTCATTTTCACAAGCCAACTCGACGGAAACCTGACTGATTGGTTATTTTCTGGTGTAACAACGGTTGGTGTAATGGGTAATGTCACTCACGAACACAAATATTCTCACTCTCAGGTCTCCCTCGATTCGAATGAAATTATGGTTAGGGGAGAAAAATAATCGTTTGATCCCAGTTCAAACAAAAATTGACCCGACCGGCGTGCGAACTTATTTTTTTTAAATAGGCCAAGCCGGGATGCCTTTCTTATTTTGGGCAAAATTCTTGTTATGTTTTTTTTTTCGAGAAATGTGGTTTAAGTGTTTCCGGCATGAAATTGTGAGCGCCAAGGCCAGAGAGCCTATATATATAGATTTATAATAAGCGACATACCTGAAAGGCTATTTTTTGCTTTCTGGGTTACTTTTTTTGCTTGAAAATTCTACACACGCGATCGCCCCGTGTAACAGGCTAGCTTCCCCCCCCCCCCTCCTGTACAGCTAGACTAGGTTATCTCCCCTCCCCCCTCTGGGATATTTTGCCCCCTCCCTACAAAACTCAAGAAATGCCATAAAAACTGTTATTTGATAAATGCTCAATTTTTAACAATAATAACCAATTTCTGCAATTTAAAAAAATGCAACTGCCAGTTTTCACAAGGGTTAAAGGTCATAAACGGGAGCGCAGTGATGGTGAATGTTCGCAATGTAAATCATCGGAATGGATTTTCTCAACCTTTCTAGTGGGTTTAAGGCTCTTGGTTCAGCAGCGAAGGTCAGCCACTTGTAGGTTAGGTTGCCGACTAAAAAGCGCTGTGTCGTTTGTTGAACTTTCGAGTCCATTTTGAATTTTGAATTTCAAGATAAAATACTGACCTATTTATACTTACCTGTGAGGAGTAAAATCTCACACCGGAGTAATTTTTGTCACAAAAGGAATTCCTGAGATTCTTAATTCTGTTATTTATTAACACTTGACAAGCCTTTGGCTTGCAAGGTGCTTCTGAATTTGTGCGAGCAGCCGTTGGTATCTTTTTTTTTTCTTGACAGTGAACGGAATTTTTGTGTCATCTACTCAGCTGACACTACGGGCCCTAAGGCCAAGAAACTTGGGACATAGGTAGAACTTGATATAAACATGTGCATGACACTTTTTATTTTCTCCTTCGATTTCTTGTAAAAAACGCCGTGTGAAAAGAGTGTATTTTTTGCAAGTAAATGTGGAGCATTTATCGCACAGCACAGAACACACACTTGCTTAGCTTTGTGCGAACTCTCACTGCGTAAATAGATAGCACGACGTATGCCTGATCAGCCAATAATACCTTAAGTCAACAAAAATCAAACACTACTCGGCTTATAAGACGTATTCAAGCTGTGTTGTTTGCAATATATTATTCAAGAAGTAACCCATTGAAGGAAGTAATTTTGCTTTTTAATTTTTGTCAAGTGTTTAACATTTCGCTAGCGAAACGAGGTTCTAGTTTAGAAAGTGATACCAGGTGGTGAAAAAGCTTCCAGTTTATTCTTACAGTCAGGACTAAATCTTATGCCGCGACTTAAAATAACCCGGGATTTCTTATCTAGGTTTTAATCGCCTGTAACAATACATAAATAAAAAATAAAACAAAAGATGTGGATTCGTTTTATTTCAATACAGCGGCGATATGATTGCCATTAGAAATTCGACGGAGACTAAACAATCAGATTAACCTCACTAATTTTGGTTATCACAGAGTCGGATATTACAAGGAGGATTAAGACGGGCTGTAATTGGGCTTTGATTCAGCAGCAGAAAGAAAAATAAATGAAGAAAAATAGCGGAAAGCTAGAATTACCAAGGGGGAGGTACACACGGGACAGAAAAAAACGAAATAAAAAAATACGGGAGGGGGAAGCTAGCCTTGGTGGGGGGAAGCTGAACAGGAGGCAAAAAATCCCAGGTGGGGGGGTGATAACCTAGTCTATCTCACCGGGGGGGGGGGGAGGGGGGGCTGTACAGGGTGCAAGATATACTGTTACACCGGTCGATTTCCTTTTTTACGCGAAAATGTTTAGACTCTGCCGGGTCAATTTTTTATTTGCGATTTCAGTGACTGGGGTGGGGGTAATAGAGGCAGTTATTTTTCCTGGCGTGAGAAATATAGTTTTGGTTCAAAACATACTTAAGTAAAATGCTCTGCCTGTCAGAGGATTGAGTCAGAAGATTTTAATATAAAAGGGAACTTATGTGCTGTGAAATGTAAAACAAAAGCTGTCTCCATTAAAACAAGCAGGTCATAAACTTCCGCAAAACACATTTAAATTGAAAACAGTGGCGTGTTTTCTGTGAATCATCAGAAACTGATGCTTCTTGAGTAAAGAGTGGTATTAAATTTTCTTTGTTCTAATTTCTCAGTTTTTGCCAGTAATCTGATGTTATCCAAGGAACAAATTGTCGTGTTTCCGTTGGGGACTAGAAAGAGTTCCGTAACAATATTCTTCGAGTGCCAGACCACTGGCCTTGTTTATGTAACAGAAAAATGGCCGTATGGAAACGACTACAGAAGGATGTCACTGACGGCATCAATACAGAGAGCCGATTGTTGTTAATTTGTAGTATGCCCCTCTGGCTGGACAATAAAGCCCCTTGTCTCATAAGATGACCGCAGCAGTTGAAACTTTGATAAAAATTGATAAAATTATCCGTTTTACTTAGTCAAGTTAAGTAATTACAACCAACAATGTAGCGTATTTTTCGGTATTTTGAAAATTTCAGCAAGGGAATGCATATGTTACCAGCGATTTACAATTTCAACCTTTACTCTAGCTTGGGTCCAAACCCAACGAACCCCCCCCCCCCCCCCCAAACTAGCTACACCCCGCCCGATGTTTTTAACTGAAGTTAAATCCGTGATTTGGGGGCAAGGCCATGAGACACATTTAGATTAGCAGAAATAAATTTATTAATGTCATTTCGAGCCTGAGTCTTTTAATAACACTGAGTTGCTGGACTATATAATTTGATTGCTTCTATTAATAACTGATTTTACAAAATTAATAAAACGAATTATATTTTTAATGTCTGCAAATAAAAATTGCCCTGCAAATTTACAGAATTTTGCAGATTACATAATGTTACGCTTTTTGTTAAAGGGGTAAGGCAGATCTGGATTTGGACGAGGACATGGTAGATAGAGGGAGATTGCTAGGCAAATACACATACAGAGAGAGAGAGAGAGTGAGAGAGAGAGAGAGAGAGAGAGAGAGAGAGAGAGAGAGAGAGAGAGAGAGAGAGAGAGGGAGAGAGGGAGAGAGAGAGAGAAAGGGGGGGAGGGCCAGAGAGATTGTGTGTGTGAGAGAGAGAGGGAGGGAGAGAGGGACAGAGAGAGAGTATGTGTGTGTTTGTGTGTGTGTGTGTGTGTGTGTGTGTGAGAGAGAGAGAGAGAGAGAGAGAGAGAGAGAGATCCAAAAAGAGGCGGTGGCAGGGACAGGGATGGAAGCAAAATGTGTTTGCGATTTTACCCTTGAATAACGGGCATATAACTACCAAAATGCATTTTAGACACTGGAACACATACAGTATGCGATTAAATCGTACTAAATGTACCAGTCGGCTTCGACTAGATCGTACCACAGACTTGGTAAACGCTGTATTTGTAGGGGTCACACACATATGGTGTATATGGCAATTTCATATGCCTGGTGTGTAACTCCATGGCATAAAGAAGAGGATTGTTTCGTTTCTGTTGCTTAATTGGAAAACACCGTAGCATCATTCTGTTTGAAAATATTACGTGCGGATAATGCAACGTTTCTTCCTGTACACACATGCAAACCGGTTGTAATTAATATATTCTGTTCTAAGTGCGCATTCGGTTTGGATTGGGAGTGGGGTACCAGGGCAATATTCCAGCTGGAACTGAAGAAGGCATCTTAGGAAGTAAAAACACCTTCAAAAATCATTGAACCTCTTTGCGGTCGGGAGGGGCCTGTAAACCATCTGGTGTTCTCTTAATCCATTAATGTAGTTCACATATATTCGTATTTTGTCTCCAGAAATTTTTTCTGAAGACCGTGAAGTCTCTTCATGATTCTGGCCTATCTCAAAATTTTAAACAAAAAAGGTTTGATGACTTTTTCCAGTGAATGAGTCCCCCCCCCCCCCCTCAAATAGTGAGGGGGGGAGTTGGGGGGGGGGGGGGGCAATCAAGTACAATTTCATTGCCATACCATAATTTTACAAAACGACTTAAATGTCGTTTTTTACAGCGTCAACAACAATCATTATCTCGAAAATACCTAATAGAATCCTTTGGCTTATTTGACCATAGCTCGAATGAACAGAGGTCGGCTGATTTTCTTCAAATCTTAAACCACTGTGTCCTTTTCATATGACAGAAAATCGTTCGGCAATGCCACATGTAATGGGCACACCAGGTTGACATTATATAAAATGTTTTCTATTGCTGAGAGACCTTCACCCCCCCGCCCCCCGCCCCCCCCCGCCCCCCCCCCCCGGGAACGTCCACTCGCATACCAACTGGTTACTATGCGTGCCGACTTTCTAAAACGACGCCTAAACGGAGAGTGCCAATTTTGAAAAAAAAAATACCCCCTTTTTAACCCAACTCGGAGTGCGATTCTGAAAGAACCCCTTTTTGTTGGAAACGCGGAGTACTGTATGAAGACCAGTCCCTTTTTTAAACGAACCCTGCCTGGTCTTAAAATTGTCCACATTCTCCACGGTTTTTACACGAATGGTAACATATATGATACCAAGTGACCCCCCCCCCCCCCCCTCACGCCGTATCTGCAGCTTTACATAGGGCTGTAGTTTCACACGGAAGTTAACAAATCACCAGTGTTAACGTTTCCCACGTAGCTTCTGCTTTTCACACAGTACGTGCCACTTACCACAATTGTCGCCTTTCTGCTTTCTGTAATTTCCAAGCACAGTCAACACACATGGAAAGTCTTAGATATTTTTTAAATAATGCACTCACTCTCTCAAGCATGAAAAACTTGCTGTATACAACATATATAGAACTTTCCTTCCATTCATATATAAACTTAAACTGTCGGAGTTTTTTCCCTTCCGGCGACGGAGTAAATAAAATGACAGCCTATAGTACAATGCGCATTAGCGCCGCGTTGTGATCAATACAGGGAGCAGCTCATTTACTCTTTTCACAAGATTTCCCCTTTAGCACCTGAGTCGATAAAATCTTTAACTTTGCGAAGAACAAGGATAAACAGAAGCCAAAAAGATGCGTTGTCCTTGGTATTTTTCCTCTGTTAAGTTTTTCCATAGCCAGTGATTTTTCGGTGAGCACCCCAGAGGCACTGGATTGGACAAACCTCGTTTTAGACTCATTCGTGTTCAAAACAGTTGACTGTCAACACACAATTGTTCCTGCAAAAGAAAGAAATTCTTTTTGTAACGAAATATAAGCTGTAAATTGGACAGGATAAGTCTAATTTTAGGGTAAGTATACTTGCCTTGGGTAAGTACACTTGCCCTGGTTCATTTAGGTCAAGTTTTCCCATTCTAAACCCTAATTTTTACCATGCAAAACTTTAAGATATCCTACAATGAACGTCCAGTGGAACTGCTACCTTTTCAAAGACACTGTTGCCCCAGATTTCTAAAATTAACCCCTGACCTCCTTTTTTGTAGATAACGCTGAGTACTGAATGAAAATTACTCCATTTTCACGAAAAATGGCACTCCGCGCCATCAAAATCAAAACTAGACCGTTTTCACTACCGAGTAGCGAACATTACACTTGGGGCCACAAAAATACGATTCTGAACTCTTAAAATTCAGAGTTCACCAAGAACGATTAGGTGAAGGTCACCAAGGTACCTTGTCCCTTACATCATTTCTTTTAGGCCAGAGCGGTCGAAAATAAGCTTAAAATCGCACTACCCCTAACCGTTTTTTTAACCGGTTTTCGATATTGACCATGATCGAAGTGGTCAAGGTAATCGAGGTAACCCTTACATTTTAGGTTTTAGGTTCAAAGGGTCGAAATAAACTCAAAATCGCTGTATCTCTAACCGCTTTTAAAACAATAATCAGTTTCCGGGTTTTTACTTTCATCATGGCCGAGTAGGTCAAGGTCACCGAGGTACCTCTTACATATCGTTTTTTGGGCCCAGGAGGACAAAACTAAGCTCACAATCACCTTATCTCTAACCGTTTTCGAGATAATGGACGACCGGGGAGGTCAAGGTCACCGAGGTATCTTTTACATTTCGTCTTTTAGGTCCAAAGAGACGGAAATTAGCTCAAAATCGTTTTATCTCTAACCGTTTTCGAGATAATGGCACACTTCCGGTTTTTGACATTGACCATGACGGAGGAGGTCAAAGTCACAGAGGTACCCCTTACATATCGTCTTTTAGGCTAAAGATGTCGAAAATATGCTCAAAATCTCTAACCCCTTTCGAGATAATGGCCCACTTCTGGTTTTTTGACATTAACCATAACAGAGGTGGTCAAGGTCAGCGAGGTATCTCTAACCGTTTTCGAGATAATGGTCCATCATTTTCTAAGGTAATGGTTAAAAATGCGAATTTTACGACGTCTAATCACCCTCTACCATTGAGCCAAATGTCATCACTCTTCAGCAACTGGAATATCTGAAACGTTGCTGCCAACTTCATATTGCAGACACATGCTGTGGTGGCTTTCATTGCAGACAGTTGATCGATCAATAAGCTTCGGCTGATATCATGCCAGTTCATTTAACTGTGAAATCAAAGCGTTTGCTTTCTTATAATGGGCGTCAGTGGCAAAATTTCAATGTCCATTTTTACATATTAAATATCAATGAATTCCTAAAAAACTGAACTGGACCAACTACACATCCTATATTATACCTCTACCATGTTTGGTCGTCCTGGCCCTAGCAGTCTCAGAGAAGTTCGCGTGACAAGGTTTTCAAATTTCAATTGCAATGTCCATTTTTGCATATAAAATATGAATTTTTAATAGAGATACAATACTATGTTTCGGCTAAATTTCGTCGTCCTAGCCCTAGCCATATCAGAGGAGTTCGCGTGACGAGGTTTTCCGAATCGTAAGGAAACAATGAACTAACGGATTGAAATCCCCAAGTGTAACAATTTGCTGTATTTTTTTCTCAAACTGCTCTTCTGTTGGAAAATGTAACCAGTTCCCATCGTACATTTTTGTACCTAATATAACTTCAGTTTAAGAACCTGTGATTACGTGACATTATGGTCCCATCGGAGTCGTTTTTATAAAACAGATGATCTCTAAGACAATCTGCCTGTTATGTACAAGCACAAAGCGGATAAATACTTTAAAAAGTAGTTCCTCTCTTTGATTACTACTATTTCTGCGGAATCTCCAGTTGGTTTGGCGATTAAGAAGATGTTATAACAGATCGAACTGACATAGAGGTTGACTGTTGGACAACAACGCTGGGAAAAGGTTTCTGGTTAAATTGCGTTATTGTTCAACTGCCAACCTCTATGACAGTTCTGTGAATAGATCCTTTCAGAGGTCAGCTGTTATATAACAATGGTTAAATTGTTATTTACATATAAAACATTGCTGTGTGCTTTGCAGACTTTCTATGACAAATATACATTCGAGGAATTACCTTTTGCACTTCCTTTCTAGTAGTGAATAAGTTTTATTAAGGTAAGGGTTTTGTTATGAAATTTTCTGGGGTACGTGGAGCATGAACCGAATTAAATTCTGTTCTAACTCTATCTTCCTGAATAAAAAAATCACATCTATACTCCTCTGAGATTGCTATCGCTAGGACGACCAAATTTGGCAGCGACATAATATATCATACAGCTCATTTTTTTTTAGAAAAATAATACCATTTTATTTTCAAAAACTAGAACTTAATCACGCAAACTTTCCTGAGACGTCTAGGGCTAGGACGGCCAATTTGGCAGAGGCATATGTAGCATGTCTAGTTGGTCTACTTCAATTTTTTTAGAAATTCATTAACATTTTATATATAAAAATGAACATTGAAATTTTGCCATTGAAGCTCATTATAAAGCAGGCAAACGCTTGATGTGGCAGTTAAGGCACATGGAATGATATATATACCTAGCGGTATTGATCGCCCAACCTTCCACAATGAAAGGATTATAGTACGTGTGTGCATGTTGACTGCAACGTTTCAGTTTTCTCCATCTGCTAAAGAAATGTTGTTTTCTTAAATGTTTTTTTCGAAATCCTCAACTTTTTTACTTTGATCATTATCTCGAAAATGGTTACAGATAGAGCAATTTTGGCTTATTTTGGACCTAAAAGACGATATGTAAGAGGTACCTCAGTTACCTTTACCTGTTCGGTCTTGGTCAGTGTCAAAAACCGGAAGATGATCATCATCACGAAAACGGTTAGAGATAGAGGATTTTAAGGTTATTTTTGGCTCTTTGGACCTAAAGAACGTTAAGAAAGGTGTACTTCTGTGACCTTGACCTCCTCGGTCATGGTAAAGGTATAACTTTTTGGGAGTTGGCCATTATTTCGAAAATGGTTAGAGAGAGAAGGCGATGACCTCGGTCATGGTCAATATTAAAACCGAAAGTTGACCACTGTCTCAAAAACGGCGATTTTGAGCTTACTTTTAACCCTTTCGGCCTAAAAGTCGATATGTAAAAGGTATCTCGGTGACCTTGAACTTCTATTTCATGGCCAATGTCAAAATCGGAAGTGGAGAATTATCTCGAAAACGGTTAGAGCTGGCGATTTTGAGCTAATTTTCGATCCTTTGGGCCTAAAAGACCACATGTAAGAATTATCTTGGTGACCTTGACCTCCTCGTTCATGGCCAATTCTGAATATTAAGAGTGCATAATCGTATTTTTTGTGGCCCCCAAGTGTAATTTTTGCTACTTGGCAGCGGGAAAGGTCGAGTTTCATTAGAATTTTCTTCTTGGTTTGCATGGGGTATCAAGTTCTACATAAGTACAAAGTTTTGTGGCCCGTAGTGTCAGCAAAGTTAATTTTTATTGTCAAGGAAAAAATATCCCAACGGCTGCCCGCACAAATTCATATAAGTCTTGATCATGTCAAACACTTTTCAAGTGTAAATTATTTCGAATAATTGCAATTTAACTGTAGAGGAGGCTATGCATAAGTATAATCGCCTGTTATATTTAGTTAAGGGAGGATGAAGGGGGGAGAACGTCGAGGACTGAGGGGTTACATATCATATGACTTGCTTGAAATGGGTGACGTAGTATTATATGTATGGTACTCTATGCATAGTATCATAGTCTGACATATTTTAAGCGTTTAATATTGGTTGTTTTTTATATTTATCCACTTTAAAGAAGGTTTTGCTGTAGTAAAATATTGCTAATGTAAACAGTACACACAGGTAGACCTCCGTCTAATTAGCATGCCATATAACCCGTCTCTCACTGCCCCACTTCGGGGCAAATGTCAACAACAGGAAATGCTTGAAGCTTCGAATCAATGAATGGATTTATTGCATCAGCCGAATACTGCCCATAAGCCTGCAGGAAGTTGTCAATCGTATATGATGAAATATATAAGAATGAGTGTGCTGTTGAAAGCAATGGTGGTAAGTGAATGGTGGGAGTCAGGAGGAGCTCAAACATGATTTTCTAAAAAAGACTTTGATCAAATAATTAAGATTTTTAAGTCTTTTATTTCTATTAACAGACAATACTACATATAATTGTTTGCATACATGTGTTACTGAATAAATACACGATATCTGATAGATATTAGCAACAGCATTGCACATTTTACGTTATGTCAAAAATAACACAATTGACTAAAATTTTAATAAACACTACCTAGCATTGGCGTAGCCACGTTTTTACAACTGGGGGAGGGGGCAAAGTTTCGTAACGGAGGAGGGGGGCGAAGGATACTATAGCCCCCCACTCTGAAAAGTGGGGGGCTGAGGCCCCAACCCCAGCTGCTACGCCTATGCTACCCAGCATTTAACGACACAATGGAAGGGGTCCATGCATAAACTTGATAACTCAACTTATTAGGAAACTATGCACTGTTACCACCACTGCATTTCTTGGCCTCTGGTCTATCACACATATAAGTCTTACACCCCAAAACCGTTTAGAAGTGGGTAATTTTTAGATGCGGTGGGAAAAACCAATGTCTGTTACTAAAATTTCAAACTTTAAAAGCGTTTTTCTCCACTGCTGATAACTGCAGTTATCAGGTTTATGCATGAACCCCTTCAATTGTGAATAATTTTATAATATCTAGGTGTATTGAGTTTAAGGCAATTTTAAAATACTTACTCAAATAATTGATTAATATTTGCAATCGCATTATAGATTTTGTTCTTCTACAATCCTTCATTTTACAATACATGGATGTATTGGCTTTAAGCAAGTTTTGAAACATTCATTTGCTTAAGGAGTTAAACGAAAGCAGTAGACACAAATCATTCCCGTGGCACGTTGAAACATATAGCAAACTTTCTACACAGGCTAAAAGAATGAATGACTGAAAATGAAAAGATTTTCACGGCACACGAATTACCTGAAAACATAAAAACCGTTGCTTTGTTTAAAACTTCTTTGTTGTGGCGGCCGCGTGGTGGTGGTGGTGGTGGTGGTGGTGGTGGCAGCAGTGGTTGCCACCACCAACGTTTTTCTCGTAGCCCGTTTTTATCCGATTTTTTTGTTCCTCCGTAAATGGTGGGGGGAGGGGGACCATAGGTTTGAATGTAGTATCGATCTACTTTTTTTGGTTCTTGAGGAGAGGAGCCTTGAGTGAGGGTAGGGAGGCCATGCTTGACACAGTGCAATCGTATAGAACAGCATCAATCCATCTAAAAGCTACGAATTGCATGAAGTTTAATTATCACCCTAGTATGATGGCGTTATAGCAGCAATCATAACTAAGTAATACTGCAGCAAGCAATGTGAAATCGAATGGTATTATAGTCCCCATGCCCAAAACCATTTGTATGTACCATTACTTTATACATGACAAAGACCTTGAGTATTTAAAATATTATGTATTTACAAACATTCCCTTAATGCTACTGGACGTATTTGCTTTAATGCCACTTAACGTAATTTGGAAGGCCACAAATGCAATAAGACGATTTTATGTCGTGTTATGCAGCCAGTGGCTACGAAGTTTTTGCCATCAAGCTCCGAATTAAATTTAAATTGATTTAGTTGAGTGTGATATCTTGTTAACTAGGTTATCAATCTGCAGAAACATATAATCTTATAGACAACTAGTTAAAGATTTCTGGGTTTCTACTAGAAAGCCCGAGTTGAAAGAGAGCCAAAGGGAGGATGATGATGCGTAGCAATCACATCCAAAACATCACAGCCAACTCTTGTATTTAGTTGAATAAAAGCTGACGTTTACTTAATTAAAAGGAGGTTCTGACATACAAAGGAAACATAACTTCTCCATGAGGCCCTCACTGCACCAGAGAACAAATTCTTCTTGAACGAGCAGACAGACTGAAGTCTCAGCGTCCCAACGCTCAAATGATAATTCCTCACTCACACCCTGGAGGGGCCACTCACGTCCCAACTGACTACCATGCGTATACATTATTTTTTTAAAACGACCCCTAAACGCGGAGTTCAGTTCCCAAAGAACATCCCTTTTGTTGGAAACGAAATTGACACTAGGCGAGCATCGCGTCTGGCCTCTATTTTTTGCATATGCATGGTAACACATATGACACCAAGTTGCCCCCCACGGGCTCACAGCTAGCCTTTTTTCCACTGTGGCGGTGGGTATCAATGTTGTGCTTTACTTGAGGGGGCCATATATGTGCTCTTCTATATGGGCTTGAACTAGCGACTTCCGATTACTGCAATGCACTCATTCAAGTGTCTTCAAACCAAGCACTATACACGCAACCACAGAGAGCAATGTTCGGAATATTTTTAACTTTTGAGACAATATACTAAACATTCTGAGACCCGCAGGTCGGGCATTGGCTCCAAAATGCCTGAACAAACGAAATATAGGATAAGTAATCAACGGGGCCCACTATCGCATCAGCAGATGCCTGAAAGAGATCAGATTTAGACTGTGTACACCAGCTTGCACTTAATCCACTGCAACCGGTATATCTTAGCTATTAGACTTTCTTTAAATTTTTGTCTCGAGGACCTCTTCTGAAAAGCCCTGCTTCTGGAGAAAGATGGACTCAGATTTAACTGTTGGGCCTGAAGGACCTCATGAGAAAATTGATGTTTCTATTGTATGGGTACATAATGGATCAGGATACATTGAACGAGCTGAGAATAAAAAGTTCTTGAGCTTTATCTTTAATCTGTGTCTGTCTAACGGAATATTTTTTTTATAAAACGCCTATTTTTATACTCTAAGAATTCTTTCAGATAGTTGACAAAATATTGCAAGCTTTATTGTAACATTTTAGTTAAAACAATAGGCTATAGATGTTTTCGCACTGTATTCCACAGAGCAAATAAAATATTGCATTGTAACACCACCGTCCGATGTTACGAATCAGAAGTCATGACACTCATTCATAGTATACTCCGGTGTACTTCAATTAATTAGGTGACTAGGTGACAACACTGAAAATATTTTCTTTCACCCTCAGGTCGCAAACAATGGGCTTTGTTCCGGTGTCCGCAATGTACTAAGTGGTTTATGTAACTCTTTTCACATTTCAAAGGGTTCATGTTGTCAGCCCCACCAAAAGAAAGAGACAATGTTACGAATAAGTTATTTACTTTTCTGGTATTAAAAACAGAGTGGATGACAAATATGCGGACACTACTTTTGGTTAATACGAACTCATAAATAGCCGAATCGTGATTTTAAATTGCCAACCATATTATATTTTTAACTTATAAAATGTAGAAAGCTTTCAGGTTACTTTTAAATTGCAAATTAAGAGAACTAATTCATAGAATTAAGGTGATTTCTCAGTATATTTGTGTGTCGCAATCAATGCATAACACTGCTGGGACAATGAATTATTTTAGTTATCAGATAAATATTTGATTAAGTTTATCAATTATTTTAGTAGATTGTTCTCTATGTGATGAGGAATTATTCACTCAGTCCAATTAAAAGATTATAAATAGATTGTAGAAGGTACTTTTTGAACGTTTTTTAAAAATTTACCTTCTTTTTTTACTTCGCAAAAGCTAATAATTTCCCTTATTTATGGTAATCGTGAATGCGGATGACGCCCGTGTAGGCGGATGACGTAAATAAACATTGCTTAGATTGCTTTATTTGATCAAACTGGAAGTCCTCAATTCTGACAAACTTGCCCCACATTCCTTTTTTATGGACCAGTGAAGAAGTTTTTTGGAAGGAAAATCTTTGAAGATTTTTTCTCACTTTTCCAGTATAAGAGGGTTTCATGTGGTTTTTGGATACTTTCATACATATTACCATTTTAATTTTGCCTCGTAGTGTGGAATAATCGATACGTTTTGACTGCCAGAAGCACTGAGCACCGGTGCAAGGAAACGTTTTGACCCCCAAAATAAATCGACCCCCCCGGTCGATTTGTTTTAAAACAAACAGACCCCCCCTGAAATGTTTTAACCCTCTTATATTTTGTTGATTTCTTTATTTCTTTCCACATATGGCCAGCTTATTAGTTTCTTTAATTGAAATAAAAACTATATCCACGAATAACAATTTATCTAGCAACTAACATCTACATTTTCAAACATGAAAACACTTCCAACACCACTAACATTCAGTCACCAAAAAATCTGTCCAAGCTCAATAATGGCATTTCAAAGGCTCAAAATAATAATTTTCTACATCAAGAGGTAGAAAATGCTTAAAATAGTATTTAAAAACCATATGCACCTTTTTTACTTCCATTTTATGTTTAAACATGATTATTTGGAGACGGTCATTTTACTATGGGGGAGGTCTGTATGTTATGGCGGGCTTTCCCAAAAAAAATCGACCGGGGGGTCTGTTTGTTTTAAAACAAATCGACAGGGGGGGTCGATTTGTTTGGGGGTCAAAACGTTTCATTACACCGGGACTCAGAGTGTTGGTCTTCGAGTAAGCAACAACATATTTTATCCCCCACAGTGTTTCTCAGATTCACAGATTCACCGCTGCTTTTCCCTTAACTGTAGGCTTTTCTCGGAATCATATAGCTCTACTCACCTAGGTAGAGGCGCCGGAGTAGAAAGGAAACGCCACTCTTCTTCTTCAGTTCCTCCCACCAGTGAATTGCACTGTGGGTATACCCCAGTGAGTATTCCCATGTGAATACTCCCACACGGGTATCCCCACCAAGCTATCCCCCTGCTTGAGGAGTGTGTTTTCTTTTCTCCTAGCTTATGCGTGAATAGAATAAAGAGGAGGCGGATAAATAACGGATGTAAATGTGTTGTTATCCATTTATTTTTCAGGCCTTTTCTGTTGCAGATATTGGAAGCAGAAGACTCTGTTCACAAGGAGACATTGGGCACCCAGCGTGTGCGGGGGTACCGTAGCTCACTGTACGGCAGGTGCAGGATTAAGGCGAACCTATTTTTGTGTGAAGAGAAAAAAATCTGTATGAAGTGTGAGTATCTCTCCCATGCAGAGTGGTAGGTGATTGAAACATATCGCATCAAGAATGATCGCCGAAAGGAGATGGCGAGCGCAGTTGGCAGAAAGCGTTAAACTAAGTCTCCCACCCCGTCGAATCGCCACCGACTCTGCTTCAGAGGATCACCGGTAAGCCGGGGCTAGGTAAGGCAAAAGAAAGAGGGCTAACCGATCAGTGTCGTCTGAAACTGGCAGAACCTGACACTGAGGAAAAAGAGGCACTTAGAGAGGCGTGGCTATCATCGCAATCTTCTTTTGGCCGTCCCTCAGAGGAGTAGTGTCGGCAAGAGTGACAAAGTGACATTTCACAGCACAAGCACAGACAATTCAACCGTGATGATGCTATATAAATGTGAATCGGGTATCACTCTGTCGTAGCAATTAGAGGCGCTACGCTCTTCCCCTCTGAGCACCACCACTCTGACCAGTCCATTGATTGTTCAGACCAAACCTGGGTACAAGACAGAAAACAATGATGGCAGCAATGAGAGCAATGTATGAACAAACACAGGCCCAGATGGTCTCACTAAAATTCTTCATTTTGCAAGAGCGCAAAATTTCTCCCCCAACCCTTGTCGGCGGCGGTGCCGCCAGCAGCTTAGTAAGAAGACAACCCAGCTGGACTGGATGAATCGATGGGTCGGCTCTGTAATTAAAGGACACGGAAACACAGTTGCGAACCCGTCGTCCTTCCTGACGGTCCCGAAGAATACAGACAGAACGTTTTCTTCGGAATGAGAAAGAAACGAGCAGTCAGAAGAGTGGAAAGAGTCCTCTGGCCCAGTTTCAGAAGGGAGGGAGTGGAGTTCGGAAGAGGAGTTTCAAGATGGGGAAGCGGTGGCACTTTCCTACCCCATCAAGCTTATGGACGAGGCACGCTTGCCGAAAAAGTGTCAACAGTTTTGGAGAGATTTTGCAGCAGCGAGAATGCTACCGATTCTCCCCCATCATCCCACCCTTCCATCACAGGATATAGCCCTTCCTCTATTCCTTCGGCTGTCCAGCCACCCAAGGTGTTACCCTTTCAGCGACGTTGACAAGGAAATCATACGCCTAGCAGGGGAAGAAGGGGGGAACCCGTTTGAATGAGGAGCCTCTTATTAGGCTGACGCCACAGTGCGAGGCTCCACAGCAAGAGACTTCCTTAGCGTTGTCTACCAATGCCGGAGTCGCCAATGCCGTCTCAGCGGATGGACGTGCGAAAAGGCAAGATTATGGCAAGGCTTCATCCATCTACACAACTAGGATTCAAGTCGGCGCCATACCCGACCGGAAACAACTTGACACCAATTGACCCGTTAGAGTAATCCTGTAAGAGATTTGGATATTCCCTTAGTTGGAAAAGATGTTGAAGTGCTGGAGCGCTTGGCTCTGTAGACACTTAATATTATGTCAGTGAGAACCACGCGCTATTGGCATTGAAAGAAGCATCTTAACCAAAAGAAACTCTCAGATGGAGTGATCTTCAAACTCCTCGACTGTTTTTTATTTGGCCATCCAGGTCAGGTCAAAGACACTGGCACACCAACTCATCTCCTTGGTACAACTCAGACGAGATGCGATTCTCTTCCAACGTTGGTCACCGGTTAAGGGGATACCTGAACTGGGGCATTCGGAGATTCTGACCCTGAAATATTTGTAAGTAATTCCTTAACGGTTCCCTTTGCAACAAAGCTTTTTTTACAAAATGGTTTTCAGAAAACTGCTCCCAGCATTTGAGTCAGAGCAGCTTCATATTTAGTGCGCTTATAAAAAAATCACAAGATCTCGATGACACGGCAAATGTTTTTGACCTTGACCTCAAAGTTCAAGGTCAAAGTGAAGTAAAAATATTTTTCAAAAGCGCCTGTTTATCACGGAAAATGGCCATCAAAAGCGCTTAAATCCCAGTTTGAATATATAAATGTATTCATTATCACCTTCTCGGTCATAGTGTAATACAATATTTTCTTTGGAGTTTTCTGCTAGTGGATCATTCCCCTATCTGGCGGAATTCGGTCTAGTTTAGACATACTTTCCATTAACACTTGTAGTCGTATTAACGAAAGTTAACCCCACAGTTAACTGATTAAGGTACTTGCGCCGTTAGCAACCAGAACGATCGAAAGCAAATTAACAAATTTGTCCTTTTTAACATAATAGGTCCGTCTAAACATTATGTGATATAACCAGATCCACTGAATTTTGTTTCTGGGGGTAAAGTTAACTGTGCAGTGAATACTGCAGATGATGGTGTGACTGGCAGAAATTCTGCCCAATTGCAATCAACGAATAAAATGTTAGTAATTATACAGTATTCTAAACATTTGATGTACAGCATATCAAACAAAATTCGTGTTAGGAAATTTAAAGGCAAAAAAGAAATTAACCGAAATCAGAGCAAGAACTGTAACGAAATTACAGAGAAAGTATTTATCGCTCCATCTTTCAGGGCTCGATTTTTGTGCAGCAAAAACTTCAACTGCTTCGAAGTACAAACCCATAAATTGATAAACGTTTTATAAAACCATTAAACCATATTTTGCTAGAAAAAAAAACGAAACAATAATTATGGTCAGTGCCGAATCATCGTAATTTTCAAACAAAATCCGAAAAAAATCACGGCAAACCTCATCAATTTAATAAAAAATGGGATAAGAATCAAGACTATTCTTTTCTTTCTGGCCTTATTGACGAAGAAAGTGCAATCCGCGCCTGTCACAGAAATTACAGTTTAGTCGAGCTGCGTCGAGCCCTGTAACAGACTCTAACAGTGACTTGGCGTGAATTAATGCACCCCTCCCCGCCCCAGGTATTCAACGTCGAATAAATGAAGGCTGATCAATGCTGCCAGTTATTATCGGATGTGTGTGGGAGGCTTTTGCGGCGTCCATCCGGCTTTCGTTTATGTTGCATTATTTTCTGGTGCAATAATGTGTGATGCAGTGATATCATTAATGTAAAATATGATCATAATCAATTTTAAGTTCAAGTTTTACGTGTTTTCGAGCAATTCCTATCCGCACAAAAATCCGAATCCTATCCCCGTCTAAACTAGACCGAATTTTGCTACACGTGGCGAAATGGCACCCACTTGCAATGGTACAATCTATCTGGTCAAAAACATTTTTCAGTGTTTCGACATAATTACCAGCATCCGAATTATTATCTTGAACGAGGACATCAAAGCATATATAATGTTTTCTCTTTTTTTTTGTACAAATAATCAAATTCAACGGATTGCGATATATAAAGGTCACATGACCTTGACCTTGACAATGAATTTCGAGATTCAGTCCACGATGTTACTGCCTACTGACACCGTACAAGTGTTGAAACAAGGATTTGAGCGCTATTTCCTTGAAGGTCAAGTCAAAAAATTTGAGGATTTCACGACAACTTATTACCCTCTATGTCTCTGCCAAAGCCGTCTTTCTACTACAAATCCTGTAGGAGGAGTTTTCTTGAAACCACTTTGAGGTCAAAAATACTTTGACCTCAATTTGACCTTGACCTTGAAACGTCAAAGTCAAAACAATTTGCGGATTTCGCGACATCTAATCATCCTCTATATTGTGCCAAATTTCATCATCCTACGTCAAATAGCGTAGGGGGGGGGGGTTCTTGAAACCTCCGAGACGGAAAAAACAAAACAAAAAAGGAAGGAATAATCGGTCAGAATTCTTAGCAAAGCATACCATGACCGAGTAGGTCAAGGTCACCGAGGTCGAAAATAAGATGAAAATCCCTTTATCTCTAACCGTTTTCGAGATAATAGTCAACTTCCGGTTTTTGACCTTGACCGTGACCCAGAAGGTCAAGGTCACCGAGGCACCTCTTATGTAACGTTGTTTAGGCCCAAAGGGTCGAAAATGAGCTCAAACCGTTTTCGAGATAGGTCGGCCTGTCGTTAAATGGCGCGTGAAGTCACGTGGCGTTTGACCTTGATCCTCAAGGTCAAGATTAGTGATGAAAGTTTACCCCCTACAGAGTCCGTTTTATGTATTCAAACTGTGATTTGAAGGTCAAGGTCAAAAATTTTTGCGGATTTGATGACATCTCACCACCGTCTATCTCTGTGCCAAATTTCATTGCCCCACGTCAAATGAGGAGTTTTCTGGAAACCTCCGAGACGGAAAAAAGGGCAGAAAAAAAAAAAAAGAAAAAGCGAGCAGAAATTTCGAGAAAAACTACAAACTTATACCCATTTGCCAACGAAGTTTGCAAGTTGGAAATACTGAAGCAAGGCGTTTGTAGCAGAGAATTAAAGATTTCAACAGCAGTAGGGTAAAAGTGGGGGTTTGAAAACAGGAAGTGACGTCATAATGACGTCACGTGGTGTTTTGAAAGCCCAATGGGGTTTTTAAAACAGTGACGTCATATTGACGTCATATTAACGTCATATTGACGTCATATGGTTATCATATGGTTATCATATGGTTACCATATGGTTACCATATGGACGTCATAATGACGTCACGTGGTGTTTTGATAGCCCCATGGGGTTTTTAAAACAGTGACGTCATTTTGACGTGATCTAGACGTGTTATGGAGGTGATATGGAGGTGATATGGAGGTGATATGGAGGTGATATGGAGGTCATATGAACGTCATATGAACGTCATATGAACGTCATATGAACGTCATATGAACGTCATAATGACGTAATAGGGATAGTGGGCGGCCATTCAAACGGGCGGCCATTCAAACGACCATTCAAACGGGCGGCCATTCAAACGGGCAGCCGGGTGTTCTGGAACAGGAAGTGACGTCATAATGACGTCAGGAGGTGTTTTGATAGCCCCATGGGGCTTTTAAAACAGTGACGTCATAATGACGTCACTGTGGGGAAAACCCGATCGATAAATTTCAGAGTGCACTCGTACAGAGTGTGGGGGAAAACCCGATCGATAAATTTCAGAGTGCACTCGTACAGAGTGTGGGGGAAAACCCGATCGATAAATTTTAGAGTGCACTCGTTCAGAGCGTGGGAACGATCAATAAATTTGAGAAGGAATGGGATTTTCAGCAGGATAAAGATGTGGCTCCGAAAACAGGAAGTGACGTCATAATGACGTCACGAGGTGTTTTCGGAGCCCCATGGGGCTCCGAAAACAGTGACGTCATTGTTTTCGAATTTGCATGGGTGTTCTGAAACAGGTAATCGAAAGAGCGCGCGCCCGTTCAATAACGTCATGATGACGTCATGATGACGTTATAATGACGTCATCATGATGACGTTATAATGACGTCATCATGACGTTATAATGACGTCATCATCATGACGTTATAATGACGTCATAATGACGTCATCATGACGTTATCATGACGTCATCATCATGACGTTATAATGACGTCATTATGACGTTATCATGACGTTATCATGACGTCATCATGATGTTATGGCATATTAAAACAGTTCTAAGCAGGATAACCCTAAGTCGCCTGTCAATCATCATGACGTCATTAGTCACGTGACCTGTCAATCATCATTGGTCACATGACCTGTCAATCATGTGTGATGTGATTCCAACCGCATATGAGGAATATTTTCCTGCTGATTAACCTTCTGGCCTGAATGGCTCAGTTGGTAGAGCAGAGGACCCGTAAGCGGACCCATGATCTGAAGGTCGGTGGATCGAACCCGCCCTCGGGCATCACTTTCATATCATGGGTCCTCAATCTTAGAACACCCCCCCGGGTCCTCAATCTTAGAAGACCCCCCCCCCCCCCCAGGATCAAGACATGACATGAATCGAACCCCCCCCCCAGGACCAGGACATGACATGAATCGGACCCCCCCCCCCAGGACCAAGACATGACATGAATCGGACCCCCCCCCAGGACCAAGACATGGCATGTATCGGACACCCCCCCCCCGGACCAAGACATGGCATGTATCGGACATAGTCATATAGCTATATGACTATGTAATTGCTATGTGAACATAATAAGTTTCAAGTATGTATGTCATTATCAGATCGTTCAACAGTCAAGCCGCGATAGCTCACTTGGCAGAGCAAACGGCTAGCAACCTGAGAGTCCCGGGATCGATGCCACATCGGGGCAAACTTTTTTTTGGTTTTTTGTTCACTTTTATGACTCTGTGACATTATGTGATAACATGTGACTGTGACATCATGTGACTCTGTGACATTATGTGACTGTGACTGTTTTTTTTTTTTTTTTTAACATAATGGCTATATTTCTATGTCTATTTTCACTATTATTATTATGATAATATTTAATTAGTCATATTTCAATGGTTCTAACCACACAGCATAGGAATAAGTACATGTGTACAGAGTGTGGGGAAACCGATCAATAAATTTTAGAGTGCACTCGTTCAGAGTGTGGAGGAAACCGATCGATAAAACTTCAGAGTGCACTCGTTCAGACCGTGGGAACGATCGATAAATTTGAAAACATCAAAGGTCTAGACCGTGGGAACGATCAATAAATTTGAGAAGGAATGGGATTTTCCCTACGTTAAGTCCAATGTTATGTTTTAAGTTATAGTAGTTGGAAAATGACACTTCTAAAACACATTTAACAAATGTAGTTTTTTGATAACATATAATATATAAAATAAGTTTGAACATTTTAGCATGCTACTTATTTGAATGTTCTAAAGTTATAGTAGTGGAAAAATGGTGGTTCTGGACAAACTTTAACAAATTTAGTTTTTAACACCATATGATATATAAAATAAGTTTGAACATTTTAGCATGCTACTTATTTGAATATTCTAAAGTCATAGTAGTGGAAAAATGGTGGTTCTAGACCAACTTGAACAAATGTTGTTTTTTGACAAAATATGATGCATAAAATAAGTTTGAACATTTTACCATGGTGTAGTAGGGTAAAAATAAGGGTTCTAAACCAACTTGAACAAATTTTGTTTTTTTGACAACATATGATGTATAAAATAAGTTTGAACATTTTACCATGGTGTAGTAAGGTAAAAATCAGGGTTCTAAACCAACTTTAACAAATTTAGTTTTTTACACGTTTCAGACGATTCTACCACTTGGTTGATTGGTTGATTGTTGGAAAATGGGAAGTGAAAATGTGGATAGTTATGTAGGAAAACTGCGCCCATTCAAAAGACGTGTTCGAATGGCAAGCCCATTTTAAAGACGTGTTCGAATGGCAAGCCCATTCAAAACACGTGTTCGAATGGCAAGCCCATTCAAAACACGTGTTCGAATAATTTTTGAAAGATATTACGTCGTGGTATTGTTCAACAAATTGTTCAACATGTTCAACACGTTCAACATGTTCAACATGTTCAACAAGTTCAACATGTTCCACATGTTCAACAAGTTCAACATGTTCAACATGTTCAACTTGTTCAACATGTTCAACTTGTTCAACATGTTCAACATGTTCAACAAGTTGGTTAACATGTTCAACATGTTGTTGTTCAACATGTTGTTCAACATGTTGAACAAGTTGTATATAAAGCTATGTTTAAAGACTTTCTCATCATTTGAATAGTGTAGGTTAAACCGAAAGGATGTATACATGCAACATTTGTTCGAAATCTTACAATTGGCTGCAAAGTCGCATATGGTAAAGTTATTTCTAAACATTTTAGGACATAGTGTGTCCAACCTCGAGTGTGACAGCTCCCTATAGAGCATAAAAGGTACCTACCCTCAGACATAACGCACATTCTGTATCAAGATACTGAAGAGTGAACATGTCTGCAGTGACTGAACAACAACTACCATCTATGGCAATGCCTGCAGAAAATTTTATAGCAAAGCCTGAGACAATACCTACAGCAAAGTCTAAGGCAATGCCCATGGTAAAGTCTAAGGCGAAGTCACGTCAGCAGCGTCAAAAGCGACCACATCTTAGAAAGATAAAAAGAGATGAGTTACCAGCTATGACGCCGCCGTGTAAAATGCGAAAAAATACGACAGAGCCTAATGTGAAGCGAGAACCGGAGCGTAAAGCTGATACCACTATGAAGAAGATGCGTGTAGACGATTCACCGGTTATGATACCCATTAATGGAGAAACATATATTAAATTGGTGAATTATCAACAGAAAGTGATGGTTAACATTCGTAAATATATTACGAATCATGCATCTGGGAGGTTATATCCTACCAAGAAGGGAATTTTGTTGTCATTGAAAGACTGGCACATGTTGAAGAAGCAAATGACGTCAGTGGATCTCATGCTTCAGAAAATGGATCTGTATAAATGCAGTGACTGTCAGAAGATGGTTGAGTAGACAGCGAGATGACTGTATACAGTTTTAACAGCATGACGAGCTTAGTGGATGCTGTGATTTCATCACAGTGCAGAAGATTGAACCGACGGTTTTGAAGCTTGACAAGAACTTAGCTTTGACTCATATGGACATGTACATTTGATATGTAGTTCAAATTAAATTGTCTTCATATGTAGACTATGAAATTAACTTTATCTATGTTCATGTGAAGTCAGTTGTTATAAAATTTTAAGTTTAGTTCTTCTGCACATGTATTAACATAATATGTATTTGAAAAAGTTTTGTTTTTATTATAATTGTACATATTTGTAATGTTCAATAAAAACACATATGATGCTTTTCAACTTTTTATTTTTCTCATATAATACTTGGATATAATACATAATAAAACAATACTTGGATATAATACATAATAAAACGATACTTGAATATAATACATAATAATACAATTCTTGAATATGATACATAATAATACAAAATTAACTATAATACCCAATATATGATATATGGTTTACAGGTCAATTAAAACCGTGTCAGGAACCTTACGACTTTATATGTTGTAAAGCAAGACATATATTACACAACGCTTAAGTTAATAAAATATTACAACATTTATAAAGTCTTTATTATAAAGTTTAGTCAAATAAGTCTATTTTTCTGCATCTGTTTCACTCTGTTCACTGTCCATGCCACTTTTGTTGTCACTGCTACCATCCTCCTCCTCCTCCATATCTAGTAGCTCTTCAAAGAATGCATTGTTTTTCCTTATAGCCGCCTTTAATGCCTTTGAATACTTATAATGTTTTTCATCAACAAAGTAATTAAAGTCCTCTAAAATCTTTTGATAATGTTTGCTTTGTTGTAGACGCTGGGTATAGTTGAACAGTCTCATAAACAGTTGTTTTAGTCCATGCTTATAAATGGGTCGAAGGTCATAACTTGCTATTTTACGCGCATCTTCAAGTCCTTGTTCTTCATATTCTGAAACCTTTTCTTGAAATATGTTATCATAGTCATCGTAGACGTCTTGAACCATATCATGCCAAACAGAGTCTATTTCTGACTCACTTTCAGAGTCTGTTTCTGACTCACTTTCAGAACTCCTGTCATCAGCATCCGCACCACACTGCTCCATATGTTTGAGCAAAGCTTCTTCGCTGTTGTACAATGCACCACATTCTGTACAAACATGTGCATTCTTTTCAGCTATGTTGACGCTTTGACTTTCCATAGAAGACTCATCTAAAGTTTCCGTGAAAGGTAGTTTTACAGGGTTTTCCATATCCGATTCTTCATCCACTTCTGAAGCGTGAGCAACCTTTAAGTGTCTTTTAAGACTTTGCGGCCAATTGTAAGATTTCGAACAAATGTTGCATGTATACATCCTTTCGGTTCAACCTACACTATTCAAATGATGAGAAAGTCTTTAAACATAGCTTTATATACAACTTGTTCAACATTTTGAACAACATGTTGAACAACAACATGTTGAACATGTTGAACAACTTGTTGAACATGTTGAACATGTTGAACAAGTTGAACATGTTGAACAAGTTGAACATGTTGAACATGTTGAACTTGTTGAACATGTGGAACATGTTGAACTTGTTGAACATGTTGAACATGTTGAACATGTTGAACATGTTGAACGTGTTGAACATGTTGAACAATTTGTTGAACAATACCACGACGTAATATCTTTCAAAAATTATTCGAACACGTGTTTTGAATGGGCTTGCCATTCGAACACGTGTTTTGAATGGGCTTGCCATTCGAACACGTCTTTAAAATGGGCTTGCCATTCGAACACGTCTTTTGAATGGGCGCAGTTTTCCTACATAGCTATCCACATTTTCACTTCCCATTTTCCCACAATCAACCAATCAACCAAGTGGTAGAATCGTCTGAAACGTGTAAAAAACTAAATTTGTTAAAGTTGGTTTAGAACCCTGATTTTTACCTTACTACACCATGGTAAAATGTTCAAACTTATTTTATACATCATATGTGTTGTCAAAAAAACAAAATTTGTTCAAGTTGGTTTAGAACCCTTATTTTTACCCTACTACACCATGGTAAAATGTTCAGACTTATTTTATGCATCATATTTTGTCAAAAAACAACATTTGTTCAAGTTGGTCTAGAACCACCATTTTTCCACTACTATGACTTTAGAATATTCAAATAAGTAGCATGCTAAAATGTTCAAACTTATTTTATATATCATATGGTGTTAAAAACTAAATTTGTTAAAGTTTGTCCAGAACCACCATTTTTCCACTACTATAACTTTAGAACATTCAAATAAGTAGCATGCTAAAATGTTCAAACTTATTTTATATATTATATGTTATCAAAAAACTACATTTGTTAAATGTGTTTTAGAAGTGTCATTTTCCAACTACTATAACTTAAAACATAACATTGGACTTAACGTAGGGAAAATCCCATTCCTTCTCAAATTTATTGATCGTTCCCACGGTCTAGACCTTTGATGTTTTCAAATTTATCGATCGTTCCCACGGTCTGAACGAGTGCACTCTGAAGTTTTATCGATCGGTTTCCTCCACACTCTGAACGAGTGCACTCTAAAATTTATTGATCGGTTTCCCCACACTCTGTACACATGTACTTATTCCTATGCTGTGTGGTTAGAACCATTGAAATATGACTAATTAAATATTATCATAATAATAATAGTGAAAATAGACATAGAAATATAGCCATTATGTTAAAAAAAAAAAAAAAAAAAAAAACAGTCACAGTCACATAATGTCACAGAGTCACATGATGTCACAGTCACATGTTATCACATAATGTCACAGAGTCATAAAAGTGAACAAAAAACCAAAAAAAAGTTTGCCCCGATGTGGCATCGATCCCGGGACTCTCAGGTTGCTAGCCGTTTGCTCTGCCAAGTGAGCTATCGCGGCTTGACTGTTGAACGATCTGATAATGACATACATACTTGAAACTTATTATGTTCACATAGCAATTACATAGTCATATAGCTATATGACTATGTCCGATACATGCCATGTCTTGGTCCGGGGGGGGGGGTGTCCGATACATGCCATGTCTTGGTCCTGGGGGGGGGGTCCGATTCATGTCATGTCTTGGTCCTGGGGGGGGGTCCGATTCATGTCATGTCCTGGTCCTGGGGGGGGGGGGGTTCGATTCATGTCATGTCTTGATCCTGGGGGGGGGTGGGTCTTCTAAGATTGAGGACCCGGGGGGGTGTTCTAAGATTGAGGACCCATGATATGAAAGTGATGCCCGAGGGCGGGTTCGATCCACCGACCTTCAGATCATGGGTCCGCTTACGGGTCCTCTGCTCTACCAACTGAGCCATTCAGGCCAGAAGGTTAATCAGCAGGAAAATATTCCTCATATGCGGTTGGAATCACATCACACATGATTGACAGGTCATGTGACCAATGATGATTGACAGGTCACGTGACTAATGACGTCATGATGATTGACAGGCGACTTAGGGTTATCCTGCTTAGAACTGTCTTAATATGCCATAACATCATGATGACGTCATGACAACGTCATGATAACGTCATAATGACGTCATTATAACGTCATGATGATGACGTCATGATAACGTCATGATGACGTCATTATGACGTCATTATAACGTCATGATGATGACGTCATTATAACGTCATGATGACGTCATTATAACGTCATCATGATGACGTCATTATAACGTCATCATGACGTCATCATGACGTTATTGAACGGGCGCGCGCTCTTTCGATTACCTGTTTCAGAACACCCATGCAAATTCGAAAACAATGACGTCACTGTTTTCGGAGCCCCATGGGGCTCCGAAAACACCTCGTGACGTCATTATGACGTCACTTCCTGTTTTCGGAGCCACACCTTTATCCTGCTGAAAATCCCATTCCTTCTCAAATTTATTGATCGTTCCCACGCTCTGAACGAGTGCACTCTAAAATTTATCGATCGGGTTTTCCCCCACACTCTGTACGAGTGCACTCTGAAATTTATCGATCGGGTTTTCCCCCACACTCTGTACGAGTGCACTCTGAAATTTATCGATCGGGTTTTCCCCACAGTGACGTCATTATGACGTCACTGTTTTAAAAGCCCCATGGGGCTATCAAAACACCTCCTGACGTCATTATGACGTCACTTCCTGTTCCAGAACACCCGGCTGCCCGTTTGAATGGCCCCCCGTTTGAATGGTCGTTTGAATGGCCGCCCGTTTGAATGGCCGCCCACTATCCCTATTACGTCATCATGACGTTCATATGACGTTCATATGACGTTCATATGACGTTCATATGACCTCCATATCACCTCCATATCACCTCCATATCACCTCCATATCACCTCCATAACACGTCTAGATCACGTCAAAATGACGTCACTGTTTTAAAAACCCCATGGGGCTATCAAAACACCACGTGACGTCATTATGACGTCCATATGGTAACCATATGGTAACCATATGATAACCATATGATAACCATATGACGTCAACATGACGTTAATATGACGTCAATATGACGTCACTGTTTTAAAAACCCCATGGGGCTTTCAAAACACCACGTGACGTCATTATGACGTCACTTCCTGTTTTCAAACCCCCACTTTTACCCTACTAACAGCAGAACCCAAACAGTGCGTGTTCGAGAGACAACGCCACTGTATCAGTCGTGAGGACAGCCCGACAAGACGGTGTTTACATCTACGGTTCATGTATTGATCTGGATCACCAAGCTCAGTATACCAAGTGATTAGTGGGCAAGAAAATATGTTTGGATCAATGCGTACTTCACCTACTATCGGTACCTATCGGAAAGGTATAACACATAATCTGGCTCTGACGATTTCACATATGACAGCACTATTTGTCTGAGGAATGGCTTTTATGGCAATTCTGAACCTTCTACTCGCACAGTAAACATATCGATGAGAACCACCCCCTGTTTGGAAATTCGCTTTATAAATTTATTTCTCTTGAGCTTGAAAAATCCCCTTAATACAAGATCGCAGCGCCGTCGCCAGTGTGGTCCTCATACCACGGCTTTGCTGTACTTCTGTCTCCAGTCTAATGCGAAAGCAGACTGAGTCCTCAGTGACTTGCATGTAGCGTATTGATTTACCGACAGCCTTCGTTTAGTCATGTTGCTAGCAATATACTTAAAGGAGGGTATACATCGGTGAATACACAGCCACTCCGAAAAGAGTCCTGCTGATATACACAACGCATTCATTTTACCTCTCTTCTTTATAAAATGATGGAGTTGACATACCGTAAAACATCTATCGCGTTTTTTTTTTCATTTGAAAAAACAGAGGATTATTGATTTCGAATTCAGGAATAAAAGGATTGTTCACTAAAACCGTGCAAATAATGTGTGTTGCAAATGACCGACTTAGGATCCTTGGAATCACTTAGCAATAAAGGTTAGTATATACCAGAGTATATGTGAAAAAATATATATTATGCCATCATAAAATCCCATAATGTAGGAAATTTTTGTTGAATATGCTTGGAATTCTCAGTGAAGATAATATACATGTATTAATGAGCCTCGGGGCATTCATACAGCGACAATAAAGTGCGACCGTTGTCTTTGCACCTCAACGCAGTTTCCCAGCACGTAGCAGTTTCCATGGTTGCAGATTCAGGTGCTAATGCCCTAAAACATCTGTCACCATATGTTAATTATATTGTGAATATTACTCAGCAGCATAAAAAATTAGCGTAAATATCTTTACTGTTTGGGCCCAGTTCATAAAGAACTGTGAACGGAAACTACAGGAAGCTTTTTTCTTTTGCAGAGCTTGGGCATCGTTTATTCTTCACTGCCTTGGACAATATCAGTACCATATTAGGGGCATCACAGCCTGACAATTATGTCAGATCGAGCCGACAGACCGGCTTCGACCAGTGTCGAGAGGGGTATTCAGTTTACTGGATTAATCCAGTCCATGTTAAATGCAATTTCACAGCCAGTATCGGTGAAGCCTGGTGGTTATTCGGAGGACATTTTCCTAGATCTCACAGAAGAAGAGAAGGAAAAGTTTGAGTGTTCAATATGGTAAGTAACTCCACAGAAAAGGGTGGTTTTATTTTCCAATAAGCTGCAATGGATATGGAACAGGAAAAGAAAAAATTGTTCCTTGGGATATTCAAAGAAGTGAAATTTACAATTATGTAGTGCTAAAGCAGTTGCAGCCAAGTGAATGTCCTCGGACATACAGGATAAAATGAGGCGAAAACTGTCTTTTTCGGGCATTGGCAAGTGTAGTTTGTGGTTCTCAGGAAGAACATAAACTGTTCCGACAGGTGATCACTTCATATATGATAAACTGTGGTGAATCGCTGAAATCAATTTGCAATAACATGGCGCAACACATCAGTACCACCGAGATGGAGATCCACCGGAAATGAGGAACAGAGTGAATTTCTTAAGACTTTTTTTTTATTGTATGAATTGATGCAAACAAAACGCGACCACAATTTCTTTGAAAGATAATAAAAAATATTATCATTTTATGAAAAGGGGGAATAGTAATATAGAGGGGTGAAAGTATTATATTAATTTTCCCGGGGAGTGAATGGTAATATTTTTTACTATTCCCGGGGAAAAGTATTATGGGGAATAGTATTTCCCTACACCGGGGATATCTCCTTCGTAGCATATTTCCATAGGTGTAACAAAGCGGAAAAACGGGTCGGAGTGACCTTTTGGGGTCCAGGCGCATTTCACGTGGAGGTCAACTTCTGAAAAGGGTGTAATTTCATTCCGTGCTCCAGTTTTTCAGCATAAAGGAAGGGGGAGCTATTTCGCCGCAGCAGTGCGCGTACAACAAAAAAGGACCTACCCGCGCATTACTCACACACACTTCTTAATGTAATGCGTGGAAAAAATGACGCGCTTTTTTATCCCCGGCCGATCCGAAGCATTTCCGAGGAGAGTTTAAATAAAGAAAATACATCAGCCTGATGGCAGGCTATATAAAAAGCAGTACAGAGTATGGCCGTTCAGAGGAGAAATTTATCTACTAATTCGCATTCGCGCGTTCGGCGCTCACATTTTTCTTCATGAATCACCTCAAACGCAACTCATAAATTAAAAAGATAAGTGCTGTGTCATGTAAACGTTTTATGAAACCATTCAGCCATATTTTGCAAAAAGAAAATCGCGGAAGAATTTTGACCAATGCCGTATTAGCGAAATTTTTGAAAGAAAAAACTTTCTGCCCCGTCGGGTAATACTTTTTTAGATAAAATGGAAAAGATCGGAAAGATGAATTTGTTTAAACTGGGATGAAAAAAGTAACTATTGTTCTTCTTGTCCTAGTATCTGTCTAGTTTTCGTTCAATAATTGCAGTGAATGACACCAAATATATTATATGTTTTTTTATTCTTTGCAGTTTCCTAATAACAAAAGACCCACGAGAGTGTCCAAATCACCATCTGTTTTGTTCGAGCTGCATTTTCACGTGGTCTATGAGTTTGTCAAGTGAAACGCGATCTAAATGTCCTGTCTGTAGGAGCGACGGCAGATACAGGCCAAATACGGACATCGACAAGGCGCTTTCAAAAAAGCATGTAAAATGTCCTGAAAAAGACTGCTCTTGGGCTGGAAAGTTAGTAGATTATAAATGGCACAGACGAAGGCATGAAAGTAACGAGAGGCGGACACTGCCTCCCATGATGCGCACCCAAAGCGTTCACGCGATGAACCCTGGTAATTTAGCCGACAGCTTTGACGTATTTGCCGACAGGCTGCAGTCACGGAGGAGAAACATCCAGCAGCATTATGAACTTCAGGAGAATCATCGAAGAGAATCTCTCGAAGCAGTAGAAAGTCTTAGTCACAGATTAGGGACAGTCGCACAAGATATTGTTCATCTACTAGACAACATGCAACATGACTCGCGCCGTTATCAACAGTACCTTAGCGAAACTGAAGATTTGCTGCCGTCAGTCACAGCTACGCCCCGCCCATCACCTAGAACCCCCACCCCGCGGACAACACCCCGATCTGCCGCTCACATAGAAGGGGTCCTGTCTGAACCCACTCCACGAGGTAATCCCTTTGTTGTTCCTGACAACTTGCCGATACTTCGCCCGGCTCCTAGGACGCCACTGCTACCCCTGGACCCGAGGTTCACGCCCACTGCAGCAGATGAGCGTGTGCGGCGTCTTTTGGCAGAGCCCACCCCCACCGCAAATCCGTTCACATTGCCGGATGACTTGCCTATATTACGCCCGCCTCCGCGCACACGAAGCTTACTGATGGACGGAGAGCCGACGTTGTCCAACGACACTGCAGAAGTCTCACCTAGGCCGAGCAGATCAGACCTAAGGCGATCGGTGTTGAGACGGAATGCTGAGCGATTGCCCAGTGGATCTAACACCAGTTCTACTGAGCCAAGAAATCCACGCCCATAAGGCTTAAAAGTCCCTTTGCATTGGTAGTTGACAACTTTTTAGTCAATTTTGGAGGACTGTTGCGAAGTTTTTTAATGATATTTAACAAAACATAGGAAAAATATTGAAATATTGTTGTTGTTGTGGCATATGCATTTATTCGTAAACATTGCGCACGTACAGTTGCACCCAGACAATTTTAAAAAATTAAATAATATTTTTAATCATAAATACATTTTTCACAGCAACACTGCACAAATCCATTATACCCAGAATGTAAAGGTATATATGGAGATTTGCTCTGCAAGTGGCGTTACTTAGTTTAATTATATCTCAGTTTCAACTCCGGCGTACTTTTACAATATGTTAGGAATGATTCTGTGTCAAAACAAAGCTCTTCAATTGAATAAAAAATGCTGGGCAGCTTATATAAAATTACGAACTCAACAATCGCCGGACAGTGACCCCTCAAAAAACGCAATAAAATACAAAAACTAAGGTCACAATTAAATCTTAATTACATTGTCATTGAAACTCCCATTGTTGGTATTTGTATTGGGAAAGGTGTCCCTTTTCCAGTCACTGAATTGACGAAAATATGCTCAGCGATGTTATTGAATTATGCATAAATGCTGACACCTTTAGACTTTTCCTACCATCAGCGAGCTTTTTAGTTTCATTTTTTTTTAAATAAAGAGAGATCCCTACGAAGTAAGCATTGTTTCATTCAACGATCTTAGTGAATTCTAGTTTTCCATATTTTCCACCCACCCCCCTCCCCAGCGCCCCTCTCCCGCATTAAAACATCCTGCCACGCATTTAGGATGTTTGTGAGCTTTATGCCAGCTGGTTACCGTGCTTGTCCATGACTTTTTAAAACGACCCCTAAACGTGGAGTGCTAAGCTGGAAATAATACCCCTTTTTAACCAAACGTGGATTACAATTCTGAAAGAACCAACCTTCCATGGGTAATGTGGCGTACTAAATGGAAATGACACCCCCCCCCCCCCACTTTTTTTTAACGAAATTGCGACTCCGCGCGGACCGCGTATTACCTCATAATTATCCCCCTTTGGTAATATACGATGCCAAGTGTCCCCCTTGCGGCCTCATGCTCTTTTCTTACTGCAGATCTGCTCCTGAGCAACTCCGCAGTAAGAACGCTCGCACGATCTGCTTAGCCTACCTTAAACAGCGTAATGACGTAACGTTGGAGACTAACGTCGTATGCAGATGCAGGAAGAGAATGCTAATCCTAAGCAAATCCTAAGCACTGTGAAAAGGCACGGATTTAAGCAAGTCTGGGTTAAGCCTGGTTTTAAGTCGCAGTATGAAAACAGTAACGTAAGCTAATCCGCAGTATGAACAGAGTTTATAATCATTTATGTAACACATTATTGTGTTATTACTGAATGACGAATATCAAGGTCTTGTGTGTCCATTTCTGGTAAAAAGGGGGACTAAATGTCCCCCATTTTTTTGTTTTACACAGGGAAAGGAAGAATAAAATCTAAACATATGAACAGAAATTAAAAGCAAAATAAAAGTAATAATAATGATACCAATCTAATACTAAAGTACGCATCCATATTGTGTTCGTTTGCTAAACTGTTGAACGGCTCGGCCTATAAAGGTCTCTGTGATCCTCATTCCTCCGGTCCCTTAATTTCCATTCCGGTCCTCTAATTTTTGCAAGTTCGGAGACCGGATGTCCAAAACTATCTGTGTTTGCCCTTAAGCTTCAATGTTACCACTGGCGAGAAACTCATTTTATTATACATAGTATGTTATCTAACCTCCAACGATTTATAGATTACTATTTTGAATTTATTTTCAGTTCAGTTTGAAATTCACACCAGTTTTACTTTAATCGCAATGACATGTATTACCCGCCTTAAGCATATGACGAAGTAGCTCAAACAGTGCATACAGTTTTCATACATACACGAACAGAACTTCTAAATGCCAGTACATGAGTATTTATGTACAACCGATTTTTAAGCTAAACATTTTAGAGGTTTGAATGATCTGTCTATCGACCTTGTGATTCAACAAGTACAGCTTCATCGTTTTGCCTTTATCATATCTACTGACAACATCACTCTTTTCTCTTGTGGTGTTTAACTGCAACCCCTTGAAGTTGTCAAAGAGGTTTATTTAGCTTCTTCTTTCTTCATATTTTCTTCCATTTCTTTGGCTTCACGAACAATGTAAGCATCGTGTTGATCCAGGATCCCAATAAAGTGGATTTCATTGCCGGTGTAGAGTTCCAGCCAAGGGTGTGCCTCACAGTCCGTTTTCTGAAAGTTCAACATATTTTGAGAATTCTAGAAAAAAAGAGACGTCAGCTGCTTACTTCCGACAGGTTTATGGATAGAAAAAAAGGTTCAGTTCGAAGTCCACTGTAATAAAATTAAGAAACTAATTTAAAGCCTGACAATACAGAGAACTAGTCTGGCAACTATTGGATGCGAGATGGTTGACAAAATGATGGACGGACGGACACGCAAAAGACGTTTTATAGCCACTGAATATGTATTGACCAGGGCTGGTTTTTTCTGTTGTTGAACGCGTAGATGAGCTGCCCCGGTATTCATGAAAGGTAATTGCGCAGTTAACTGTGCACCGCACAGGGGGAATCAGTTGATTTAGCTAAATTACCCAGACAATTTTTACAAAAATATTTTTCAACATAAAATAGAATCTATTAATAAAGTTTCAAGTTCTGTTAGGTACAGGAGCAATTGACCGAATTGGTTAACTGTACAGTTAACTTTTGTGAATACAGCCCCGGAAAATCAACGCCTCGGTAGCAAGGTAAATTTACAACACAGTTCTCCAAGCCGTCTCTCAGGCCGTTTGCACTGTGATTACGCGTAATCATGTCACTGCTAATTGGTACAGGCAGGGAACATATTCTGCGACACAGGTGCAGACATATTAAGACTCCTCTGATCTTTCAGTCTTTTAGCTTCGTGATGCAGCAAGAGTACCCTTCAGTGTAAATACATTCTACAGTCTGTCCTTTGGCAGGTAACATAACTTCTATATATGTACATGATAAAGCCAGTGTTATTTCAGAGTTCGTTATTTTTATTTATTTAACACTTCACAAGCCTTTGGCTTCCAAGGGTTATATGAATTTGTGCGAGCAAAATTCGTCCTTTTTTTCTTCTTGACAGTTTTTCCGATTTTTTTTTGTGTCTACTTCTTCTCTGACACTATAGGCCCTACGACCAGGAAACTTGGGACTTATGAAGAGCTTGATCTGAACATGTGCATGTCATTTTTTATTTTCGTCTTTGGTTTCATTTTCTTTGTTGAAACGCCATGTGAAAAGAGTGTATTTTTTGCAAGTAAATGCGTAGCATTTAACGACAGCACAGAATACACATTTGCTCAGTTAGCTTTGTGCGAGCTCTCACTGCGTAAAAAGATAACATGGCTTATGCCTGATCAGTCGATAAAACTTTAAGTCAACAACAACCAAGCACTACTCGGCTTATAAGACGTATTCAAGCTGTGTTGTTTGCAATATATTATTCAAGAAATAACCCACTGAAGGAAGTATTTTTGCGTTTTAATTTTTGTCAAGTGTTTAACATTTCGCTAGCGGAATGAGCTTCTCGTTTATATATTTTTTGTACGTTTTTAAGCGTTCCTGATTTTTGCACGTTTTCTGAAAAAGAAATTTATGATAAATGATAACATCCTGATGAAGATGGAATATTGTTTTCCCTTTCATTCGTTTATTTGTTATACAGTATCAAGCTTACTGGTGTAACGGATATTAGAACGCATCAGAAATCGCAAACAGCTTTCATTTATTTCATTTTTATATAAATATTTGCATTAATGATATCACTGTTTAAATTAATGACATCAGTCATTTTTTTTCAAAGAAAGCCATTTATTTCTTGACGTTAAAAGTACAAATTTTTTAAGGATATACATCAGTGTAAAGCAACTGGGGAAATCACGTCATACAGAATACAATAATAAATAATTAAAGAAAAAATATTGACTCACTTCAGCAGATTTTAGAAAAATTGGTGTCTTTAACTTGACATACCTTGATGTAAGTGCCAAGCGCCTTCCACACTCTGGCGATGGCAAGGAAAATGGACAATCGTGTACGGAAAGGAAACCAAGTCCTCACAACTTTCTTAACCTTTGGCAGAGACTTGATTGTGTAGCCGTTCTGTGTCAACACCTTGGACAATTCACGATCGGGCTCGGCGCGGTCTTCTGCCAAAACGCAGCCCACAGCCCACCTCAAGTCCTTGCTCGCCACCTGGTGGTGAGATTTGAAACAAATCCATATACACGGATTGTACCGTTGTTACAAAACATCTGACCTCTAAGGGAGCTCTATTTGTTATATATAAACAGAGAACTAGTTCTTCTCTTTTATGTGTATTATTTTCGCGGAATCCCCAGTGGGTCAGCGAAGTAAAAAGGTGTTACAAACGACAGACAGCAGACAGCTGCTGTTGAGCAACAACGGGGGCTATGCAACAACTCAGACCTCGAATAAAAAAATGCAAACAGTTATTATTATTTATTATTGTCAAAAATGAACTGAACCATTTGAGAATAATTTATTAATACACCCCCCCCCCCCCCTAAAACATCATTGTATGATTTCTGGTTAACATTTTGCTCAATAATATTTACTTGTTGACCGAAATACGTCAACACATGCTTCGTTACATGAGTAAACTTTAATTATAAATTACTACAATATCTATTGGCTTTTGCGTTCCGGTCAACATTGAAAAAGTATTGACTTGGGAATTGACCCATCAGATTACAACATTTACCAAAAGTCATGTGACAGAAGAAATTACTGATTAGGAAGCACTTCCTACTAAACACGTTTCGTGATTCTAGCTACAGGGTTTAAGGAACATATGGCAATGTAGATATTCACTTGTTTGTAAACATTACTTGATCTTTTGAGAAATACTGATCTAAAGGTCAACATTTCCAATGTGACTAACATGTCATTCTGCTCGTACAATATAATATCTGCTACTTATTGATCAGCAAACACTACTAGTTTTTCATTGGCTGGGATTCTACACTTACGGAGCTTTTTCACTATATTTCTACAGCTGAATTTATGTAAATAACCTTCACCAACAACAACTACTCACCCATTTTACTCAGTTCTCTTTGCCCTCTAAAAAGTAACCCCAACATATCCGTATCACAAACGACATATATCAAGGTAGGAAACATATAAAAACACAACTGCGATTTATCATATTACATTGACACAGGCGTAGAAATGTTTTAATACCGGCTGGGGGAGGGGGAGAGGTTGAGCTTCAACGCCGGAATTCAAAAAAAACAAAAACAAAAAAAACTCACTGTTTCTGGGTCGTCGTAATATATTCCAATGCATTTAGTTTTCGGTGCGAGATTCGTAGTTGCTTGGAAAACGCTGCCGCAATTCTGGTACGGTCCCGTGGAAAACTTGTAGGCAATAACTAACGCCGGGTAGGGTGAATCCACTCGTTCTATGTCAATTGAGTGTAGCAGGCCTGAGTAGATGAAAAATAGAAGTACCAAGAGAAGTACTATGCCCACAGCAAGCAACAATGTGTATAAGGTATCCATGATAAAAGTGCAGGGATAATTCCTGAAACAAAAATCAAATACACAACATTCATGAAAAGATCATCAAGTTTAATCAATACCAAATGCATATTACCATAGACGGTATGACAACAGTGCTCCCCTATAATTATGCAGCACGCCTATAATGGGTTTTCGGGGGGGGGGGGGGAACTCTTCCAGTTTTGTACAATTGCTTAAAACGATGGGGAGGAGGGGGTGGGGGGCTTCTCTTCGCAGTTGCCAAAATGGGAGGGAGGTCTCCGGGGCGTTCTTTCCCAGGCGATGGATTTTCTCCGGGATTTCAAAACATACAGGTATTACAGGCATGATGCAGGTATTACAAGCAGGTTGTACGAAAGTAAACGAAAAAGTAAACAAAACAAAAAAAGCATCGATCAATCCATATTGCGTTTTTTTTTAATTAATTCGTCCTTGAATTTAACTGTATATTTTAATGTTTTAAATGTGTTGTTTTTTTATTTATTCACATATCTATTGCTATTCTGTCTCCACACGTATTCATTTGATGCGAAAACTCTAAACCAATTCATACCTGTTCAGGTTTGATGTCTGTCAAAAAAAAGTCTTGGGTCTTAAGCGGTGCTGCTCTCAGTTCTCAAAATGGCTCTTCAAGGGAATCAAGCGAATGTCTTGTTGCTGAAAATGTGCAATGCTTTACATCCAGCAAGAACATACAACTGTTGTGTTAAGCAGTGTGATTTGAAAGTTGAATAGCGCGATTTCGCCACAGATCTTTGCTATAAACATTCATGAAAAGTGGCTATAAAAACCATTGCCAAATGACATCATCGCAGCATTGGGGTTGTGTCAAATATTATGCATAAATTAAGTTATTTCGGGGTGATTCAAAATGGGCCACAAATAGTAATGTTTGTCTGGCATAAACCTCACCATTCAAAACGAGTTTTTTAATCCAAAATCGAACATCGAAAACTACACATTTTACAACTTTGACATAAAACAAACGTGAAAATAACCTTCAAAGATTCTATTGAACAAATGGTGAGCGAAACAACAAACTGTTCCAACTTCAGTCCTTTGTTATTTTGCGCCAAGTCAACCCCTGTCTACATATGCGATGAAAATGCAAACGTTTGCAAGGTCGTGGAAAGGACGCCACATTTACATTGGGGTGAAGTAGATGTGCAACAGCAGAAATATTAGACAGTTTTCGGTTCAAGTTCAACTCCCAAATTATAGCCCTATTTGTCAATGCGCTGTCATTTGCCCAGAAACTTAAATCTTTCCAGAATTAGAATATTACAATTAGTAATTGCTATTCATTTAAACGGAGAAAAAACGGTGTATCTCACGTGTTGCAATGCTTGCCCCCCCCCCCCAAAAAAAAAACAAACAAACAAAAAAAAACAAAAAAAAACAAAACAAAACAAAAAGCGGAGAAAGGGGGGGGGGGGGGGGTAATTCTGAGGTCAGATGCGATCTCCGAGGAGTACTGCCAATTTCATAAAATAAATTAGATATTTTTCATTCAGTACTCCGCGTTTCTCATAAAAAGGGGGTTGCTTCGGAATTTCACTCCTCGTGTAGTTAAAAAGGGGGGGGGGGGTATTATTTCAAAATAAGCACTTCACGTTTAGGAATTGTTTTAAGAAGTCAAGGACACGCACGGTAACCAATGGGAACGTGACTGCCGACCCCCCCCCCCCCCCCCCCCCCCACCCATCCCGGTTCTCAAGAAAAAGTTTTACATAAACGCGATGATATATATAAACTTTTCCATTTTTAACGCTAGGTTACAACTTTGTGAAAAATACATGAATGCATTTTGAAATGCTGAAACTTCTAGACTTGCAAACTTCTTTATAAATCCTTGAGATGCAAGCTAACTTTTAAATATCGAAAGTTAATCTTTCTGCGGAAGATAACTTTCATGGTGTTAAAAATAGCCCTACACTCGTTCACTAAAATGCGGGTCAAGTGCAGTATCAAAGCGCACACATTGTCTAAAATGTTTCTGAATTTAAATAGAATCAGGGTTACTACAAACTGAAACGATTCCAAACCTAAGGGAATTTATTAATTTCCAAAGAATAAAATGTTGTCAAAATGCATAATTTTAATTGTGCTTCTAGATCGGTTTTAAAGCGGACAAAAAAATGCCTGAATGATATATAACAATACAGAAGCATGTATATTTATATGAAGATATTTTGGAATATTCTTCAAGTATTGCGAAATCCACCACACCTTTCCCACCTCCTTGACCTTATCTTAAAAAAAAAAAAAAAAAAGCAAGAAAACGCTGATGACATCATAATATTTGAATTTAAATATTCGTCCTAATTCAGTAAGTAAAATAAACAGCAAGATTACGAAATAGCAGTAGTCTCCAATCTGTTTTTGCTTTCCATCAACAAAAGCAGTGTTTATTATTATTATTATTATTATTATTATTATTATTATTATTGTTATTGTTATTGTTATTGCTTTTATTATTATTATTATTGTTATTATTATTATTATTATTATGATTATTATGATTAGTGGTGTGCCTTATATTCGAATATTCGAATATTCGATTCGTTTTGACAGGGTTCGAACCCTAAAATAGGGTTCGAATATTCGAAAACTTTAAGTACTTAGTTTTCTTTACTATTTAACCAAACCAGTGACGCCAATTCATTTTGAAGCTATGGAAAACTTATATCAAATAAAATGACAATATTTAATCAACAAACGAATCATACGATAGATACGATAATGCATGTTTGGAATCGAGTTTTATCTACCAAGAACTATTTCATAGAAAAATAAAAATATCCAAGGGGATCCCTTGAGATCTGCAAGGGCAGCATACAGTAAAGCATTCTAAACCCTATGTTCGCGGAACGTACGGCGCGTTTCCCAGTGAGCTACAACTTGTTATTACCACGATCGACACACGCTGTAAACGAGAAAAAGACACGAAGTCTCGCGATGTATTACGTGATCTCTCTAAGCCAACCAGATTGCTCTTTAGCTCATTAATTATGCATGCGTAGATTCTACAAGTGGCAGCCATTTTGTAAAAAACAAGTAAGAAGATGTATGAAAAAAGTTGGATTTATTGAATATTTCAACTAAACTATCTCGCAAAGAGGTAAAGTTTTTATATATTTTTATAGATAATGGTATGTAGCATCAAATAGCCTAATATTTCTAATGTCTCAGCTTCAGGTTCTCGTAATTTTTTTTCGCAAGTTTGACGGTTGAAAATTGTAAAGGTTTATTTAAAGTCAACTTTAAGAGTTTATTAATGATCTTCGCTAAATAACTACCCGTTCTTCAACTCACTACTTGGCCAGTTTTCTTTGAATTTGTAATCAAAAATAACTGGACCCATAAATTTGCTCTCCGTACGACAATACCCTCACATCGATGCCCTCGAAAAAGTATCCAAACTCTTAAAAAGACAGATTAAATAACTTTTGATGGCTAGCCGTTCCCCCCCCCCCGCGAACTCTCCTTCCCGCCAGTCACCTGAACTAACTAGATAAGTATTATATTTTTGCATTGCGGTCATTATGACCATATTTTAACAGGGTCGAAGGAGGGGGGGGGCGGCTGTAGATGAAAAAATCAGCACGTTTGCAAGAGTTGCTACATTTTTGGATATATAATCGTTTTTTATATTTTATATATAATATATTTTATATTATAGCCCAGGCTCTCGAACGGACAAAGAATGCCTGGGGATTAATCATACCTGCTGCTGTGACAGATAACGCCACGAATGAGGTAAAAGCTTTCCGACTCTTTGAATGGACACGGCTCAGCTGTATGGGATATAACCTGAATTTAGTTGTTCGACATGGCCTCCAGGAAGTGCTACGGCTAGTTAAAAAAGGTCGGAATTTAGTAACATTGTTCCATCACAGCTCACACGCATAGGAGCTCTTGCAACAGAAGCAGAAGCTACTTTTACCCAAAGAGTTACATAACCACAAGCTCATCGCTGACGTCGAAACAAGATGGAATAGCATAGTTGACATGCTTGCGCGCATAATTGAGCAAACACTGGCATTGCAGGCAGTAGCTACTGATCCAGCAAGGTGCTACTGTAAGGGCAAAACTTTATACGTACGATGAGCAAATAGTTGTTGACGCAATGGTGAATCTTCTTCGCCCTTTCAAGTTTGCCACTGAGAAGTTGTCAGCGGACAAGTCCCAAACCATTTCAATGGTACTTCCTGTGCTGATGAAACTTGAAAATCTACTGGATCAGAACGATGATGGCCCTCCAACTGTCCCGAAACTGAAACGCTCAATGTTGTCGAATCTCGATAACCAAGAGAACAACTCGAACAGCTCGAACTCCAAAATCTCAAGTCGAAACAAATGCGCCACCTTTGCTATGATCCCGGATGAGGCAGCGCAGGATGCTGAACTAGCTGCTCCAAAACCGAAAGCACATAAAACTCACATGTTTGATGACATCATTCAATGCTCTGACCAGACACCTATTAAAAGCGAAATAATTGAAATTGAAACAGCACGATATTTGTCTGAAGCACAGATAGATACTAACTTATGTCCTCTGACGTGGTGGCGTGAAAATCATACAAAATACCCGTTAATATCAACTGCTGCGAAGAAAATACTAGCCATACCTGCAACATCAGTGCCTGCTGAAAGAATATTTAGCCTGGCAGGAAGCATCGTCACAAAAAGAGATCACAACTGAATTTACTCATGTTCTTGAACAAGAACACATAGAAAGCGTATACAAATACGTATCTTGGTCTCGCGCAACAGCGTTCCTGGTGCAAACGAAATATTCATTAACAATGGCAGTTTTACAAATCCTAGTTAAGAGCATTGTTACTTAAAAAGTTGAAAAGTTTGCAGGATTATATTCGGAGTTTTGCTTTAAACTCAGCACAAATTATAGTAGAGATATTATTTGCTATATCGGGAAGTCACAGACAAGAATAAAATTATCTGACGCATTAAAAACAAGAAATTTTTCATTTTAAAGTAGATAATCAGAATATTTTTATGCTTCTGAATAACTCTGTAGAATCCGGATATGTAACATTAAGAATTACTTGCAACTGAATTTTTGTTAGTCGTTTTAAATGTAGGTGTTGATTGACACAGCAAAATTTTTATTTTTTTCTACACTTAAACGAAAACTCATTGAATGTGCTATTGTGAAAGTAAAAAAGCAAATAAACAGATAGTATTACAATTATATATATATATATATATATATATATATATATATATATATATATATATATATATATATATATATATATATTTGTTGTTTTAGGTTTCACATAATATTCAAGTATAAAGCTTGTACGTTTGGTAAATTACGGAATAAAAATAGTTAAGAATTGTTGAAATTGCAAGGAAATTTATCAAATGTATGACTTTTAGAATAAATAAAAGACGTTTCACAATAAAACATCATCCGTAAATATTTTTCGCAGAAGTAAGCAACATTTTGCAAAAACATGCAAATATTCAAATAATATTCGAATAATATTCGAATAATATTCGAAAATATTTTCGAATATTCGAACCCTGTTTTAGGGTTCGAATCACACCACTACGCATTATTGTGTTATTACTGAATGACGAATATCAAGGTCTTGTGTGATCATTTCTGGTAAAAAGGGGAACGAAATGTTCCCGATTTTTTGTTTTACACAGGGAAAGGAAGAATAAAATCTAAATATATGAACAGAAATTAAAAGCAAAATAAAAAGTAATAATAATGATGCCAGTCTAATAGTAAAGTATACGTCCATATTGTGTTCATTTGCTAGAACTGTTGAACGGCTCGGCCTATAAAGGTCTGTGTGAACCACATTAGTGCGGTCCCCTAATTTTCATTCCGGTCCTCAATTTTTGCCAGTTGGGAGACCGGATGTCTAAAACTCTCTGTACTTGCCCTTAAGCTTCAATGTTACCACTGGCGAGAAACTCATTTTATTATACATAGTATGTTATCTAACCTCCAACAATTCATAGATTACTATTTTGAATTTCTTTTCAGTTCAGTTTGAAATTTACACCAGTTTTACTTTAATCACAATTACATATATTACCCGCCTTAAGCACATGACGAAGTAGCTCAAACAGTGCATACAGTTTTCATACATACACGAAAAGAACTTCTGGATGCCAGTACATGAGTATTTATGTACAACCGATTTTTAAGCTAAAACATTTTAGAGGTTTGAATGAGCTGTCTATCGACCTTGTGATTCAACAAGTACAGCTTCATCGTTTTGGCTTTATCATATCTACTGACAAAATCACTCTTTTCTCTTGTGGTGTTTAACTGCAACCCCTTGAAGTTATCAAAGAGGTTTATTTAGCTTCTTCTTTCTTCATATTTTCTTCCATTTCTTTGGCTTCACGAACAATGTAAGCATCGTGTTGATCCAGGATTCCAATAAAGTGGATTTCATTGCCGGTGTAGATTTCCAGCCAAGGATGTGCCTCACAGTCCGTTTTCTGAAAGTTCAACATATTTTTAGAATTCTAGAAAAAAAGAGACGTCAGTTGCTTACTTCCGATAGGTTTATGGATAGAAAAAAAGGTTCAGTTCGAAGTCCACTGTAATAAAATTAAGAAACTAATTTAAAGCCTGACAATACAGAGAACTAGTCTGACAACTATTGGATGCGAGATGGTTGACAAAATGATTGGCGGACGGACACGCAAAAGACGTTTTATAGCCACTGAATATGTATTGACCAGGGCTGGGTTCTTTCTGTTGTTGAACGCGTAGATGAGCTGCCTCGGTATTCATGAAAGGTAATTGCGCAGTTAACTGTGCACTGCACAGGGTAAATCAAGTTCTATTAGCTACAGGAGCAATTGACCGAATTGGTTAACTGTACAGTTAACTTTTGTGAATACAGCCCCGGAAAATCAACGCCTCGGTAGCAAGGTAAATTTACAACACAGTTCTCCAAGCCGTCCCTCAGGCCGTTGGCACTGTGATTTCGCGTAATCATGTCACTGCTAATTGGCACAGGCAAGGAATATATTCTTCGACACAGGTGCAGAAATATTAAGACTCCTCCGATCTTTCAGTCTTTTAGCTTCATTATACAGCAAGAGTACCCTTCAGTGCAAATACATTCTACAGTCTGTCCAGGTAACATTACTTCTATATATGTACATGATAAAGCCAGTGTTATTTCGGAGTTCCTTATTTTTACTTATTTATTTATACATTTTTGTACGTTTTAAGAGTTAAGAGTTTTATGAAGAAGAAATTTCTGATAAATGATAATATCCTGATGAAGATGGAATATTGTTTTCCCTTTCCTTCCTTTATTTGTTATACAATATCAAACTTACTGGTGTAACGGATATTAGAACGCATCAGAATAAGGAAACGGCTTTCATTTATTTCATTTTTATATAAATATTTGCATTAATGATATCACTGTTTGAATTGATGACATCAGTCATTTTTTCGAAGAAAAATATTTATTTCTTGACGTTAAAGATATAAATCAGTGTAAAGCAACTAGGGAAATCACGTCATATAAAGAATACAATAATAAATAATAAAAAAATATTTACTCACTATATCACATTTTAAAAAAATTGGTGTCTTTAACTTGACATACCTTGATGTAAGTGCCGAGCGCCTTCCACACCCTGACGGTGGAAAAGAAAATGGACAATCGTGTACGGAAAGGAAACCAAGTCCTCACGACTTTCCCAACCTTTGGCAGAGACTTGATTGTGTAGCCGTTTTGTGTCAAAACCTTGGACAATTCACGATCGGGCTCGGCGCGGTCTTCTGCCAAAACGCAACCCACAGCCCACCTCAAGTCCTTGCTTGCCACCTGGTGGTGAGATTTGAAACAAATCCATATACAGGGATTGTACCGTTGTTACAAAACATCTGACCTCTAAGGGAGCTCTATTTGTTATATATAAACAGAGAACTAGTTCTTCTCTTTTATGTGTACTACTTTCGAGGAATCCCCAGTGGGTCCGCGAAGTAAAAAGGTGTTACAAACAACAGTCAACAGACAGCTGCTGTTGAGCAACAACGCAGGCTATGTAACAACTCAGACCTCGTCGGCCAAAAATGAAGCGTTCCAGAAATCGAATAAGCAGGTTACCGAATAAAAAAATACAAACAGTTATTACTATTTATTATTGTCAAAAATGAACTGAACCATTTGAGAATAATTTAATAATACAACCCTCCAAAAACATCATTGTATGATTCCTGGTTAACATTTTACTCAATAATATTTACTTGTTGACCAAAATACGTCAACACATGCTTCGTTACATGAGTAAACTTAAATTATAAATTACTGCAATATCTATTGGCTTTTGCGTTCCGGTCAACATTGAAAAAGTATTGACTTGGGAATTGACCAATCAGATTACCACATGTACCCAAGTCATGTCACAAAAGAAATTACTGACTAGGAAGCACTTCCTACTAAACACGTTTCGTGATTCTAGCTATAGGGTTTAAGGAACATATGGCAAAGTAGATATTCACTTGTTTGTAAACATTACTTGATCTTTTGAGAAATACTGATCTAAAGGTCAACATTTCCAATGTGACTAACATGTCCTTCGATCTGCTCATACAATAATATCTGCTACTTATTGATCAGCAAACACTACTAGTTTTTCATGGGCTGGGATTCTACGCTTGCAGAGCTTTTTCACTATATTTGTACAGCTGAATTCTTTGAATTTATGTAAATAACCTTTACCAACAACAACTACCCCACCCGTTTTACTCAGTTCTCTTTGCCCTCTAAAAAGTAACCCCAACATATCCGTATCACAAACGATATATATCACGGTAGGAAACATATAAAAACACAACTGCGATTCATCATATTACAGTGACATAGGCGTATAAACGTTTTTAATACCGGCTGGGGCAGGGGGAGAGGTGAAGCTTCAACACCGGAATTTAAAAAAAACAACTCACTGTTTCAGGGTCGTCGTAATATATTCCAATGCATTTATTTTTCGGTGCCAGATTCGTAGTTTCTTGAAAAACGCTGCCGCAATTCTGGTACGGTCCCGTGGAAAACTTGTAGGCAATAACTAACGCCGGGTAGCGTGAATCCACTCGTTCTATGTTAATTGAGTGTAGCAGGCCTGAGTAGATGAAAAATAGAAGTACCAAGAGAAGTATTATGCCCACAGCAAGCAACACAGTGCACAAGGTATCCATGACGAAAGTACCTGGATTATTCCTGAAACAAAAATCAAACACTTGAAAACATCAAGTTTAATCAATACCAAATGCAGATTACCATAGGCAGTATGACAACAGTGATCTAGAATTGTGCAGCATGCCTATGATGGGTTTTCAGGAGGGAACTCTTCTAGTTTTGTACAAATGCTTAAAAGGGGGGTGGGGGGGGGGGGTTCTTCGCAGTTGCCAAAATGGGAGGGGGATCTCCGGGGCGTTCTTTCCCGTGCGACGGATTTTCTCCTGGATTCCAAAACATACAGATATTACAGGCATAATGCAGGCATTACAAGCAGGTTGTACAAAAGTTTAAATTTCGTAATGAACTTGTTATATTTTTAATGTTTTAATGTGTTTTTTTATTATTATTTATTTATTTATTCACGTATCTATTGCCATTCTGTCCCCACAAGTATCATTTGGTGCGAAAACTATAACCCATTTCATACCTGTTCAGGTTTGATGTCTGTCAAAAAAAGTCTTGGGTCTTAAGCGGTGCTGCTCTCAGTTCTCAAAATGGCTCTTCAAGGGAATCAAGCGAATGTCTTGTTGCTGAAAATGTGCAATGCTTTATATCCAGTCAGAACATGCAACTGTTGTGTTAAGCAGTGTGATTTGAAAGTTGAATAGTGCGATTTCGCCACAGATCTTTGCTATAAACATTTATGAAAAGTGGCTATAAAAACCATTGCCAAATGACATCATCGCAGCATTGGGGTTGTGTCAAATATTATACATAAATTAAGTTATTTCGGGGTAATTGAAAATGGGCCACAAATAGTAATGTTTGTCTGGCATAAATCTCAGCATTCAAAACGAGTTTTTTAATCCAAAATCAAACATCGAAAACTACACATTTTACAACTTTGACATAAAACAAACGTGAAAATAACCTTCAAAGATTCTATTGAACAAATGGTGAGCGAAACAACAAACTGTTCCAACTTCAGTCCTTTGTTATTTTGCGCCAAGTCAACCCCTGTCTACATATGCGATGAAAATGCAAACGTTTGCAAGGTCGTGGAAAGGACGCCACATTTACATTGGGGTGAAGTAGATCTGCAACAGCAAAAATATTAGACAGTTTTCGTTTCAAGTTCAACTTCCAAATTATAGCCCAGTTTGTCAATGCGCTGTCATTTGCCCAGAAACTTAAATCTTTCCAGAATTAGAATATTACAATTAGTAATTGCTATTCATTTAAACGGAGAGAAAACGGTGTATCTCACGTGTTGCAATGCTTGCCCCCCCCCCAAAAAAAAAAAAAAAAAAAAAAGCGGAGAAAGGGGGGGGGGGCTAATTCTGAGGTCAGATGCGATCTGCGAGGAGTACTGCCAATTTCATAAAATAAATTAGATATTTTTCATTCAGTACTCCGCGTTTCTCATAAAAAGGGGGTTGTTTCGGAATTTCACTCCTCGTGTAGTTAAAAAGGGGGGGGGGTATTATTTCAAAATAAGCACTTCACGTTTAGGAATTGTTTTAAAAAGTCAAGGACACGCACGGTAACCAATGGGAACGTGACTGCCGATCCCCCCTCCCCCCCCACCCATCCCGGTTCTCAAGAAAAAGTTTTACATAAACGCGCTGATATATATAAACGTTTCCATTTTTAACGCTAGGTTACAACTTTGTGAAAAATACATGAATGCATTTTGAAATGCTGAAACTTCTAGACTTGCAAACTTCTTTATAAATCCTTGAGATGCAAGCTAACTTTTAACTAGAAGCTCATTCCGCTAGCGAAATGTTAAACACTTGACAAAAATTAAAACGCAAAAATACTTCCTTCAATAGATTATTTCTTGAATAATATATTGCAAACAACACAGCTTGAATACGTCTTATAAGCCGAGTAGTGTTTGGTTCTTGTTGACTTAAAGTTTTATTGACTGATCAGGTATACGCCTTGTTATCTGTTTACGCAGTGAGAGCTCGCACAAAGCTCAAAGCACAAAGCTCACTGAGCAAATGTGTATTCTGTGCTGTCGTTAAATGCTACGTATTTATTTGCAAAAAATACACTCTTTTCACATGGCGTTTTAACAAAGAAAACGAAATCAAAGACGAAAATAAAAAGTGACATGCACACGTTCAGATCAAGCTCTTCATAAGTCCCAAGTTTCATGGTCATAGGGCCCATTGTGTCAGAGGAGAAGAAGACACAAAAAATCGGAAAAAGTGTCAAGAAGAAAAAAAAAAGGACGAATTTTGCTCGCACAAATTCATATAACTCTTGCAAGCCAAAGGCTTGTCAAGTGTTAAATATCGAAAGTTATTCTTTCTGCGGAAGATAACTTTCATGGTGTTAAAAATAGCCCTACACTCGTTCACTAAAATGCGGGTCAAGTGCAGTATCAAAGCGCACACATTGTCTAAAATGTTTCTGAATTTAAATAGAATCAGGGTTACTACAAACTGAAACGATTCCAAACCTAAGGGAATTTATTAATTTCCAAAGAATAAAATGTTGTCAAAATGCATAATTTTAATTGTGCTTCTAGATCGGTTTTAAAGCGGACAAAAAAATGCCTGAATGATATATAACAATACAGAAGCATGTATATTTATATGAAGATATTTTGGAATATTCTTCAAGTATTGCGAAATCCACCACACCTTTCCCACCTCCTTGACCTTATCTTAAAAAAAAAAAAAAAAAGCAAGAAAACGCTGATGACATCATAATATTTGAATTTAAATATTCGTCCTAATTCAGTAAGTAAAATAAACAGCAAGATTACGAAATAGCAGTAGTCTCCAATCTGTTTTTGCTTTCCATCAACAAAAGCAGTGTTTATTATTATTATTATTATTATTATTATTATTATTATTATTATTATTATTATTATTATTATTATTATTATTATTGTTATTGTTATTGTTATTGCTTTTATTATTATTATTATTATTATTGTTATTATTATTATTATTATTATGATTATTATGATTAGTGGTGTGCCTTATATTCGAATATTCGAATATTCGATTCGTTTTGACAGGGTTCGAACCCTAAAATAGGGTTCGAATATTCGAAAACTTTAAGTACTTAGTTTTCTTTACTATTTAACCAAACCAGTGACGCCAATTCATTTTGAAGCTATGGAAAACTTATATCAAATAAAATGACAATATTTAATCAACAAACGAATCATACGATAGATACGATAATGCATGTTTGGAATCGAGTTTTATCTACCAAGAACTATTTCATAGAAAAATAAAAATATCCAAGGGGATCCCTTGAGATCTGCAAGGGCAGCATACAGTAAAGCATTCTAAACCCTATGTTCGCGGAACGTACGGCGCGTTTCCCAGTGAGCTACAACTTGTTATTACCACGATCGACACACGCTGTAAACGAGAAAAAGACACGAAGTCTCGCGATGTATTACGTGATCTCTCTAAGCCAACCAGATTGCTCTTTAGCTCATTAATTATGCATGCGTAGATTCTACAAGTGGCAGCCATTTTGTAAAAAACAAGTAAGAAGATGTATGAAAAAAGTTGGATTTATTGAATATTTCAACTAAACTATCTCGCAAAGAGGTAAAGTTTTTATATATTTTTATAGATAATGGTATGTAGCATCAAATAGCCTAATATTTCTAATGTCTCAGCTTCAGTTTCTCGTAATTTTTTTTCGCAAGTTTGACGGTTGAAAATTGTAAAGGTTTATTTAAAGTCAACTTTAAGAGTTTATTAATGATCTTCGCTAAATAGCTACCCGTTCTTCAACTCACTACTTGGCCAGTTTTCTTTGAATTTGTAATCAAAAATAACTGGACCCATAAATTTGCTCTCCGTACGACAATACCCTCACATCGATGCCCTCGAAAAAGTATCCAAACTTTTAAAAAGACAGATTAAATAACTTTTGATGGCTAGCCGTTCCCCCCCCCCGCGAACTCTCCTTCCCGCCAGTCACCTGAACTAACTAGATAAGTATTATATTTTTGCATTGCGGTCATTATGACCATATTTTAACAGGGTCGAAGGAGGGGGCGGCTGTAGATGAAAAAATCAGCACGTTTGCAAGAGTTGCTACATTTTTGGATATATAATCGTTTTTTATATTTTATATATAATATATTTTATATTATAGCCCAGGCTCTCGAACGGACAAAGAATGCCTGGGGATTAATCATACCTGCTGCTGTGACAGATAACGCCACGAATGAGGTAAAAGCTTTCCGACTCTTTGAATGGACACGGCTCAGCTGTATGGGATATAACCTGAATTTAGTTGTTCGACATGGCCTCCAGGAAGTGCTACGGCTAGTTAAAAAAGGTCGGAATTTAGTAACATTGTTCCATCACAGCTCACACGCATAGGAGCTCTTGCAACAGAAGCAGAAGCTACTTTTACCCAAAGAGTTACATAACCACAAGCTCATCGCTGACGTCGAAACAAGATGGAATAGCATAGTTGACATGCTTGCGCGCATAATTGAGCAAACACTGGCATTGCAGGCAGTAGCTACTGATCCAGCAAGGTGCTACTGTAAGGGCAAAACTTTATACGTACGATGAGCAAATAGTTGTTGACGCAATGGTGAATCTTCTTCGCCCTTTCAAGTTTGCCACTGAGAAGTTGTCAGCGGCGGACAAGTCCCCAACCATTTCAATGGTACTTCCTGTGCTGATGAAACTTGAAAATCTACTGGATCAGAACGATGATGGCCCTCCAACTGTCCCGAAACTGAAACGCTCAATGTTGTCGAATCTCGATAACCAAGAGAACAACTCGAACAGCTCGAACTCCAAAATCTCAAGTCGAAACAAATGCGCCACCTTTGCTATGCCTCCCGGATGAGGCAGCGCAGGATGCTGAACTAACTGCTCCAAAACCGAAAGCACATAAAACTCACATGTTTGATGACATCATTCAATGCTCTGACCAGACGCCTATTAAAAGCGAAATAATTGAAATTGAAACAGCACGATATTTGTCTGAAGCACAGATAGAGACTAACTTATGTCCTCTGACGTGGTGGCGTGAAAATCATACAAAATACCCGTTAATATCAACTGCTGCGAAGAAAATACTAGCCATACCTGCAACATCAGTGCCTGCTGAAAGAATATTTAGCCTGGCAGGAAGCATCGTCACAAAAAGAGATCACAACTGAATTTACTCATGTTCTTGAACAAGAACACATAGAAAGCGTATACAAATACGTATCTTGGTCTCGCGCAACAGCGTTCCTGGTGCAAACGAAATATTCATTAACAATGGCAGTTTTACAAATCCTAGTTAAGAGCATTGTTACTTAAAAAGTTGAAAAGTTTGCAGGATTATATTCGGAGTTTTGCTTTAAACTCAGCACAAATTATAGTAGAGATATTATTTGCTATATCGGGAAGTCACAGACAAGAATAAAATTATCTGACGCATTAAAAACAAGAAATTTTTCATTTTAAAGTAGTTAATCAGAATATTTTTATGCTTCTGAATAACTCTGTAGAATCCGGATATGTAACATTAAGAATTACTTGCAACTGAATTTTTGTTAGTCGTTTTAAATGTAGGTGTTGATTGACACAGCAAAATTTTCATTTTTTTCTACACTTGAACGAAAACTCATTGAATGTGCTATTGTGAAAGTAAAAAAGCAAATAAACAGATAGTATTACAATTATATATATATATATATATATATATATATATATATATATATATATATATATATATATATATATATATATATATATATATATATATATATATATATATATTTGTTGTTTTAGGTTTCACATAATATTCAAGTATAAAGCTTGTACGTTTGGTAAATTACGGAATAAAAATAGCTAAGAATTGTTGAAATTGCAAGGAAATTTATCAAATGTATGACTTTTAGAATAAATAAAAGACGTTTCACAATAAAACATCATCCGTAAATATTTTTCGCAGAAGTAAGCAACATTTTGCAAAAACATGCAAATATTCAAATAATATTCGAATAATATTCGAATAATATTTGAAAATATTTTCGAATATTCGAACCCTGTTTTAGGGTTCGAATCACACCACTACGCATTATTGTGTTATTACTGAATGACGAATATCAAGGTCTTGTGTGATCATTTCTGGTAAAAAGGGGAACGAAATGTTCCCGATTTTTTGTTTTACACAGGGAAAGGAAGAATAAAATCTAAATATATGAACAGAAATTAAAAGCAAAATAAAAAGTAATAATAATGATGCCAGTCTAATAATAAAGTATACGTCCATATTGTGTTCATTTGCTAGAACTGTTGAACGGCTCGGCCTATAAAGGTCTGTGTGAACCACATTAGTGCGGTCCCCTAATTTTCATTCCGGTCCTCAATTTTTGCCAGTTGGGAGACCGGATGTCTAAAACTCTCTGTACTTGCCCTTAAGCTTCAATGTTACCACTGGCAAGAAACTCATTTTATTATACATAGTATGTTATCTAACCTCCAACAATTCATAGATTACTATTTCGAATTTCTTTTCAGTTCAGTTTGAAATTTACACCAGTTTTACTTTAATCACAATTACATATATTACCCGCCTTTAGCATATGACGAAGTAGCTCAAACAGTGCATACAGTTTTCATACATACACGAAAAGAACTTCTGGATGCCAGTACATGAGTATTTATGTACAACCGATTTTTAAGCTAAAACATCTTAGAGGTTTGAATGAGCTGTCTATCGACCTTGTGATTCAACAAGTACAGCTTCATCGTTTTGCCTTTATCATATCTACTGACAAAATCACTCTTTTCTCTTGTTTAACTGCAACCCCTTGAAGTTATCAAAGAGGTTTATTTAGCCTCTTCTTTCTTCATATTTTCTTCCATTTCTTTGGCTTCACGAACAATGTAAGCATCGTGTTGATCCAGGATCCCAATAAAGTGGATTTCATTGCCGGTGTAGATTTCCAGCCAAGGATGTGCCTCACAGTCCGTTTTCTGAAAGTTCAACATATTTTTAGAATTCTAGAAAAAAAGAGACGTCAGTTGCTTACTTCCGACAGGTTTATGGATAGAAAAAAAGGTTCAGTTCGAAGTCCACTGTAATAAAATTAAGAAACTAATTTAAAGCCTGACAATACAGAGAACTAGTCTGACAACTATTGGATGCGAGATGGTTGACAAAATGATTGGCGGACGGACACGCAAAAGATGTTTTATAGCCACTGAATATGTATTGACCAGGGCTGGGTTCTTTCTGTTGTTGAACGCGTAGATGAGCTGCCCCGGTATTCATGAAAGGTAATTGCGCAGTTAACTGTGCACTGCACAGGGTAAATCAAGTTCTATTAGCTACAGGAGCAATTGACCGAATTGGTTTACTGTACAGTTAACTTTTGTGAATACAGCCCCGGAAAATCAACGCCTCGTTAGCAAGGTAAATTTACAACACAGTTCTCCCAAGCCGTCCCTCAGGCCGTTGGCACTGCGATTTCGCGTAATCATGTCACTGCTAATCGGCACAGGCAAGGAATATATTCTTCGACACAGGTGCAGAAATATTAAGACTCCTCCGATCTTTCAGTCTTTTAGCTTCATTATACAGCAAGAGTACCCTTCAGTGCAAATACATTCTACAGTCTGTCCTTTGGCAGGTAACATTACTTCTATATATGTACATGATAAAGCCAGTGTTATTTCGGAGTTCCTTATTTTTACTTATTTATTTATACATTTTTGTACGTTTTAAGAGTTAAGAGTTTTATGAAGAAGAAATTTCTGATAAATGATAATATCCTGATGAAGATGGAATATTGTTTTCCCTTTCCTTCCTTTATTTGTTATACAATATCGAACTTACTGGTGTAACGGATATTAGAACGCATCAGAATAAGGAAACGGCTTTCATTTATTTCATTTTCATATAAATATTTGCATTAATGATATCACTGTTTGAATTAATGACATCAGTCATTTTTTCGAAGAAAAATATTTATTTCTTGACGTTATAAGTACGAATCCTTTTAGAGATATAAATCAGTGTAAAGCAACTAGGGAAATCACGTCATATAAAGAATACAATAATAAATAATAAAAAAATATTTACTCACTATATCACATTTTAGAAAAACTGGTGTCTTTAACTTGACATACCTTGATGTAAGTGCCAAGCGCCTGCCACACCCTGACGGTGGAAAGGAAAATGGACAATCGTGTACGGAAAGGAAACCAAGTCCTCACGACTTTCCCAACCTTTGGCAGAGACTTGATTGTGTAGCCGTTTTGTGTCAAAACCTTGGACAATTCACGATCGGGCTCGGCGCGGTCTTCTGCCAAAACGCAACCCACAGCCCACCTCAAGTCCTTGCTTGCCACCTGGTGGTGAGATTTGAAACAAATCCATATACAGGGGTTGTACCGTTGTTACAAAACATCTGACCTCTAAGGGAGCTCTATTTGTTATATATAAACAGAGAACTAGTTCTTCTCTTTTATGTGTACTATTTTCGAGGAATCCCCAGTGGGTCCGCGAAGTAAAAAGGTGTTACAAACAACAGTCAACAGACAGCTGCTGTTGAGCAACAACGCAGGCTATGTAACAACTCAGACCTCGTCGGCCAAAAATGAAGCGTTCCAGAAATCGAATAAGCAGGTTACCGAATAAAAAAAATACAAACAGTTATTACTATTTATTATTGTCAAAAATGAACTGAACCATTTGAGAATAATTTTATAATACAACCCTCCAAAAACATCATTGTATGATTTCTGGTTAACATTTTACTCAATAATATTTACTTGTTGACCAAAATACGTCAACACATGCTTCGTTACATGAGTAAACTTTAATTATAAATTACTACAATATCTATTGGCTTTTGCGTTCCGGTCAACATTGAAAAAGTATTGACTTGGGAATTGACCAATCAGATTACAACATGTACCCAAGTCATGTCACAAAAGAAATTACTGACTAGGAAGCACTTCCTACTACCCACGTTTCGTGATTCTAGCTATAGGGTTTGAGGAACATATGGCAAAGTAGATATTCACTTGTTTGTAAACATTACTTGATCTTTTGAGAAATACTGATCTAAAGGTCAACATTTCCAATGTGACTAACATGTCCTTCGATCTGCTCATACAATAATATCTGGTACTTATTGATCAGCAAACACTACTAGTTTTTCATGGGCTGGGATTCTACGCTTGCAGAGCTTTTTCACTATATTTGTACAGCTGAATTCTTTGAATTTATGTAAATAACCTTTACCAACAACAACTACCCCACCCGTTTTACTCAGTTCTCTTTGCCCTCTAAAAAGTAACCCCAACATATCCGTATCACAAACGATATATATCACGGTAGGAAACATATAAAAACACAACTGCGATTCATCATATTACAGTGACATAGGCGTATAAACGTTTTTAATACCGGCTGGAGGAGGGGGAGAGGTGAAGCTTCAACGCCGGAATTAAAAAAAAAACCACTCACTGTTTCAGGGTCGTCGTAATATATTCCAATGCATTTATTTTTCGGTGCCAGATTCGTAGTTTCTTGAAAAACGCTGCCGCAATTCTGGTACGGTCCCGTGGAGAACTTGTAGGCAATAATTAACGCCGGGTACGGTGAATCCACTCGTTCTATGTTAATTGAGTGTAGCAGGCCTGAGTAGATGAAAAATAGAAGTACCAAGAGAAGTATTATGCCCACAGCAAGCAACACAGTGCACAAGGTATCCATGACGAAAGTACCTGGATTATTCCTGAAACAAAAATCAAACACTTGAAAACATCAAGTTTAATCAATACCAAATGCAGATTACCATAGGCAGTATGACAACAGTGATCTAGAATTGTGCAGCATGTCTATGATGGGTTTTCAGGAGGGAACTCTTCTAGTTTTGTACAAATGCTTAAAAGGGGGGTGGGGGGGGGGGGTTCTTCGCAGTTGCCAAAATGGGAGGGGGATCTCCGGGGCGTTCTTTCCCAGGCGACGGATTTTCTCCTCGATTCCAAAACATACAGATATTACAGGCATAATGCAGGCATTACAAGCAGGTTGTACGAAAGTTAAAATTTCGTAATGAACTTGTTATATTTTTAATGTTTTAATGTGTTTTTTTTATTATTATTTATTTATTTATTCACGCATCTATTGCCATACTGTCCCCACAAGTATCATTTGGTGTGAAAACTATAAACCATTTCATACCTGTTCAGGTTTGATGTCTGTCAAAAAAAGTCTTGGGTCTTAAGCGGTGCTGCTCTCAGTTCTCAAAATGGCTCTTCAAAGGAATCAAGCGAATGTCTTGTTGCTGAAAATGTGCAATGCTTTATATCCAGCCAGAACATAAAACTGTTGTGTTAAGCAGTGTGATTTGAAAGTTGAATAGCGCGATTTCGCCACGGATCTTTGCTATAAACATTTATGAAAAGTGGCTATAAAAACCATTGCCAAATGACATCATCGCAGCATTGGGGTTGTGTCAAATATTATGCATAAATTAAGTTATTTCGGGGTAATTGAAAATGGGCCACAAATAGTAATGTTTGTCTGGCATAAATCTCAGCATTGATAACGAGTTTTTTAATCCAAAATCAAACATCGAAAACTACACATTTTACAACTTTGACATAAAACAAACGTGAAACTAGACCGATTTCGCAACCGAGTTGCGAAACAAACACTTGGGATACTACAAAAATACTTATTGACTGAGCTAAAAACTTCCTATCTTATTTCAGTTTTTAAATTCGCATTTTGATTCTTGATTCTGTTCCGGTTTAGGTTTGCATGGAGAATGAAAATTTTCAGACATAATTAGATATTAAATAAAATCTAGCTATTTGCAAATCATTAAAGAACACAGCAATGCTTTATAGAAGATCAATGATGTCAGAAGCACATGCTAACCGTTTTCGAGATAATAGTCAACTTCCGGTTTTTGACCTTGACCGTGCTCCAAAAGGCCAAGGTCACCGAGGTACCTCTTATGTAACGTTTTTTAGGCCCAAATGATGGAGCTCAAAATCGCTCTATCTCTAACGTTTTCAAGATAATAGTCAACTTCAGGTTTTTGACCTTGACCGTGCTCCAACAGGTCAAGGTCACCGAGTTACATCTTATGTAACGTTGTTTATACCCAAAGGGTCGAAAATGAGCTCAAAATTGCTCTATCTCTAACCGTTTTCGAGATAATAGTCATCTCCCGGTTTTTGACCTTTATTGTGACCAAGGTCAAGGTCACTGAGGCACCTCTTACGTAACGTTGTTTAGGCTCAAAGGGTCGAACATGAGCTCAAAATAGCTCTATTTCTAACCGTTTTCGAGATAAGTCCGCCTGTCGTAAACAGCGCGTGAAGTCACGTGACCTTTGACCTTGACCCTCAAGGTCAAGATTAGTGATGAAAGTTTTCCTCCTACAGAGTACGTTTTATGTATTCAAGCTGGGATTTGAGCACCTTCATGGCACTTTTCGTGAATAATAGGCGTTTCAAAAATATTCTGACCTCACTTTGACCTTGACCTCTGAGGTTCCAGGTCAAAAAAAATTGCGGATTTGACGACAACTCATTACCCTCTATGTCTCTGCCACATGCCGTCTTTCTACGACAAACTCTGTAGGAGGGGTTTTCTTGAAACCACTTTGAGGTAAAAAAATACTTTGACCTCAATCTGACCTTGACCTTCAAGGTCAACGTCAAATCATTTTGCGGGTTCGACGACACCTCATCACCCTCTATCACTGTACCAAATTTCATCGTCCTACGTCAAATCGCGTAGGAGGAGTTTTCTGGAAACCTCCGTGACGGAAAAAAATGATAAAAAAGGGCAGAAATTTCGAGAAAAACTACAAACTTATACCCATTTGCAAACGACGTTTGCTAGTGGGAACTATGCACCTATCGGGGTTTTCGAAATAATAAATCGTCAAAAAATAGTAAGAGTGATCAATAAATGAACACTACACAGTTATCACTACCGCAGTTCCGTAGCATTCAATATATTCACAAATTATAACGTAGTTATTTGTAAAAAAAAAGTTTGATAAAAATACAACATTTGCTCTCCGTGCTCAACTTTTCACTGATTACAGCATTGAAAAAAAGCCCAGTTCATCACAGACACCTACTTACAAAACAACAGTACTGCATGGTCACCTGGCCACAAAGTAGCTTTTCATTATGGGAGAGGCCACAAGCCACATACAGCCGTATTGATCTGCATTATACATAATCGCGTGCCCGCAATAGACACCTTATACTGTGATGTGCGTGTTATAACACTTGTGTGCATTTCGGGGGGGGGGGCGTTTTACAGGGCATTGGAGAGTTTAAAGTAACTTTTATCCGTCAATTGGTATTCAGTTAAGCGTTCTGTATACTGATAACAAAAATTCTGCTTTGAAACCGTCCAGGAACCAAAAAAATCGAAAAATGACGTCATTATGACGTCATACGCTAAACTTAAGGCTTTCACGAAGTCCTTTGTCAAAAAGTAGCCTCATAACGTATTTGATGCCAAATCTCTAGCTCCAGCCGTTTTGAAGATATTAAGCTCTAAAATATTCATGACGTCATAAGATGCCGAAGACGACGTCATACGTAAAAAATTTTTCGCGTGGATCGAGTTTACCACATATCCTATCTGTGTGCCAAGTTTCACTTTCCTAGCTCAAACGGTCTCGGAGGAGAAGCGCGGAAACCAAGTGACGAAGAATAACAAAAAAACTAAATATGAAAAAAAAATTTTAAAAAGGGAAGAAAAGAGAAATGTACGGAATTCGAGGTAATTTAAAATCTCCTTGGGACGTTGTCCCAAGTGTAAAATAACCTTCAAAGATTCTATTGAACAAATGGTGAGCGAAACAACAAACTGTTCCAACTTCAGTCCTTTGTTATTTTGCGCCAAGTCAACCCCTGTCTACAAATGCGATGAAAATGCAAACGTTTGCAAGGTCGTGGAAAGGACGCCACATTTACATTGGGGTGAAGTAGATCTGCAACAGCAGAAATATATACAGTTTTCGTTTCAAGTTCAACTTCCAAACTAGACCGATTTCGCCACCTAGTGACGAAATTAACGCTTGGAAGCAGTCAGTTAGAATGTTAAACATATAATTTATCGTTAATACACTTTTGTATGGAGAGTTTTCAATATTGTGCGATTTATTGAGCTTCATTCCCATGGTTAGGCATAACCTGTTCACTAATTACTGCGTCCCTTTTGTTTTATGTCCACACTCGCTCAGCTGTGACAAACCTCGAAGTCACACAATACCCCTTCGTTATCGCTGCTTTGATCCAATCTCCTTTTTTTGACCTTGACCATGACGAAGGTCAAGGAAACCGAGGTACCTCTTATGTATCGTTGTTTAGGTCCAAAGGATCGAAAATGAGCTTAAAATCGTTCTATCTCTAACCGTTTTCGAGATAATAGTCAACTTCCGGTTTTTTACCTTGACCGTGACCCAGAAGGTCAAGGTCACCGAGGTACTTCTTATGTGACGTTGTTTAAGCCCAAAGGCTAGAAAATGAGCTTAAAATCGTTCTATCTTTAACCGTTTTCGAGATAATAGTCAACTTCCGGTTTTTAACCTTTACCGTGACCCAGAAGGTCAAGGAAATCGATGTACCTCTTATGTGTCGTTGGTTAGGTCCAAAAGATCGAAAATGAGCTTAAAATCGTTCTATCTCTAACCGTTTTCGAGATAATAGTCAACTTCCGGTTTTTGACCTTGAGCGTGACCCAGAAGGTCGTGTTCACCGAGTTACCTCTTATGTGACGTTGGTTAGGCCCAAAGGGTCGAAAATGAGCTTAAAATCGTTCTATCTCTAACCGTTTTCCAGATAATAGTCAACTTCCTTTTTTTTACCTTGACCGTGACCCAGAAGGTAAGGAAACCGTGGTACCTCCTATGTAACGTTGTTTAGGCCCAAAGGGTCGAAAATGAGCTCAAATCGCTCTATCTCTAACCGTTTTCGAGATAATAGTCAACTCCCGTTTTTGACCTTGACCGTGACCCAGAAATTCATATTTTGAATAACCCCGTAGAACATTCAACCCTTTGATTGAAAACTAACTACTCCCTTCCCCCCCCCTCCCACACACACACACTCACTGTAAACAGATTCCTGTTTCAATGGCATTTTAAACTTTTTATTAAGTCAACGAATACCTACTTTTCGAGTGGCTCTTCCTTATCCTGCACAGAACTTTGTAAAACACAAGGACAAACAGCTTTTATAATCAGCTTTGTCAAATAAATAACTTGCAAAAGACTATGAAATTTAAGAAGCAACTTGTTCTCTTTGTAATCAAAAACGCAGTCGGCTACTTTATGAAAAAAAAAACACTTAAGTACACTCCAGTATGAGTGCCATGAAGGCAGCATTGCATGCGCACAGTGATGGGAGCCTTTCTGTATCAGCCAGTTACAGCAACATTGCTTATTTATGCTTATCCTTATTTGGCACACATAACGCAAATAGCTACTGCGAGTACTACAGTATCTGTTTACTTGCTGACCTTGTGATGGCAGTATTTTGTTTATGTATTTTTGGGGTGGGTGGGGCGTTTTACAGGGCGTTGGGTAGTTTAAAGTTATTTTTAACTGCCAATTCGTATACAACTAAGCTTTCTGTATACTGTGCGCAAAAATCCCTCTTTAAAACCGCCCAGGAACAGAAAACGTAGAAATGACGTCAGAATTACGCAATACGTAAAAAATAGTGCTATCACGGTGTTCTTTGTCAAAAAGTAGTCTCATGACGTATTTAGCTCCAAACCTCTAGATCCAGCGCTTTTGGAGATATTAAGCAATGAAATCGGCGTGACGTCACAAGACGTAGATGATGACGTCATAGGTCAATAAAAAATTCATTTAGCACCACTTCGCATAGTCGACTTCAAGTGTGACAAATTTCATTCTTCTAGCTTCAGCCGTTTCGGAGGAGATGTCTGGAAACCGACGGGGACTTTGCGTGAAAAAAAAAAATAAAGAAGAAAAGAAAACAAAAAAAAACAAAAAACTAACAAAACTAGACCGATTTCGCCACCTAGTGACGAAATTAACGCTTGGAAGCAGTCAGTTAGAATGTTAAACATATAATTTATCGTTAATACACTTTTGTTTTCAATATTGTGCGATTTATCGAGCTTCATTCCCGTGATTCGGCATAACCTGTTCACTAATTACTGCGTCCCTTTTGTTTTATGTCCACACTCGCTCAGCTGTGACAAACCTCGAAGTCACACAATACCCCTTCGTTATCGCTACTTTGATCCAATCTCCTTTTTTTGACCTTGACCATGACAAAGGTCAAGGAAACCGAGGTACCTCTTATGTATCGTTGTTTAGGTCCAAAGGATCGAAAATGAGCTTAAAATCGTTCTATCTCTAACCGTTTTCGAGATAATAGTCAACTTCCGGTTTTTTACCTTGACCGTGACCCAGAAGGTCAAGGTCACCGAGGTACTTCTTATGTGACGTTGTTTAAGCCCAAAGGCTAGAAAATGAGCTTAAAATCGTTCTATCTTTAACCCTTTTCGAGATAATAGTCAACTTCCGGTTTTTGACCTTGACCGTGACCCAGAAGGTCAAGGAAACCGAGGTACCTCTTATGTATCGTTGTTTAGTTCCAAAGGATCGAAAATGAGCTTAAAATCGTTCTATCTCTAACCGTTTTCGAGATAATAGTCAACTTCCGGCTTTTGACCTTGAGCATGACCCAGAAGGTCATGTTCACCGAGGTACCTCTTATGTGACGTTGGTTAGGCCCAATGGGTCGAAAATGAGCTTAAAATCGTTCTGTCTCTAACCGTTTTCGAGATAATAGTCAACTTCCGGTTTTTGACCTTGACCGTGACCCAGAAGGTCATGCTCACCGAGGTACCTCTTATGTGACGTTGGTTAGGCCCAATGGGTCGAAAATGAGCTTAAAATCGTTCTATCTCTAACCGTTTTCCAGATAATAGTCAACTTCCTTTTTTTTACCTTGACCGTGACCCAGAAGGTAAGGAAACCGCGGTACCTCCTATGTAACGTTGTTTAGGCCCAAAGGGTCGAAAATGAGCTCAAATCGCTCTATCTCTAACCGTTTTCGAGATAATAGTCAACTCCCGTTTTTGACCTTGACCGTGACCCAGAAATTCATATTTTGAATAACCCCGTAGAACATTCAACCCTTTGATTGAACACTAACTACTCCCTTCCCCCCCCCCCCCCACACACACACACTCACTGTAAACAGATTCCTGTTTCAATGGCATTTTAAACTTTTTATTAAGTCAACGAATACCTACTTTTCGAGTGGCTCTTCCTTATCCTGCACAGAACTTTGTAAAACACAAGGACAAACAGCTTTTATAATCAGCTTTGTCAAATAAATAACTTGCAAAAGACTATGAAATTTAAGAAGCAACTTGTTCTCTTTGTAATCAAAAACGCAGTCGGCTGCTTTATGAAAAAAAACACTTAAGTACACTCCAGTATGAGTGCCATGAAGGCAGCATTGCATGCGCACAGTGATGGGAGCCTTTCTGTATCAGCCAGTTACAGCAACATTGCTTATTTATGCTTATCCTTATTTGGCACACATACAGCAAATGGCTTGTGCGAGGATACTAGTATCTGTTTACTTGCTGACCTTGTGATGGCAGTATTTTGTTTACGTATTTTCGGGTGGGGTGGGGCGTTTTACGGAGCATTGGGCAGTTTAAAGTTACTTTTAACTGCCAATTCGTATACAACTAAGCTTTCTGTATACTGTGCGTAAAATTCCCGCTTTAAAACCGACCAGGAACAGAAAACGTAGAAATGACGTCAGAATTGCGAAATACGTAAAATATAGTGCTATCACGGTGTTCTTTGTCAAAAAGTAGTCTCATGACGTATTTAGCTCCAAACCTCTAGATCCAGCGGTTTTTGAGATATTAAGCTATTAAATCGGCATGACGTCACAAGACAGAGATGATGACGTCATAGGTCAATAAAAAATTCATTTAGCACCACTTCGCATAGTCGACTTCAAGTGTGCAAAATTTCATTCTTCTAGCTTCAGCCGTTTCGGAGGAGATGTCTGGAAACCGACGGGGACTTTGCGTGAAAAAAAAATAAAGAAGAAAAAAAAAAAAAAACACTAACAAAACTAGACCGATTTCGCCACCTAGTGACGAAATTAACGCTTGGAAGCAGTCAGTTCGAATGTTTAACATATAATTTATCGTTAATACACTTTTGCATGGAGAGTTTTCAATATTTTGCGATTTATTGAGCTTCATTCCCATGGTTGGGCATAACCTGTTCACTAATTACTGCGTCCCTTTTGTTTTATGTCCACACTCGCTCAGCTGTGACAAACCTCGAAGTCACACAATATCCCTTCGTTATCGCTGCTTTGATCCAATCTCCTTTTTTTCACCTTGACCATGACAAAGGTCAAGGAACCGAGGTACCTCTTATGTATCGTTGTTTAGGTCCAAAGGATCGAAAATGAGCTTAAAATCGTTCTATCTCTAACCGTTTTCGAGATAATAGTCAACGTCCGGTCTTTTACCTTGACCGTGACCCAGAAGGTCAAGGACACCGAGGTACCTCTTATGTATCGTTGGTTAGGTCCAAAGGATCGAAAGTGAGCTTAAAATCGTTCTATCTCTAACCGTTTTCGAGATAATAGTCAACTTCCGGTTTTTGACCTTGACCGTGACCCAGAAGGTCGTGTTTACCGAGTTACCTCTTATGTGACGTTGGTTAGGCCCAAAGGGTCGAAAAAGAGCTCAAAATCGTTCTATCTCTAACCGTTTTCGAGATAATAGTCAACTTCCGGTTTTTGACCTTGACCGTGACCAAGAAGGTCATGTTCACCGAGGTACCTCTTATGTGACGTTGGTTAGGCCCAAAGGGTCGAAAATGAGCTTAAAATCGTTCTCTCTCTAACCGTTTTCCAGATAATAGTCAACTTCCTTTTTTTACCTTGACCGTGACCCAGAAGGTCAAGGTCACCGAGATACATCTTATGTAACGTTGCTTAGGCCCAAAGGGTCGAAAATGAGTCCAAAATCGCTCTATCTCTAACCGTTTTCGAAATAACAGTCAACTTCCAGTTTTTGACCTTGACCGTGACCCAAAAGGTAAGGAAACCGCGGTACCTCTTATGTAACGTTGTTTAGGCCCAATGGGTCGAAAATGAGCTCAAATCGCTCTATCTCTAACCGTTTTCGAGATAATAGTCAACTCCCGTTTTTGACCTTGACCGTGACCCAGAAAGTCATATTTTGAATAACCCCGTAGAACATTCAACCCTTTAATTGAACACTAACTACTCCCTGCCCCCCCCCCCCCCCCCACACACACACACTCACTGTAAACAGATTCCTGTTTCAATGGCATTTTAAACTTTTTATTAAGTCAACGAATACCTACTTTTCGAGTGGCTCTTCCTTATCCTGCACAGAACTTTGTAAAACACAAGGACAAACAGCTTTTATAATCAGCTTTGTCAAATAAATAACTTGCAAAAGACTATGAAATTTAAGAAGCAACTTGTTCTCTTTGTAATCAAAAACGCAGTCGGCTGCTTTATGAAAAAAAACACTTAAGTACACTCCAGTATGAGTGCCATGAAGGCAGCATTGCATGCGCACAGTGATGGGAGCCTTTCTGTATCAGCCAGTTACAGCAACATTGCTTATTTATGCTTATCCTTATTTGGCACACATACAGCAAATGGCTTGTGCGAGGATACTAGTATCTGTTTACTTGCTGACCTTGTGATGGCAGTATTTTGTTTACGTATTTTCGGGTGGGGTGGGGCGTTTTACGGAGCATTGGGCAGTTTAAAGTTACTTTTAACTGCCAATTCGTATACAACTAAGCTTTCTGTATACTGTGCGTAAAATTCCCGCTTTAAAACCGACCAGGAACAGAAAACGTAGAAATGACGTCAGAATTGCGAAATACGTAAAATATAGTGCTATCACGGTGTTCTTTGTCAAAAAGTAGTCTCATGACGTATTTAGCTCCAAACCTCTAGATCCAGCGGTTTTTGAGATATTAAGCTATTAAATCGGCATGACGTCACAAGACAGAGATGATGACGTCATAGGTCAATAAAAAATTCATTTAGCACCACTTCGCATAGTCGACTTCAAGTGTGCAAAATTTCATTCTTCTAGCTTCAGCCGTTTCGGAGGAGATGTCTGGAAACCGACGGGGACTTTGCGTGAAAAAAAAATAAAGAAGAAAAAAAAAAAAAAACACTAACAAAACTAGACCGATTTCGCCACCTAGTGACGAAATTAACGCTTGGAAGCAGTCAGTTCGAATGTTTAACATATAATTTATCGTTAATACACTTTTGCATGGAGAGTTTTCAATATTTTGCGATTTATTGAGCTTCATTCCCATGGTTGGGCATAACCTGTTCACTAATTACTGCGTCCCTTTTGTTTTATGTCCACACTCGCTCAGCTGTGACAAACCTCGAAGTCACACAATATCCCTTCGTTATCGCTGCTTTGATCCAATCTCCTTTTTTTCACCTTGACCATGACAAAGGTCAAGGAAACCGAGGTACCTCTTATGTATCGTTGTTTAGGTCCAAAGGATCGAAAATGAGCTTAAAATCGTTCTATCTCTAACCGTTTTCGAGATAATAGTCAACGTCCGGTCTTTTACCTTGACCGTGACCCAGAAGGTCAAGGACACCGAGGTACCTCTTATGTATCGTTGGTTAGGTCCAAAGGATCGAAAGTGAGCTTAAAATCGTTCTATCTCTAACCGTTTTCGAGATAATAGTCAACTTCCGGTTTTTGACCTTGACCGTGACCCAGAAGGTCGTGTTTACCGAGTTACCTCTTATGTGACGTTGGTTAGGCCCAAAGGGTCGAAAAAGAGCTCAAAATCGTTCTATCTCTAACCGTTTTCGAGATAATAGTCAACTTCCGGTTTTTGACCTTGACCGTGACCAAGAAGGTCATGTTCACCGAGGTACCTCTTATGTGACGTTGGTTAGGCCCAAAGGGTCGAAAATGAGCTTAAAATCGTTCTCTCTCTAACCGTTTTCCAGATAATAGTCAACTTCCTTTTTTTACCTTGACCGTGACCCAGAAGGTCAAGGTCACCGAGATACATCTTATGTAACGTTGCTTAGGCCCAAAGGGTCGAAAATGAGTCCAAAATCGCTCTATCTCTAACCGTTTTCGAAATAACAGTCAACTTCCAGTTTTTGACCTTGACCGTGACCCAAAAGGTAAGGAAACCGCGGTACCTCTTATGTAACGTTGTTTAGGCCCAATGGGTCGAAAATGAGCTCAAATCGCTCTATCTCTAACCGTTTTCGAGATAATAGTCAACTCCCGTTTTTGACCTTGACCGTGACCCAGAAAGTCATATTTTGAATAACCCCGTAGAACATTCAACCCTTTAATTGAACACTAACTACTCCCTGCCCCCCCCCCACACACACACTCACTGTAAACAGATTCCTGTTTCAATGGCATTTTAAACTTTTTATTAAGTCAACGAATACCTACTTTTCGAGTGGCTCTTCCTTATCCTGCACAGAACTTTGTAAAACACAAGGACAAACAGCTTTTATAATCAGCTTTGTCAAATAAATAACTTGCAAAAGACTATGAAATTTAAGAAGCAACTTGTTCTCTTTGTAATCAAAAACGCAGTCGGCTGCTTTATGAAAAAAAACACTTAAGTACACTCCAGTATGAGTGCCATGAAGGCAGCATTGCATGCGCACAGTGATGGGAGCCTTTCTGTATCAGCCAGTTACAGCAACATTGCTTATTTATGCTTATCCTTATTTGGCACACATAACGCAAATAGCTACTGCGAGTACTACAGTATCTGTTTACTTGCTGACCTTGTGATGGCAGTATTTTGTTTACGTATTTTGGGGGTGGGGTGGGGCGTTTTACAGGGCGTTTGGCAGTTAAAAGTTACTTTTAACCGTCAATTCGTATACAACTAAGCTTTCTGTATACTGTGCGCAAAAATCCCGCTTTAAAACCGACCAGGAACAGAAAACGTAGAAATGACGTCAGAATTACGCAATACGTAAAAAATAGTGCTATCACGGTGTTATTTGTCAAAAAGTAGTCTCATGACGTATTTAGCTCCGAACCTCTAGATCCAGCGGTTTTGGAGATATTAAGCTATGAAATCTGCGTGACGTCACAAGACGCAGATGATGACGTCATAGGTCAATAAAAAATTCATTTAGCACCACTTCGCATAATCGACTTTAAGTGTGCCAAATTTCATTCTTCTAGCTTCAGCCGTTTCGGAGGAGATGTCTGGAAACCGACGCGGACTTTTTTGCGTGAAAAAAAAAATGAAGAAAAAAAACAAAAAAAAACAAAAAACTAACAAAAAAAGGAAAAAAAAGAGGTACTTTCACCTCCACAATTCGAGGAAAAACAATAACTTCTTGGAACGAAGTTCCAAGCGTTAAAAAGGAAAAAAAGAGGTACTTTAACCCCCACAATTCGAGGAAAAACAATAACTTCTTGGAACGAAGTTCCAAGCGTTAAAAAGGAAAAAAAAGAGGTACTTTACGCCCACAATTCGAGGAAAAACAATAACTTCTTGGAACGAAGTTCCAAGCGTTAATTATAGCCCAGTTTGTCAATGCGCTGTCATTTGCCCAGAAACTTAAATCTTTCCAGAATTAGAATATTACAATTAGTAATTGCTATTCATTTAAACGGAGAGAAAACGGTGTATCTCACGTGTTACAATGCTTGCCCCCCAAAACAATACAAAACAAAACAAAAAAAAGCGGAGAAAGGGGGGGGGGGTAATTCTGAGGTCAGATGCGATCTGCGAGGAGCACTGCCAATTTCATAAAAAAAAAATAGATATTTCTCATTCAGCACTCCTCGTTTCTTATAAAAAGGGGGTTGTATCGAAATTTCACTCCTCGTGTGGTTAAAAAAGGGGGGAGGGTATTATTTCAAAATAAGCACTTCACGTTAAGGAATTGGTTTGAAAAAAGTCAAGGACGCGCACTGTAACCAATTGGAACGTTAACCCCCCCCCCCCCCCCCCCCCCCCACTACCTGGTTCTCAAGAGATAGTTTCACATAAATGCGCGATATATATAAACGTTTCCATGCGCTACAAGTTTTTTTATGTTTTATTTAGCGCCAGGTTACAACTTTGTGAAAAATACATGAATGCATTTTGAAATACTAAAACTTCATTCCTAGACTTGCAAACTTCTGTATAAATCCTTTCTAAAATGTTTTTGAATTTAAATAGAATGGGTTTCCTACAAACTGATACGATTCCAAACCTAAGGGAATGTATTAATTTCCAAAGAATAAAATGTTGCCAAAAAGCATAATTTTAATGGTGTATCTAGATCATTTTAAAGGGGACAAAAAACAAATGCCTGAAGAATATAACAACACAGAAACATGTATATTTGAATGAAGATATTTTGGAATATTCTTTAAGTATTGCGAAATCCACTCCACCTTTCCCACCTCCCTGGCCTTATCTTAAAAAACGATGATGTCATCATAATATTCGAATTAAAATATTCGCCCTAATTCAGTAATTAAAATAAACAGCAAGATTACGAAATAACAGCACTCTTTACAAGTGTTTGCAATATTCAGCATAAATACTGCAATAAACCGGTCCAATTCAAAGTACATACACTTTCAGATATATTTTATCCAGTTAATTTTCCATTGCAGCCGCCGTATTCATTATAGTTCACTCGATGGGTTAGCCCTTAAGTCAAACCCAAAATGCCTGCTTTCGTGAATACCGCGTCGGGACATTGTATTTTTCACCTCAAGTCTTTTAGCTAAACTGCAAAAATTGTGTTTACGTGTAAATGTGTAAAAATCTCAGATCCCCCAAATGGGCTTTTGCCCGATTTTGGGGATATGCAGAATAATAATTAAAATAAAAAAAAATCAACATATCACGACTTTGGAAAATATTTTGCTGCAGTTAGAACGAGTGGTATCAGAAGTTCAAACATTTATATTGTGTTTATATGGATTCTGATACTGTAAAACAACATTCAGTTTGGAATCACATCTTTGTTTGCAAAGGAAAATCTGTATTTCAATAATTTTCCCACGTATAGTATTAAAATCTTAGTTAAGGAAAAATAATTTTGTTTCTGATCCCCAGCCGGGTCAGTAAAACTGCCAATAAAAAGTTCTTTCTGCCTAAGACAAAAATATAAACTAATTGTTTGACTGTGTTCATGGTTTATGGCATTTGTCGATGCCTGCGTTTGGTATTCGATTTCAAACAGGCCACGACAAGTTTATGTCTAGATCTATATTTAGTCATGATCTCAGTCGTGCTTTATCTGGCACTGTTTCAACCCTCTTTTTTATCATATAAAACTACAGTATACTTGTAAGTACATTCTCTTACGGTTTGCTTGCACGCATGCTTTATATATGTTACAGGCAATTTGTGTATTCAGGCAATTCGTGAATTGCCTGAAATTTTCAGGCAATTCGTGAACTGCCTTATAGGGGTCAGGCAATTCGTGAATTGACTAAAATTTTCAGGCAGTTCGTGAATTGTCTGAAATTAGGGACCAGTCAGTTCACTGATTGCCTAATTTCCAGTTCCTTATCTCCCTGCGATTTCATGACCCCAGAGAAGAGGCCACATACCAGAGCAGAACTGGCCCCTGCCCGGCGGAGAATGTGACCGCTGCACTGAGTGTCGTCTAGCCCTATATTTCCAAGGCTTCGTCTGAGCAGTGGACAGAATATCGTATGGTACAGGGTGACCAGGGCGCCGTCGCGTTTGAAGGAGAAAAGGAGAGAGTCGCGCGGAGAGTGAGTTGTAGTGAAGGGGCGACCGAAGGCATAGACCGGGCATAGGTCGGAGCCGGGAATGCGGGGGAGGGGGACCACGTTTTGGTGGGAAAAATCGAGCATGGTTTTTGTGTTTGACGTGAATCAGGACCCTGTCGGCGAGAAAGGTCACGTTTCAGTGGCACAAGTCTTTGCGGCAGTCATGACTGTCCTATGAACATGTGAGTATGGTCGATTTCCCGAAGACGGTGAAAAACCCCACTAGGCATACCGCCCAGACACACATGTTCATCGACTTTTCCAGGTCCAATACAGGAAAGGAATCGTGCAAGAATGTCTAGTGATGACGCGAATTTTTTGTTTCGGTGGGGTGCCGTGCTTCGCTTCGCTTCTGCCAGTGTCTTTAGGCGCTAGTTCTCCTCGGTTGGTTTGGGGTGGTATTGCTCCAGGTGCAAAAAACGGATCGCGGAGAGGTAGCACCTGGCGGACTGGGGCTTACGAGTGCGGCCCAAAAAACAGACGCAGCATAGCACCGTGTCCGGGGGAAACAGGCGGTCTCCCCCCTGGCGCTTTCCCCCCCCCCCCGGCGGTTTCCCCCCGGGCGATTTCCCCCCCTGGCGGTCTCCCCCCCCCCCTAGGCGGTCTCCCCCCCTGTCCTTCTCCCCCCCCCCCCCCACGGCAGATTTTTTAAAACTTAATCAGCAACACTTGTACATTTCAATCCTTTTTTTCCTTCTCCCCCCTCAAACTTGCTTTCCTTATTGATGTATGAAGACCAAAGGGTTATTGATGTTTCTTTAATCTGTTTAATTAAGTGACTGATATATTGAATTTTTGACCGAATCAATGAAACGTCGGATCTAGTGTTATGCTAATTGCATGCACAAGAATTGCAATTGCTTATTAGCCTTCACCGCCAGAGTAGGCTACTGATAATGATGTTTTCCGGAGTAGTTTGGTTTATTTATGGATATCAGATTTGAGTCCGGAGAACGTAAATGGCTGTATAAAAGCTCACCAAAAAGTGGCCAAATTACCACATCAAGATGGAATTGATTACGACTATACGAGGAAAGCAGTAACGTAGTGACACAGTAAAGCTGGTGATCTGTAAATTAAATTTCGTGATCGCATTTGAAAGATCAGTTTACAGTTAGTGTTTGATTGTAATTTCGTAATTGGATTTTAAAGCAGATTAATTTCCTAGTGATAATTATGTAAAAGTAGATGAAAGGTGAGGTTGAAAATTAAATAAGGAATGAAATGTACAAGTTTTGCTGATTTAAGTTTTACTAACTAAAAAAAAATCTGCCATGGGGGGAGAAGGACGGGGGGAGTCAGCCTACGGGGGGAGATCGCCAGGGGGGAGTTGGCAGGGGGGAGTCCGCCGGGGGGATACCGCCTAGACCCGTGTCCGGGACTGGGCGACGGCGAAAGTACGCACAAAACGGCAGCAATGCCTTTACATGGGTGGATTAGGCGGTGTGGGTATTGTCGGAGTACGCCGCAGAGCGCAGCTGCCTCACTTCCATATCCAATAACGCTGTTTCCCGAATCACTCCTGAAACCGGAAAAGCATTGATACTCGATCGACCTGATTGTGAAGGTCCGAGACTGGTACGTGAGCGAGGGCGTAGGTGGCGTGCGATGAATTGCTTAGTTTCGATATACTGTCGGCTAACTCATTCTCTCCTGCGGGTATGAACGACGCCGTAATACTAGTGTTAAATTGGATACATATTAACATGATATCAACTAGGATGTCCGATGCCGTAACATTGCGAATAGATCCGCTATTGAGGGTATGAAGTATAGCCATATTGTCGGATAAGATCCTCACTTTCTTCCCTGTGTACAAGGCCTTTCAAAGGTGCAGAACTAGGTGCACCGCGGCCAGTTATTTAACACTAATATGTTGCGTTTCGAGGAGCGGAACGTCGATACGCTAGTAACAGTAGCACCAATCTAGCGCGAGGGTCCCGTGGACCAGGGCTGTTTCAGCAGCGACAGAGCTGCTGTCCTTTACGATGTATGCAGGATCGGGCAAAGGCCTTTCTCGAACGAAATGACACTTGCCGTTGAATCAGTTGCATAATTGGTTTAGCGTAGCGATATCGCGGCGCGTATCAGCGCAGATACGGACGCGGCAATGGGGGCGGCGCAGCGACGTCATCAGCAGGATGAGGCGACGCGTGACTGGGCGCACGACGTGTACTACCAGGACGATCCAGCTAAACTTCCCCAGCAAGCTCTGGATGTCTCTTTTTGGATGCTCGTTTGCGTTCGTTATTGGACCATAATCGCAGGGTGTTTTACAAATCCTCTAGTTTCTCGCGAGAGGAGGAGGGAATGCAGTTATTAGTATCGATTAGAACGCCGAGAAAGGTTAAAGACTGGTTTGGGTATGCGCATTTACTCCAATTGATGGAGAACCCGAGGGTACTGAGCATGCTGGTGAGACATGGACGTCTTCGAATGTGTCCGCCGTGATAAAAAAGTCATCAAGGTAACAGATCACCGCCTTGATACCTCTCCGGTGCAGCATGCGTTATCCGAGGAAAGATTCTGACAATCAGCGACTCGCCGAAGGTGAGTCTCGTGTCCACGAGGTATGTATGGTGTTTAAACCCACTGAACTTAAATTTCAGGCCTGTAAACTCTTGGAGAATGAGCTGAGGGGTAGGTATCTATGCAGATTCAATGTCTACCCCAGCCATAAATGATCCCTGCTTGGTTAAGGTGATCGCGTCCATGGACGTAAATATATGCTTGTCCGGGCAAGCGAAGCTGTTGATTGAGCTTCCCGCTGGCTGAGAATAGTCATGAACTAGACTGAAATTCGCGCAGCGAATTAGCCCCACTTGGAATGATAACTTAAAACGGAAGGTAGATGATATTGCAGTTTGTTAACAACTTTCACATGTCTAAGTACTACTAACTATACCGGTAAGGTCAAGGCCAAAAATTTGCTCTATCTCTTTCCGTTTTCCAGATAAAGGACAACTTCCAGTTTGGGGCTCGAAAGTAAGCTGGACGTGAAGGACACCGGAAGTTATACCTTACGTTTCGTCGTATAGGGGGTGGAGGTCGAAAATGGGGTCAGAATTGCTCTATCTCTTACCGTTTTCGAGATGAAGGCCAACTTCCGGTTTGGGGCTCCAAAGTGACCTGGAGGTCAAGGACACCGGAAGTTAAACCTTACGTATCGTCGTATAGGGGTGGAGGGCGAAGATGGGGTCAGAATTGCTCTATCTCTTACCGTTTTCAAGATGAAGGCCAACTTCCGGTTTGGGGCTCCAAAGTGATCTGAAGGTCAAGGACACCGGAAGTTATACCTCACGTATCGTCGTATAGGGATGGAGGTCGAAAATGAGGTCAGAATTGCCCTATCTCTCACCGTTTTCGAGATAAATCATTGTTTATCTTAAACAACGTTTTTTGCGATGTCAAGGTCAAGGTCAAAAATTTTTATCGATTGCTTCAGATCACATCGCTTTTTATTTATGTGCCAAGTTTGGCTTTTCTGGCTTCAATGGCCTTGCTGTAGATGTCTGGAAGCCGATTGACCTTTTTCGCGATTTGACCTTGACCAGTAAGGTCAAGGTAAAAATTTTTTATCAGGTGCACCACTTCAGATGACCCTCCATACATGTGCCAAGTTTGGTTGGTCTAGCTTCAGCGGTCTTGGAGGGGATATCTGGAAACCGATTCGGCGGAAGAAGAAAAAAATTAAAAAGGGAGGAAAAAGAATTGGTGAAGAATTCGAGGCAAGCCATCCCCATTTTGTATTTTCAATACCAACTGGGAATAACGCACATACCGCCATTATCCTTAAGGACCGCCGAGATGGACGAGACTATTGTGGGTTTGTCGTGAGTAATTCCGTAGTCCCAGCGAGAGTTCTTTCTTTATTTTAGAATCAACGGGGGGCGGAGGGTGACGGTTAGCTCAGTTGGTTAGAGCGTTGGTCTGGTAAACCCAAGGTCTCGAATTCGATTCCAGCTCGGGGTGGAAAGCAGGGGATTGACTTTCGCTCCAGTTGCCTTCGCTAAGCGAATGCGGTGGGTTAGATCAACTATCACGGAATTCAAAATTAACGCCCACTGAGGCATCCCACCATCCCTTAAAAAAGCCTGTGCACTTTGATTCCGTGGATCTACTATTGGGGGCTTCCGAGGGACTGAATGTTTTTGTTCACAGTTTCGAAACCGTTCTGTATGCCGTTTAGAATAATGGATCGATCACTATTCTAATCGCGTAGGCGTTCCCAGTCGGTTAGCCTCTCAGTGTGCGGGTTAGAGACGTCAGATTGCTAGGCGAGAGCCTACTGGGGTGGTCCCTGAAGCACTTCATGCATACGTGGGAAAACCTGCATCCGGAAATGGAGCAACCTCTTTCCCGTTGTGGTCTCTGGCAGTCTGTGGTCTGGAGCGGGAATCGGGGTAGCGGGGCCGTCCCTCTGGGCCCTTGAAAATGCACACCTCCATAAGCTAAGTGTCGTCCTCTCCCCATCTCAGTTGACCAGTGTGAACTCGCTGTTGGTACTCAAAATCGTACCGCATGCACCGGCTGACGGGATAGTGTTCGCACATGTCGGCGAACTTATACCAGTCTCGATCCTCCTGCGATTTGAAATGTCCAGAGCGTGAGAGGGCCTCGTAAATCCGCCCTAGCCCTTTGGTCGTTCGCTGCAGCGTGCTGTCATCGCGCTTGCTTTTACGCCCGGATGTGGAGAGAATGGTGCGCGCATCGCCCTGCATCGAGAGTACGGACTCCTCGCTCTGGGAGCCGAGGAAGGAGCCACAAAAATCGTGGACAAAGAGGGGTTTGGCAATACCTGGTGTTTTTCTGGTGAGCCACGCGTCATCCTCCAGGGCCGCTTTGTCTTTGAGACGCCAGAGGAAAGCCGCCATCTGCGTGTCGTCCGACTTGGGGATTCTCTGATTTTGACATATCTGCGCTTTTGCTTAAGTGATCTTGAATCATTTCGTCTAAGACTGTCCTGCTTTGCAGATGACAGCTTGAGGCGGACCAGAGGCCATAGTGAGCCGCCGACCGGCAGTTTTCCCTCGTCTCTTTTGAATGGTTGTAGAAGTCATTTTCTTAACCCCTTGACCACTTTTTTTCATGTTCAAAAATTAGTCTTCTTCCTACTGGCAAAATATCTGTCGCAATAGATTGATTTTATGTCTCAAAAAAAAAAAGCAGGTTGCGTCATTAAAAATATGGCTAGTCGGAGGCAAAGAAATGTTTTCATTTCACGTAAGAGGCAAACAAAGCTAGTTGGCGAGTGGGGCACCAAAAAGTGTGTGAATTTTAGCTTATACAAGATAATTATGAAGAAATATTAGTTGGAAATGTTGCTTGAAACTTATATTTGGGTGTACATCCGAAAATGACTACTAAAGAGTCTGCTTCTGCTAAAATTAGAATTTTGCCATTACGTGACATTTATTTAAATTTAATCGAAAATTCTACATGAAATTGACTTTAATCATTTTGCCGAAATCAGTATTACCAAAAAAATCCGAGTACAATATGAACACGTACAATGCCCAGCCCAGACACCTTGTCGCCATTGCGCCATGCCCCTACACCTAAGTGTTTACCCTCCAGGGCGATGCTGCTATAAAAATCACCCTTTTTCATGCTTTATTCATCAACTGTAACCATGCAGCTTAGGGATCAGCAACATCAAGTTCTTTCAGCGACCGAAATTCTGCCCACCTCCATCCCCTTCCTCCCCCCTATTCCTTACATAATCGCATGTATGCCGTGTTTTTGTACGCCCACACTAGACTTCCCCCATCCCCCAGTAGTATCACATCTTAGTGTACGTGTGCGGCCTTGCCCGACCTCTTCCCATCCTTCCTCCTTCTGCTTTAAGACTTAAGTTTTAACTGACGATAAACCTTCTCACATTCTAGTGAATTATGGACTACGCAAATGAAGTGTCCTGTGTGACATCACCATTTATACTAGATGTCACATACACAAACACGCAGTTTGCCGCACATTAGCAGGTTGTGCTGTTAAAAATATGACATCCGTTCGGGAATCCACATTTCGTTCTAGGGCCTTTCATCCGACGATGTTTCAGCCGAAAAAATGATGGGGGCGATATTTTACTATACATCCCCAAGCAAATGCTCCGGACTTCCATCACGCCAAAAAAGTTCTACGTTATATCAAACGCCCAGGTGTCTAATCTGTCACTTCTGCCCAGTTAACACGCTAGTAGTCTTACGACCCTTAATCCTTGTGTATTGGAGCTGCTGCAACACAAGACAAAGATGGTCTGGCGAGCGAACTTGTTCTCAGCAGATAAATATTACCCAACTTAATCCCTTGAGGCTTCGATGTCACATATTCTGAACCAGTGAACCCTGAAAACGACAAGGATTAATGTGCGGTTGTAGGAACAACACACGGGAATAACCATCCCCCCCGGAATAAACCCCTTTTTTTACGAGGGCCTAGGAATAACCCCCAAACACAAACCCCCGGGGAACAGCCCCCCCCCCCCCCGCACTGCCTGCTATAAATTTTACCAATCATCCTTTCTTCTCAATAGTTAAATCAGTGGTTACTGTAAGCTATTGAAGCTTAATTGCAATTCTGGATAATATGGGGTTGGGTTTGTGGAAGTGAGGAATTCAGATTGTAACTCCTAATTACTAACGTTTTCTGGAAACTGTGTCTGCTTAATTACAAGTTTATTTGAACAACGACTGATCCATTTACATGGGACAGATGGAAGGGTGAGTGATCTCGTCTATTATCATTATGAAATCAACTCAGTCGTATTATTATTCACTTGAAAGCAGTGATTTATGTATTTCCATTTCACTATTTCTTCACTCAGAAATACTGATTTGAACCCATGTTCATCCTTCTTTTTATATCCATTTGCACCTAATTGCAAGCAATTGAAATGCAATCAACCGATTGCAATTAGTTGATTCAAGTAGGGAGAAAACGGGGGTTTGAAAACAGGAAGTGACGTCATAGTGACGTCACGTGGTGTTTTCAAACCCCCACGGGGGTTCTAAAACAGTGACGTCATATTGACGTCATATTAAGGTCATATTGACGTCATATGGTTATTATATGGTTATCATATGGTTACCATATGGTTACCATATGGATGTCATAGTGACGTCACGTGGTGTTTTCAAACCCCCACGGGGGTTCTAAAACAGTGACGTCATTATGACGTGATCTAGACGTGTTATGAAGGTGATATGGAGGTGATATAGAGGTGATATGGAGGTGATATGAACGTCATATGAACGTCATATGAACTTCATATGAACGTCATATGAACGTCATATGAACGTCATAATGACATAATATGGAGAGTGGGCGGCGATTCAAACAACCATTCAAACGGGCAACCATTCAAACGACCAGTCAAACGGGCAGCCAGACAAAATGACACCCGGACAAAATGGTGCCCGGACAAAATGACACCCGAGCACCCGAGCACCCGAGCACTCGAGCACTCGAGCACTCGAGCACTCGAGCACTTGAGCACTCGAGCACTTGAGCACCCGAGCACTCGAGCACCCGAGCACTCGAGCACTCGAGCACTTGAGCACTCGAGCACTTGAGCACTCGAGCACCCGAGCACCCGAGCACTTGAGCACTCGAGCACTCGAGCACTTGAGCACTCGAGCTCTTGAGCACCCGAGCACCCGGACAGCAAAGGGTTCATAGAGACATGGTTAGAGCTGGCCTGCTGTGTATTTTGACCCATCAATGACGTCACACAGAGCGACTCAAGCTTACAACCAACTGATGGATAGGCAATCCGGGGCCAGCCGTACAGTAGGTCGACAGGCCCCCCGGGGCCTGCCATCACCAGCTTGGCAAGCCCCCCGGGGCCTGCCAAACATCAGGTTGGTAGGCCCCCCCCCCCCCCGGCTCACCAACCCATGAGCCCCCCCCCCCCCCCCGGCCCAGCAATCTTTCAGCATACACTGTATCTATATGGGTGAGCTAGTCGACAGACCCCCCCCCCCCCGGCTCACCGGCCCATGAGCCCCCCCCCCCCCCGGCTCACTGGCCCATGAGCCCTTTTCTCGCTCTCTAACCAAGCCATTGCAGCAACAATTAGTAAATGAGCACTCTTTTCCTTAAGGGATGCTGTGTTTTAACCACAGAGAGGTCTCCATGCATTGCGACCATATACAAGCAACAATCCTTTCTTTAAAGCTTTCTCACTATTCTAACACCTATGACAACCAAACCAACGGACACCCAGACACACGGACACCCAGACACGGACACCCAGACACACGGACACCCATACATACGTTTTTTTTTGGTTTTTTTTTAGTTTTTATCCCTCTTCACCCACATCAAACCAAACCACGGAAACAAGTGTTTTTAGGGCTTTTACCGTTCTCCAAGCACACACACACCATCACTAATGGATTGCCGTGGCAGCAATTAAAAATGAGCACTCTTTTTCCTTAAGGAAGAGAGGTGTCTCCATGCATTGCGACCATATACAAGCAACAATCCTTTCTTTAAAGCTTTCTCACTATTCTAACACCTATGGCAACCAAACCAACGGACACCCAGACACACGGACACCCAGACACGGACACCCAGACACACGGACACCCATACATACGTTTTTTTTTTATTTTTATCCCTCTCTCTTTCCACACACACCAAATCACGGCAGCAACTGTTTTTAGGGCTTTTCTCGTTCTCCAAGCACACACACCATCACTAATGGATTGCCGTAGCAGCAATTAAAAATGAGCACTCTTTTTCCTTAAGGAAGAGAGGTGTCTCCATGCATTGCGGCCATTTACAAGCAACAATCCTTTCTTTAAAGCTTTCTTACTCTTTTAACACCTATGGCAACCAAACCAACGGACACCCAGACACACGGACACCCAGACACGGACACCCAGACACACGGACACCCAGACAGTCCTTTTTTTTTGTTTTTTGTTTAGTTTTCATCCCTCTTCACCCACATCAAACCAAACCACGGAAACAAGTGTTTTTAGGGCTTTTACACGCATATCCCATCACTAATGGCTTGTCGTAGCAGCAATTAAAAAGTGAGCAGCCATTGCCTCCTTAAGGGGGAGAACTCTCCATGCATTGCGGCTACGAAAACCGAACACGCACGCACACACACACACACACACACACACACACACGCACAGACACACATAGACACACATAGACACACATACATACGTTTTTTTTTAATTTTTATCCCTCTCTCTTTCCACACACACCAAATCACGGCAGCAACTGTTTTTAGGGCTTTTCTCGTTCTCCAAGCACACACACCATCACTAATGGATTGCCGTAGCAGCAATTAAAAATGAGCACTCTTTTTCCTTAAGGAAGAGAGGTGTCTCCATGCATTGTGGCCATATACAAGCAACAATCCTTTCTTTAAAGCTTTCTCACTATTCTAACACCTATGACAACCAAACCAACGGACGCCCAGACACACGGACACCCAGACACGGACACCCAGACACACGGACACCCAGACAGTCGGGTTTTTTTTTGTTTTTTTTATCCCTCTCTCTCTCTACACATATAGAAATAGCCACAACTGATTCAGCGTTATATTTCTCAAGCCTGGGTATTTTTTTTTTTAAACCCAGACAGTGGCTTATTTCTCTCTCTCTCTTCACACACATAACACAGCAAACGGTCAGACGGACAGATTTAGCGTTTCATTTCTCATGCCAGGGTATTTTTAACCCAGACAGCAATTTGTTTTGCTTTCTCAGACGGGCAGACGGACAGATTTAGCGTTTCATTTCTCATGCTAGGGTATTTTTTAACCCAGGCAGCAATTTGTTTAGCTTTTTCAGACGGTCAGACGGACAGATGGAGCTATAAATCAATGATTTATAGTCCTCTTTTTTTTTAGCATTTCCCACACTCTCATTCATACTAAGATTGTCTGATGAAGCGTTTCATTTCGTAATAATGGGAGGGCCGCTAAAAAGCAGCCCTGGAGGGATTTCCGTAGTCTGGTCCTGGTCACTGCCTCTTGTCATCAGTTCTCCTGCCGCTGTCACTGCCTCCCGCCATCGGTTCTCCTGTCGCCGCCACTGGCGCCGCCGCTGACGCCACCGCTGGCACCGCTGCCGCCACCAACCTCGCCACAGCCACACTTCCGCTTATGTGCCACAACCGCGACCCTGCTCGAGGTGAATCCTTTGCCCTGGACACTACAAAAATAATATTCGGACTTCAAAGCCTCCGGGCATTGCTGCTCATGCAATCTCATTGAATATTCTGCCGGAAAGCCAAAATGGCAGAATTTACAATAATTAACATTATCCAAAGTGCCCAAGATTTGCATGACCTCCTGGAAATCTGACTCTTTTCTAGAGACATTCTCCAGTTTCACCTGAGCAGGTTCGTTGTTGCGGTCAGTGTTTGAAGGTGACTGTATGAAGCTGACTGTATCCGAAATACTGGCGACAGCGATTGCAAGCTCATCGTCAGGAGCTGGTGGCGGACTGTCCGGTCTTGTAACGGTTGCGCTTGGTGCCGCCAGCACCTTCCGGACAGTCACATCAGCTTCCTTTTGATTCACTTTCAACGGGGTCGTCATCGTTGACGCAGCGACTTTGACAGGAGTTGCTCTGGCAGGAGGAGTCTCTGTCATCGTTGCTGCGATCACTCTGGCTGGAGGAGTCTCTGTCATCGTTGCCGCGGTCACTCTGGTCACTCTGGTCACTTTGGCCACTTCCTGGCAGGGCGACGGGTCCCTGGGCGGCGAACGATGGCGTAGTCGCTTATGGCTCTCCTCCGCCGCCCTGCCAAACAGGTTGAACCGTTCCTCCGGTCTGTTCCCAAGGAAATCCCTCCACTTTCGAAACAGAAAAGTTTGATATTCAATGTAAATCTCCTCCCAGAAGTTGATATCCTTCGGTGATAGGAAGTAGCGGCCCCGAAGCTCGTCCGAAAAAAACTCGTCCTTATACAACATGGTTGAATTTCGATGTGCTCGCTTCCGAAACAGAAAAATTTGATATTCTATAAATATCTCCTCCCAGAAGTTGACATCCCTCGCTGATAGAAAGTAGCGACCTCGAAGCTCATCAGAAAAAAACTCGTCCTTGTACTGCATGATTAAATTTTGATGTGTTCGCTTCAAAGGTTCAAAGCAGACTGACTGCACACAGACTGCAAAGCAAACTGATCGACCACCCCCCCCCCCGGCTCACCAACCCATGAGCCCCCCCCCCCCCGGCTCACCAACCCATGAGCCCCCCCCCCCCCCGGCCCATCACTCTTTCAGAATACACTGTATCTATATGGGTGAGCTAGTCGACAGACCCCCCCCCCCCGGCCCAGCTACCTAGTGAGCCCCCCCCCCCCCTCCCGGCTACTTTTTACGCCGCTGGCTCACGGCTCACCGTCAGTAGTATAAAAAGGTCGGGTTGACACCACTCTAATCATTGCATTGCCAAACCATCATGGAGACGTCTCGAAACGCAGCAACGGCTAACAACATGGAAATTGATAGCCTGTTCAGCAATGAAACAATGGCTTTTACAGATGCAGTTTTAACTGCAGAGGAGACTGCTGCCTTCCTAAGTACACTAAAAGAAGCTGAAAAAGCCTTGGAGGAAGCATTAGGGGCTCCGTCAGCCGTGTCTACAGTACAGCAAACTAGGCCTGAAGAAGTACAGCCAGTACAGCAAGCAATGCCCGATCCCGAGGGATCTGACTACCCGTTCTGGGTTGCCAATGCGCTTGTAAATGGTAGCGCCAAGCCACTTAGTACAAAGTTACAGGCTCATCTAGAGCATCTTGAGGAGGAAGAAGTGGTCATGTCAAGCGATGACGACGGTGACGACGACGATGACGACAATGGCGACAATGACGACAATGACGACAATGACGACAGCGACGACGATGAAAAGCAGCTCAAATCTAAATTCGAATTGAGCAAAAGTATTCCTGTTACTGAAGAAGACGTCACGCTGTTGAAACGGAACTTTCAAGCAGTGATTCCTCTGATAGATTGTAACATTTTATGGTGCTTATGTGAAGAAGGCTTTTTCGACCAACACACATACATATACCTAACGGAAGAAGTGAACACTGTCATTCAGCTTATCTACATGCTAGAAGGAAACATAGAGCATGTTCCCGCGTCAGAGCCACAGTTCTCCGAAGCCATGACCAGACGTTTCGTTCAACTTATTAGAAGTCTTCATGAGGAACTTTTTAAGACATTATGTCTACCGGCGCCAAAGTGTGTTGATGAGGATCGCGATTCCAAATATGCAAAGGTCATGCTACATGGCTTCAAGTACCTTGAAGAACGTATTAAGGTGTACGAGATGATGGCCTACCTCTATGAAAAAGGATATTTCACCATGTCAATGCTCTTCCAATGGATAATTGGAAGTCGCGAACGAGGAGATTTTTTAGTGATCGTCATGAGACAATCTCTAACAGACGGTTTACCAACAGCCTTTCTGGATGGTTTCAACGAGATCACTCCGCGATTTTGCAAACATCTCATGAAAACATACATGTAATGTCCATATAAAAGGAGTGAGGTGTCAAGTGCAGTCATCATTCGACGCGCAGCCATGGAGAAGACAAGCAGCTTTAAAATTAGTGCAAACTTAACAATTACTGTGGAGCATGGACAATTTGGATTATTTCTTCGAATCAAACGTGGAGAGAGATGGCTTGCTTTATCACCATCCTTGTGGAAGATTGTGTGTCTGAACTTACCAAGATTACGTGACATTGGCTTCAAACTGTACTTAACGCAAACGAAATGGCTTGAAGTCATTTCATACTTGGACATGCGCTATGTGAGTTTTGTGCAAACATTCTTGCTTGAAGGGAAAGAATATACGCGTTACATCAACATGAATGATGGTGAATGGGAGACATTACTTCAGGAGATGGATAACATTAACTCAACCTTATTGCCATGCACGGAATGTCATGGTAAGAAAACTCCTATCAAGCTACAAAAGGACAATCGGATGAAAGTGTCGAAGTTATCCAAGAAAAGACTGGCTGAAGTTCAATTGGAGAATATGGATGTGCAAAATCAACTTGGACTTACCTGTGAATATTGTGGTGCTTACGGATATGCTGAGGATTATGATTGTCACTGCCACAAGTACAATTGCAAGTTGTGTGAACCAGACAACTTCTGCAACAAGTGTGGCTCACTAACTGTTTCTGCGGAGTAAGACTGAGAGTCATTTGTTTGCCAACCGTCACAGTGTGCAGACGTGTTATATGGATATGTGAAAGATGGATGTAGAAACGTGTTTCAAGGACAAGTATGTGGACTACATGATAAGTGAACTGGCGCGTTTTGGATCTATTCAACAACAACTGCAACACTTTGACATTTATTGGGAACTTGCGCATTCCACGTTAAGTGTACCAAACTTACGTGAGGATTTCATCAAAGAGTGTATGTTTTCAAACATTGACGGAGCTGAGGAGTTTGATGTGGAAGCAGCATATCACTTCGCTCGATTTGATCCAAGACTGTTTGATGAAGTGAGAGAGTGGTTAATCTACATTGCAGTATAATGACGGACATTACATTGAGACAATATATTGTGCAAAAGACATATTGTGAAGAAATGTTATTAGCTGTAAAAAAGTTTGCATGTTTAGTATGTCCTGCTTGTCAAAATGAAGAGTGTTCAGAACATACCTGTCATTCTGCATGTGTCTATACATATTGGAATGAAGCTAAATATTACATTCATTTAGATAAAGTGTTAGATAATGCAAATCAACGCTGTGAAAAATATGGTGTAGATGCTATCACATTTGATGAATTAAGTTGTTGGTTAATGTTCATTGAAGATCAATGGACTCCAATTATTCACACCATTGTATCAATACTTGATTTGTAAGATATGTTGATTGAGCTTTTATAAAATTTAAGATATGTTAATAAAATTTAAGATGTGTTGATAAAATGTAAGATATGTTGATAAAATAAAATGCAAGATATGTTAACAAGTGTTGATCATTTAGTGTTAACATGTCGACGTGGAAAGACTACTTAACCAATATTTACTTTAAACCTGGTCAACCCGGGGCATTTGCTGGTCCTTACAAACTATATCACATATTAAAAAAACATGATCAACCAGTCACTCATTCACAAGTGAAGAAATGGTTACAGGATCAAGATGCCTTCAGTTTACTACAACCTGTAAAATACAGGTTTAAAAGGCAACGTGTCATTACACGTGGAATTGATGACATGTGGGATATTGATTTAGCTGACATGGGAAACATAGCTTCCTATAATGATGACACCCACTTTTTATTAGTTGTCATTGATGTGTTTTCCAAATATTTGTGGGTGCAGCCAATGCCTAATAAATCACATACCAGCGTCATAGAAGCCTTTCAAAAGATTTTTCATGAAACACAACGAAGGCCACGAACTCTAAGGTCAGATAAAGGAACTGAATTTAAAAACAGATGGGTAAAAGCATTTTTGAAGAAGGAGGGAATACATGCCTATACGACAAAGAATGAAACCAAAGCCAACTTTGCTGAGAGAGTCATTCGTACTCTAAAGGGAATGATGTATCGATATTTCCTTCATAATCAAACGTATCGATATATGGACATCCTTCCAGACTTAGTGTATAATTATAACCATAGACCTCATGGCTCCCTCCCTAATAAGTATGCTCCTGCAGATATTCGTAAAGACATAGAATCGAAAGTGTGGAAGTATATGTATGTAGACAAATTGAAATTAAAACCAAAGAAGAAGAAAAAACCCTACAAATTTAAAATTGGTGATCAGGTTCGCATTTCTCACATGAAATATGTATTTCAACGGGATTATCATATAAAGTGGACGCAAGAAGTGTTCATTATCACACATCGTTGTAAGAAGCAAGGAATACACTTGTATCGTGTGAAAGACTTTTTGGATGAAGATATTGACGGACATTTTTATGAAGAAGAACTGCAGAAAGTGACAAAAGATATTGAATCAGTCTACAGAATTGAAAAGGTCTTGAAAACACGAAAAAGACGAGGTGTTAAAGAATTATTTGTGAAGTGGTTAGGTTGGCCAAAGAAGTTTAACAGTTGGGTGAAAGAAACAGATATTCGAAAATGAAGCATCCATTCACGTGTTTGGTCTCTGGACCTACAGGCAGTGGTAAAACTTCTCTAGTTAGAGAAATTCTAGAACAAAAGTTAATTAAACCCTCTCCAAAAACCATTTTATGGCTCTATGCAGCAGATCAGCCTTTGTATAAGGGAATGAAAGGTGTGGAATTTTACCAAGGCATTCCAGATAACATTGAAGAGCGTTTTAACCCGAAAAAACCAAACTTACTCATCATTGATGACTTAATGACCAAATGTCATAGTGATGAACGCATGACACGTCTATTTAGTGTTGGCAGCAGTCATCAAAATCTAAGCATTATTTTTATTGTGCATAATTTGTTTCATCATGGTAGAGAAATGCGTAATATTAGTTTGAATACACATTACATCATTCTGTTTAAAAATCCTAGAGACAGTCAACAAATAAGTACATTAGCGCGACAAATGTATCCTGGAAAATCTCAATTTCTCATAGAAGCCTATCTAGATGCTACCAGCAAACCTCACGGCTATTTATTCATTGATTTGAAGCCGAAGACAAATGATCAACTACGTATTCGTACAGGCATTTTACCAAAAGATACACATTACGTATATGTTGATAAGGTGGCGTATGAACAAGAACCAAGTCACTTGACCATTCGCAGCCAAGATGTCTAAACGTATTCAAGCGAATCAACCTTTCCTTCACTTGCTTGCACGCAGCGGGCCTAAACGACGTAAATCCTTACTACAACAAGCTACTAAGGAGGAATTAACTAGCTTGTTTGAAATTTGTTTGAATATATTGCGAGGACATTTACCCTTAAGCTCAAAAAGGTATAAGTTATTCAAGCGTGAACGTCATACCCTACGTACACTAGCAAATAAGAAGATATCACTTCGAAGAAAAAAGAAGTTGGTTAATCAGAAAGGAGGATTTATTGGAGCTATTGCTAAATTTGCATTACCCTTGTTAGCTCAGTTGCTGTTAAAATGAAACATACTTTGAAAATGGTTCTCATTCCTGAATATGAATATAAAATGTTGTTAGAAAAGAAGGGAAAAGATGTTGAAATCAAAACGAAAGTGAATAAACTTTTACGTGGGAAACGAACTCGCGAAAAAGCAATAGAAATGTCTCAAGTGCTTGGACGTCATTTACGAACAATTCAATCACAACAACAACAACGACAAAAGTCTGTTACAGCATCTAATGCAGAAAAATCAGAAAAGTCTCAACAGTTTCTAAACCATTTTCAACCTATTTATCATGTAAAACTAACACAACTTCTGGCAGAACTTAAGAAATATGGTACGAGATGGACAGATAAAAATGAACTTGTTTTAAAAACAGGTACTGTCATTACAAATTCTAACATTATTGATTTGTTGAAAGAAGCATTGGTTGCTACAAAAAGAAAAGAACGACGAGAACCACCGCGTGGTTGGAAGCAGTTTATTGAGGAAATTGTAGACGCTAATATTCCAAAAACTGTTTTTGGCAAAAAGACAACTCGTGAAGATATTACAAAAGAGCAACAACAACGTCAACAAAGATTGTTTCCAGAAGGATGGGAAACTTTTTAACATGGATTAAAGAGCTATGGTGTTGTTGTTGTAAAGAAAATGGAAATAAAAATACTATTCCTGTAAAAATTAGGTGTGTTAGTGCTTGTTGTCAGGGAGAAGTAGTAGATACCAATTTAGATCATGTAGATAGCAATTTAGACAATAATGTAGACAGCAATGTAGAAAGTGAGGATGAAGAGTGTCAAACATGAAGTAATGTATATACACATCTAGTCTATCTACATCACATAAACGATTTAGCTGTCATGGAGTCAACAAGTTTTTACATTACTTTACCCAGCAATGCTAGTATGAACTATTATCCCAACAACAAGACTTCGAATTATCAAATTCGTATGCCTCGAACCATCTATCTGAACGGAAAATATGAAGTGGCTTTAGCTGAAATTCAATATCCACATACATGGACAACCATGAGACATGGAATGGACTATTCTATTCAGTATCGACAACAACCACTGAATGATATTGTTCTTGACACAATCAATATTCCTTATGGCTACTACAGATCCATACAAGAAATATGTCATGCAGTCAATGAAGAAGCGACTAATTCTATGAAAGATGACCTTAAAGAAGGTATTCGGATAAAGTATGATAAAATTAGACGACGCGTTTTTCTATATCTAAAATACGGCTTTGAAGTGTCATTCTCCACTGGATTAGCTGAGATTTTAGGATTTATCCCAAATCAATGGTATACTGAAACGTGTACAGCTGAATATAAAGCCGATGTGAAACAGGGATTTTATACACTTTATGTGTACTGTAGTATTTGTGAACCACAAGTTGTTGGTGATTATTATGTTCCTTTGCTACGTTCTGTTGCAATACAAGGACATGATGGAGACATTATCATGAAAACTTATGGAGAACCTCATTATGTTCCTGTAAACACATCCAAATTTGATGTGATAGAAATGAATATTAAGGATGACACAGACCATAATGTTCCATTTCAAACTGGGAAAGTGATCTGTAAACTTCATTTTCGACCAAAAGCATTATGAAAGCATACACACACAATCCATCTATATATCGCAACCATTTTCTTCGTCAAGTGGGTGGAGAATTACCAGGATTTAAAGGAGCGCGAATACAATATGGAGATGGTATTGGTTCAATACTGGGATCATTGGCTCGAAAAGCTATTCCACTGCTTAAGACAGGGGCTAAAATCGTTGCACCACATCTTAAAAGGGCTGCAAAAGATATCGCGAAAGATGTTACAGGTCGAGTAGCACAACGTATGTTTGGTGGTGGGTTACGAGGACAAAAGAGACCGAAACGAGCAAAACGTGTCAGAAGGCGAAAGGCAGCTAAACGGATAACATCAAAAAAACATAAGAAAGATATTTTTTAATCATGTCTTTAATTCATAATCATTCTTGTGAATGTAGCCTTTCTCCATTAGAATGGTTTCACATACCACCAACGCAAACTGCTGTAGAAAAAAGTTATAATGTAGACTATCAACCAATGACTACCATTAGAGAGGGTGCTCCAATAGAATTCTACATTCCTGCGAGTACAGAAGAATATCTAGATTTAAAGAACAGTAAACTCCATATTGTATGTCGCATTGTCAAGGCTGATGGAACACTGTGTGGTGTAGATGATAACGTGTCATGTATCAATGATTTGTTTAATGGGCTATGGTCTAATATTGAATTATTTCTAAATGATCGTTTGATATCACATAGTAACAATACCCATGGTTATACTAGCATCATATCTCATCTCATTCATGACTCGGAAGAAAGTCTCCATTCTGAGCGATCTATGCGTCTCATCTTTAAAGATACTGCCGGATCAATGAATACTTATGAGGTGAAAAGACCTAATCATGAAAGATATGTATCAGGTTTTCATGTAAATATTGAAGGTGGTGATATAGCTGAAACAGGAAATAATGGTTTACATAATCGCTATTTGTATACACGTCTAAGCCGTGAGTTTGCGCTTACAGGTGGTTTAAGGGTAGATTTGTTTGAGCAGGATCGTTATCTTCCCAATGGTGTTAGTATGAAATTACGTTTACATAGACAAAAAGATGGATATGTATTAATGGCTGCAAATAATGGTTTTAAAGTAGAAGTGAGAGAAGCGTTTTTAACCATTCGCAAAGTGAGGGTTAGTCCAGGTATTCAGTTGGGACATGCAGATGCATTGATGAAAAGTCCTGCTAAGTTTATTGTTAATAGAAAAGAATGTAAAGTTTTAGCTATTCCAACTGGATTTCAATCTTTTGTGAAAGATAGCATCTTTTTAGGCCAATTACCAAAACGTATTGTCATTGGAATGGTTCATAATGAATCCTTTGCTGGAACAGTATTGAGAAATCCATACAATTTTGAACATTTTAATCTTAACTTTATGCAGCTTTACTCTGATGGTGAACCAGTCCTATCCAAACCTCTCAAGCTTGATATAAATCAAGGCAAATATCTTGATGCTTTTGAAACTCTTTACAAATCTTTTGACAGATTGGATGGCGAGAAAAGTTCCATTATAAAACGGGAAGATTGGCCTAGAGGTTATTCGTTGTTTTCTTTTGACTTAACACCTGATTATGATGGTGCTGATCATTATGCCCTTATCAAACATGGGAATTTGAGACTAGAAATGAATTTTGCTGGTGCCTTGCAAAATACAGTCAATGTTATAGTGTATGCTGAATTTGATAACATTGTTGAAATAAGTGCAAATCGTAGCATTCAATTCGACTACCAGTCATGAACACGAAGCAGATAGAAGCCATCCTATCCCATGATGCCACGACAAAAGACTTGTTTCAAGGTGTGTTTGCCATGGACCAGTTACCATCTTTACAACCCGGTGCCTATGTCATCAACACAGACGATCATGATGAGCCAGGAGAGCATTGGGTGGCAGTATATTATGACGAAGACCCTGCAGAATATTTTGACTCTTATGGACTTTTACCTATAGACAGTCGTTTGAATAAGTTTTTAAAGTTTAATTTCATTTATAATTCAGTTCCATTACAAACACCGATATCCTCTACATGTGGATTTTATTGTGTGTATTATATAATTCAAAGAGCTCGAGGACATAGTCCTTTTGAAATCATTGATGTATTAAGAAGAAGTGATGGTGATTTTGTTGTAAAGGATTTTGTATATAGACATTATAAACCATTATTTTATTGATGTTGTATTAGTTAAGTTGCATTAGTTAAGTTGTTGGTAATTGTGAATTGTATTATGAATATTGTAAATAAACAAGACAGTTTTATACAACATTCTTTTTTATTGTGTTATACATTATTTACATTTCACAATTATTTCACATTAAGCTTTTATTTTACAAATACATTCAATACATCAATAAACATATGCCATTCATACCAATCTAAATTAATATATGTATCATAGACATTACATCCACGTTTGTAAATGTTATGAAAACTAGCATAACACTGTCCATTACCAAACTTTATTATTTTAACATCTTTGTGTTCAGACAGTTTCAGTTCATATCCATGATCATTCATGTCAATGTTCATCACCATAACACACATGGGATGTGTCAGTTCAATGGACTTGGTGCCTCGCATGAGTTGCACTCCTTCCTCTTTGAATTCAAGCGTCAGGTTCTTTCCAATCCAATGCTTGTAACAGAGCGTGCCATTCCACTGTGTTGAGGGTGATGTAGTCGTAGCATTTTGTAAGCTCGTCATATTGGCGAAATCGTACAAACACGTCTAAATAGTTCTCAGTCACACGCACTTCTAAATCCTCTGAGAGTTTCAGGAGAAAGCCAGGTATCCTCAGCTTCTCTAGATGGTCTTTCAACACAGATTGTTCGTCAGTTGATAGAATGATATACTTTCCAAAATGTTTTAGCACGATGTCATCATATACGTTTCTCAGATATGAGAATCCATGCGTAATGGGTTCATATTCCGATAAAAAGTCTTCCATCTCGTTCAACAGTCAGATGAACTATGAGCTGTCTCCTTGTCTGCAAAGACGTTTTTATGCTCGCAAGATGGTGAAGAGTGGATGTTGTATCACTTCTAGGAATCGTAAGACTGCGCGCCAGTTCTTGATATCAAAGATGATCAAATCTGTATATGGTGTATCTGGCACAACTCCCTTATAATCCTCTGGATAATCCTGTAAAAGATTTCTACAGATTTCTACACGTATGTTAGAATCATATTCAGCCACCGTCACTTCCACTTTATTTTCAAGTCTACGTTTAAACCCATGTTCAAGTGGTATGTTTTTAAAGTCTTTCCACACTTCAGGTTTAAACCGATGATAACTTCTCTGAGAATCTAATATCACTTCATTCCTATCATTTACAGTAAGGTAAGCACCACCGTTCAGCATGAGTGCATTCATGTTTTTACCTTGTTATGAGCCACCTTCTTGTCTGCGAAGCCTTTTATCCACTTCTTTCACCTGCTTCTTCAACATTTTCCATTCAGGTATTGTCAGCAAGATACCCTTTTTCGTTGGACGGTTTTTTCCAGTCCCCTCATCTCTCAGGTACTTGCGAATGTTTACCACTCCTTCATTGCTTTGTTTCATAATCTTGATATACTTTCCATTTCCTAGAGAAAGCATTCCATCCCACGACTGTGGTGTTGGTGCTGTCTCCACTTTCAATTTCTTGATGGTAGTGGTAGGATTTTTCACTTTTAAGTCTTTAACTGCATCTGCAAGAGTATCCATATCAGTTGTAGATCTCTTACGACTTTCACGTTCCATGTTAACGCTTCAATGTTCACACCTCAAATAACTCTTCCGTTGGAGGACCTCCCCCTTTTATACCACAGCCTTGTAATGTCCATGCGCTAAAGTGGAATAGCCATCATTCAGCACATATCGCTTGTCGTCATATGGGGAGAGGGCTACTTTCCTCAACTTCTCCGAGAAAAGCTGGTGACTATGACTTCGGATAATGTGTCCTGTAGCCATCGTTTGAGTTTTCTTGAACAAACTGTCTCTATACTGCACATGTTTAATGCGTCTTTGACACGCGCGAGTGATGCCTTTAGCCGTACGTTTTTCTTTCCCACCACACAATAAACTGTACATTTTCGGTCTGAGTCCAACAAACTCTTCAATGGGGACGCCGGCCGTCTCATCCTTCATTTTCCCAAGCACTTTTTTGTTCACGTTGGAATGTAGGAAATGATCCGGCGGATAGTCACTTGTGTCGAACAGGTCAGCATCCTGCTGCATATCCTTGTAGATATCTTCCGTTTCTATGTCGTAACATAGACTGTCGGTGTCGCTGAACAATAACTTGGCATTGGGATACTTGACCATGATGTAGTTGTAATGAAAGTTGAACATAAGCACTTTGCTGAGGTCGAGAATGGTGAAACCAACTTGAATGGGTTTATCCAGAAGCAAATCCACTTTGCGTAAATGTACCGCGGTCAAATCTTCGTTGAAAATTTTGAATTTGTGGAAAGAAGGTTTGGCTACAAGTTTCTTGAACCGCTTTTCCTTGTGAACAAGTTCAACATTGATTCGCTTTCTCACATTTTCCATGGTTTTGCCAAACACCGAGTTGTTCATCAGTTTGAAGAAGTCTTTCTCAAATGGGTTCTTGGCCAATTTTCTCTTTTCCGTGTTCAAGGCAATGTATTTTGCCAACCATTTGCTCTGTTCAAACATGATGGCGCGATGTACTTTAGTGACTTTCAACCCCAGTGAGACGTACTGTTGCAAATTCCTGTAATGAAGTACATATTTCTTCTTGTCAGACAAGCTAGGAATGAGCTTTTCACTGGATTTCTCTTTCATGTTTAGATCTTTCCGCAGCTTCTGACTGTACTCTGACAATTCTTCAACTTTGACACATTTCCGTTCTGGAGCCACTGGGTAGTGATTATGATGATCATGGATTGAATTTGGATATTCTAAATCCACTTCCAAAATGAATCCAATGTCATCATCTTCATCCACATCCATGAAGTCGAGGGATTCTGGCTCGCTCACCCACATAAATCCTCTTTGTGGCATGCTTTGTGACATAGCCCAGCCATACAAGTTGTTTGCGTCGAGGTACATCAGGTAGTTGTTTGGTATCTCAGAATTGTATTCTGCTACGTAGGGATTATTCGCTTTCGCATACTTGTGTGTGATCACAGATATTCCTCCACGTATGCCTTGCTCAACCATTTGGTACATGTCAATGTCATTGATCAATTCCAACTTCACCTTTGTCGCTTTCAACATTGCATCCCACGACAGTCCTGGTGCTGTATAGTAATGAGCAGGATCCAATTCATACGTGTTGAGGCATACTTGACGAAAGTTTTCAAACACGTCAGCTAGTAATAACACATCTGATTTCAGGTACAGGTCGTGGTATTCACCAAATGTTGTACAGTTGAATGTATCCCACACCTTCTGTGCATGCGCATAATCCTCATCGCTAATGTCCTCTTCGCTAAGCTGACTATAAAACTTATCCTTTGATGGTAGCTGTGTTTCAGCAAACTTGGATGGTTCGTCCACGTAATCATAGGGGTACACACCCTTTCTCAGCAGCAAATCTTGTTGATCACTATCGTGAATGTGAGAGGTCATGTTGTAGAAGTTATCTTTCCCTTCTGCTGCAAGGTTGGATACCAACTTCTGTAGAGAGGTACTCATGAACTGAAAGCTGTCTGTAAATTTCAGATTGCTCAGGGTGAATGCAATATATTTCTCAATGGTGTTGGGAATGACTGTAATCGTTTCACCTTTGAATTTTCCAATTTCCTCCATGATAAGGTGACTGTCATAGCCTCGCAAATTGTGGAAAAATACGGGAATGATAAAAGAATCTTGATCCCCTTGCTGATCTTTTCTAAGTCGAAATTGTAAGTTGCATTCATTGTGTGCTGCTCCACGATATTTGCCATTGATGTGGTCATGATCTCTCACACGATCTGCTCCTAGAGGTTCATGACAAATGTAGCAATCAGTGGCGTTCTTGAAATTCTCTTTGTCTTCACGAGTCATCACCATTTCCTTTGGTTGCTCTAAACCACGTACAATACGATCGCGTTCATTCACCATATGGTCTAAAAAGACCTTTACGACATTGTCTCCTCGATACACAACTGGTGCACGTGTGTTGTACTGGCTCACAACCACATAGGCAAAGCTGTTTGGACGATGATGTTGATACTTGTCTCCTTCTTCATGCTTTTGCGTGAAACATTCAAAGTCAGCATAAATCACAAACGGTGCTCGCTGTTGTTTAGCCACATTCTTGAACTTGATGAATGGTTCCTTGGGAAATGATAAACGTTGTGCTCCATTCTTGTCACACACTTCACGATGCTTATCTAAAAGCTCTTGTCGCATAAACCCGTGAAGACAGTTGAAGCAATAAAAATGTGCACACTTATGCTTTGATCGATAAGCCATAAGTCTGCTAAAACTCTTGATGAGGCAGTAATGCCTTGTCTTGTCATTGCTAATCAGAAGTAAGTTGATTTCTCTGACACTGACGTTTCGACTAAGTTGTATTGGAACAACTACATCTTGTTCGTATCCAAACACGTTGATGGCTACATCGTTCTCCTTTTCAAACTTTGGAATGTCAGTAATTGGTGTCGGAAATGTCATACCCTCTACCTTTAATTCCTTCTCAAATGGTTTGTAATGATTCACGCGATTTGGGTTGTCGTCATGAGGGTGAAGGTAAGCCAATACTGACCATAAGAAACACTTGTTATCATCATTCTTAATGTTTATCACACCCATTGTTTTCTTCACTTTCTTCGGCAGTGGAATAAAACTGCTCGCTTCTAGAGGAACCAACGTAGCTGTATGTACTTCAATGTACAGTATGTTATCCAATACCCAGCCAGAGCCTTGTCGCTCATGTTCGTCAAACTTGGTAAATAATTCTTTATAGGCTTCTGGTAGGTCCTGCTCAATATCTGCTGGATTGTATGCTGTATATGTTGGACTGCTGATAAATGCATTATCCACTTGTTCTACCATAACACCTTCAGCATTTGCTGTTAGTTTCTTGAAACGTACATGCACGACAATGTACCATTTCATTCCATGGTTTAAGGTCTCCAACAAATGTGCCTTGATACGGTTCTCTTGCTGTCGCATTTCAAGCAGTAAATCTGATCCATCCTCAGATTCAAACCGTTTTTCCTGCGCGTTTTCACCAAGACTAACCCTTCTACCTCTCCCTACTTGTCCTGTCTTTTGTTTCTTTGAAACATGTTCTTGAGACACATTTTCCATCTCAGCTGGTTTACATGCATGTGCCTCAAAAGTATCCATAGATGGAAACTCTTCATTGCATTCCGCACACTGGACTGGACCGTATGGCCAAATGTCATCTTCTTCCATCTTTTCTCTCTTTGCTCCTTTCCCTTCATGTTTCGCTAAAGTTTTCATCTCAGCTTTACATGTATGTGCTTCAAAAGTATCCATAGATGGAAATTCCACATTACATTCCGCACACTGAACTGGACCGTATGGCCAAATGTCATCTTCTTCCATCTTTTGTCTCTTTGCTCCTTTCCCTTCATGTTTCACTAAAGTTTTCATCTCAGCTTTGCATGTATGTGCTTCAAAAGTATCCATAGATGGAAATTCTACATTACATTCCGCACACTGAACTGGACCGTATGGCCAAATGTCATCTTCTTCCATCTTTTCTCTCTTTGCTCCTTTCCCTTCATGTTTCGCTAAAGTTTTCATCTCAGCTTTACATGTATGTGCTTCAAAAGTATCCATAGATGGAAATTCCACATTACATTCCGCACACTGAACTGGACCGTATGGCCAAATGTCATCTTCTTCCATCTTTTGTCTCTTTGCTCCTTTCCCTTCATGTTTCACTAAAGTTTTCATCTCAGCTTTGCATGTATGTGCTTCAAAAGTATCCATAGATGGAAATTCTACATTACATTCCGCACACTGAACTGGACCGTATGGCCAAATGTCATCTTCTTCCATCTTTTGTCTCTTTGCTCCTTTCCCATGCTCTTCACGTTCCATCTTAGCTAGTTGTTGTTACGTCAACTGCTGAAACTAAAATGCTGAAATGTAATCTCAAACATCCCCCTTTTATACACATTCATACATAGACAGAATTTGCGTTTTCATTTCATAACAGAGGATGGCCCTTAAAAGGGCCGAAAGATGTTAGTAATTTGACGCTTCACCAGCAAGTCGGATTGCCACAGTCGCACTGGTATCTGTAAAACTGTTCCATGGAGAACGGTCGTCGCGAGCACTTGAACGGATGACGGTTATAGTAGCCAAAGTTTTTTAGTGTCGCTCCACACCACCAGCAGTCCGTGCATTCCTCTTGTCCATACAATCTTGCAGTAAACTTGTACCAGAGCAGTCCACCACAAGTTTTGCAGCAGTAATGTCGTGGTGCATTGTGGTGCACCGGGCAGTTGTGTGGTTGACCTGGATATTCTATCCAGACCCAACACTTATAACATTCTGTCGTTAGCGTCACTGCCTTGCCGTTTCGCATCACTGTGATTTTACGATTTGTTGACATCTTGCTGCTTGTGTTGGATAATGAAGCTGTAACCCGCCTTTATATACTACTAGCGAACATCCTCGCATTATATGCTGATGGGGGGGGGGGGGTCCTGAGTTTAGGTCGGTTAGGGGGGGGGTCCTGAGTTTTGCTCCACTAGGGGGGGGGGGTCCCGAGTTTTGCTCCACTAGGGGGGGGGGGGGGTCCCGAGTTTTGCTCCACTAGGGGGGGGGGGTCCGATCCTGACTTCAGGTGGTATATAAGGCATGCTCATTTCAGTTTGGGCTCACACTCGCTTCCGTCAACATGGAGTGCTTCTTCGGGTTACAGGATGCTTGCACCATTGCTGAAGTTAGAGAACTTCACCTGCCTGTCACACAGCCACAGACACCCCCAGAAAGAGTCTACTTCTTCCAGCTGCTGCCAGACCCGGTTCATGGATCCGTCCTGTGCGTGCCCGTCCTGTACAACCGTCAAGTCACGATTGGAAAGAGGCTTAGAGATATAGAGGCTGGTCACTATGAAGAAGCGTTCTTTAGAACGATGATGTTAGGGGAGTCAATACCTTCGCGGATGGAAGAAGAAGAGTACCCGGCCTGGGGGACATTCTTCCTCCAGCAAGACTTGGATATTTGCCCAGGATGTGGGTGTATGATCTCCCCAGACCGGGTGCTGTCTGAGTGCAACCATCAAATGTGCCTGGTCTGCGCGGCGCGCTGGACTGAAATGCTGGCGCTAAATGACCGCTACTCTGTGAGGTGCTTTACCTGCGGCATGCGAGGGGACCACTTTTTGTTCAACGGGCAACAGCTCACACATTGCAGTAGGCCAGTGCAGGACATTGTGACATTCTTTTAAACCGGGACCGGCAGCAGCAGGAGAAAAACTAACATCTCCTGGCTCTTTTAAGAGCCCACCACTGATACTGAAATAAGCGCTAATCGTGTCATGGTGTTAGTATGTATGTGTATGCATGAGAGTGTGGGAAATGCTTAAAAAAAATGGTCACCCGTTTGAATGGTTGTTTGAATGGCCGCCCGTTTGAATGGTTGTTTGAATGGCCGCCCACTCTCCATATTATGTCATTATGACGTTCATATGACGTTCATATGACGTTCATATGAAGTTCATATGACGTTCATATGACGTTCATATCACCTCCATATCACCTCTATATCACCTCCATATCACCTTCATAACACGTCTAGATCACGTCATAATGACGTCACTGTTTTAGAACCCCCGTGGGGGTTTGAAAACACCACGTGACGTCACTATGACATCCATATGGTAACCATATGGTAACCATATGATAACCATATGATAACCATATGACGTCAATATGACCTTAATATGACGTCAATATGACGTCACTGTTTTAGAACCCCCGTGGGGGTTTGAAAACACCACGTGACGTCACTATGACGTCACTTCCTGTTTTCAAACCCCCGTTTTCTCCCTACTGATTCACAAATAAACTGCGTTTTGTATAGAAAAGGCAACAATAAAACCGTTGATCAAGATCATACACCAAACAGCAAAATAATTGCGCTTCTGTTTATTGTAATTAAAAACTTGAAAATAACGATTGATCAATTCATCTAAGAGAGATGGAAGGGTGATTGATTCCTTATTGCAATTAATAAGCAACGACTGATCTGTCAATATGGGAGCGATGGAAGGACGATTAATCTCGTCTATTATTATGAAATCAACTGAATCATATTGCTATTATTCACTTGAAGGCAGTGATTGATCTCCCGGGGCATGTTCCTGGGAGTGGTACCCAGGCCATCGAAAAAGGCGGTTTATTCCTGGAGGGAGGGAGGGGGTTGTTCCAGACACCCTGACTAACAAATAAACTCGCGTCTTGTGTTGAAAAGGCACCAATAAAACCTTTGATCCAGATCATACAGCAAACAACAAAATAATTGAGATTCAACTCAGTCAACTCAGCCGTATTCCTATTTTTCATTTGAAAGCAGTGACTGATCTCGTGAATGGGGGGGGGGGGGGGGGGTTGTACCTGGGCCATGGAAGGGGGGGGGGTATTTGTGGGGGGTTGTTCCGGACACTGGTCGCCTGGCATCTAAGAACTGAACCGTGTAAATTATTGTGGAGCAAATTTTGTAACATAGGAAATTTGGTCAAATGCAGTGATTGTGAAGAAAAGTTTTGCACTTTAGAGTGTTGTGAAGCATGATGATTTACGTTGTGTGAAGTATTACAATACGGATGAAATGTCGTACCTCGAGCTTTTTTTACAGATGCAATGTCGTCAGATAAAACGTCGTCGAATGAAATGTCGGGATACCCCCATTCGGATACAAGTTTCCATTTCCGAAGTCTAACCGAAGACATTACCCTTGGTGTTGTCACATTAATTCCGCTGTTTGCAGTAGAAGGAAAATGTCATGTGACAGGAGCCGAGTACGAATAAAGGTGTAACAAGAGGTGTAAACAAGTAGGTCAGTGAAACTGACTATGTCCCCCGCCGTACAATCCCAGTATTTGATTTTGTTAGGTTGGACTACAATCCTTCGTATCATATTCGTGAATTTTAAAATTCAAGCTGGGCCAATGTCCTTGGGCCAACATGGCTCATTTACAATACCAATTCTTGTTACCACCAATACTACCTATGTGTATAACATTTTGCCAATTTTTTCCAAAAATGTAGGCTTGCGTGTGTTAGCAAACTCATTCCAGTATGTAAGGGTTGTGAAAATTTCTGAAGTTCAGCTGGGCCAATGTCCTTGGGCCGACAGGGCTCATTTACAATACCGACCTTTGTTGGTTCCAGTAATTCCTATATCTAAAAGATTTCAACAATCGATCTAGAATTGTAGGCTTGAGTGTGTTAACAAACTCATTCAACTGAGTAAGGATTGGGAAAATTTGTGAAGTTCAGCTGGGCGAATGTCCTTGGGCCGACAGGGCTCATTTACAATACCGACCTTTGTTGGTTCTAATACTTCCTATATCTAAAAGATTTCAACAATCGAACCAGAAATGTAGGCTTGAGTGTGTTAACAAACTCATTCCAGCATGTAAGGGTTGTGAAAATTTGTGAAGTTCAGCTGGGCGAATGTCCTTGGGCCGACAGGGCTCATTTACAATACCGACCTTTGTTGATTCCAATACTTCCTATATCTAAAAGATTTCAACAATAGATCTAGAATTGTAGGCTTTAGTGTGTTAACAAACTCATTCTAGCATGTAAGGGTTGTGAAAATTTGTGAAGTTCAGCTGGGCGAATGTCCTTGGGCCGACAGGGCTCATTTACAATACCGACCTTTTTTGGTTCCAATACTTCTTATATCTAAAAGATTTCAACAATCGATCTAGAATTGTAGGCTTGAGTGTGTTAACAAACTCATTCAACTGAGTAAGGATTGGGATAATTTGTGAAGTTCAGCTGGGCGAATGTCCTTGGGCCGACAGGGCTCATTTACAATACCGACCTTTGTTGGTTCCAATAATTCCTATATCTAAAAGATTTCAACAATCGAACCAGAAATGTAGGCTTGAGTGTGTTAACAAACTCATTCGACTAAGTAAGGATTGGGAAAATTTTTGAAGTTCAGCTGGGCCAATGTCCTTGGGCCGACATGGCTCATTTACAATACCAATCCTTGCTCGTTCCAGTACTATCCATATATACAATATCTTAACAATCGGTGGAAAATTGTAGGCTTGAGTGTGTTTACAAAAAAAGTGTCGACAGACGGACAGACGGACGGACAGACGGACAGACGGACAGACAAACCCGAAAACTATAGTCCCCCGGCGGGGGACTAACAAATGTTGGATGTAATAATGCTGCAAAAAAATAAAATAACATAACTGCAGTGTGACCATACGGACATAAGTCGCCCAAATGAAGGCCTTTTTTTTTCGCTTTAGTTAGCAAGATATTACTGAAATTTGCGTAGTCGACAAGGAAATTCTGTTACCGCCGCGCAGTTCAGACTACTCTCTATAGCCAAGGGACAGGACGTCAATGCGTCAACGTCAATGTCAACGCCAACATTTTGTATCAATCATAAGCACATGAGCTAGAATTTGTGATAAAAACTTGAGCTGATGTTATCCTTCAAATGGTGCTTTATATGTAAAGGCCTGAACATACAAGTGAAAAATCAAGATAAAACGGAACTTTCGTGCAGTAGAAATACTGAAATTTATATTTCAACCCTCAAAGAATTTCATTACTATTCATTTTTAAGTACAATGAGAATAATGCTGTACGGCACTCTTCCTGAACCAAAGCGGTTAAATATGACATCGATCATATATGTTACAATTTCTTACATTACCATAAAACATATTTACACATAGTTCATCCTTACGCGAGAAAAAAACACATCAAACTTGGTCGAAGCAAATCACCTTAGTTAGCTGATTGTCCAGTATTTAACAACCAGTTTGGCATTTAGCAGCAAGCCGATAAGGAATGAAATTAACAGCTGTTTCTCGAGACTGGAAAACAGCAACCGTTGAAGGATAACAAGTGTGACTACGTCAATGCCATAATTTCTTGCTTTAAGCAGAAACTAGTTTCCGTTTCATTAAATTCAAAGCATTGTCATCATTTTCTTTATTCGGTTCTGGTTGTTTGATTTGGCTTTCCTCTCCGTGTCTTGCAGACATAAAAGGACGCAGCACACTCAGTGGCCTTACCGCGCCAATCTGAGCATCTTCCAAGAGATTTACAGATAAGCATTCGTCACGACTAAATTGTTTAGTTTGCATTCAGTCATGTTCAATGAGCTTTTTTTCCTTTTCCGGTTTTTCTTTATTCTATAACAGTACCTTTGCAATCACTCGCTTAATATATCTCATACAGAACACCCACAAATGTATGCAAGGGGTGGGGGGAGGGGGGAAGAAACGAAAACACAATGAAGCTCTTTGACCTTCCCTACTGGGAGTATATACGTTTGACTGCCTTCAGAAAAATAAGTTTCTGGGAAGTGCATGCAGATTTTATATATTTTTTGTTCTGTGTTTCATATATTTATAACTTCAGAACGCTCGATCGAATAGTTTTAGAGAACGCGTTTGGACAAAATCTATCTCCGTGCAAATACGTTTGAATAAAAAACATACATTTATGAGAAGCCGTTTTTTGACAATTTATCGGTCGATTTCAAAAATAATACGACGTTGCACATTTACAATATATATATTTTCACTACATAAAATTTCAGAAAGCTGGATCTAACAATTTTGCAGAACTCGTCTAGAAAAAACCGTGCTAACAAATTTCCTGAATTTGGGTGGGGCAATTTCTAGCGAGTAGATTCCCGCTATTAATATGTTAGGACCGATATGACGCTCCTTAAAATAAAAGTTATGTCAATTTCAGTTACCTTCAGACTTTTTATTAAATAATTTTACAGTATTTATACATCTGGTGCTGTATCCCCATAAGAACAAAATGCATAACATTGGTACTTAAAAATTAAGAAGAAACTCTCTTAAACAGAAAACATAAGGCAAATTTAGAGTGAGTCTTATCTCAATATGTATTACGGTATTGTATATGAAAATAAATGTGGGTATTTTTCTTAAACACTTTATGTACATCAACAATGTCATTGTGCACTCGTGATCGACTCCAACTCAGTTTTCTCCATACCTTGGGAAGTTGTTTATTTTGTTTAAATAACGCCAATAGTACTTATCCCACCATCTAATCGGATCATGATATTAACCAAAGCCTAGAATCAAAGTCTCAACCTTAAACATACTTGTCACCACAGAAATATAGAGTGATATAATTACAGATGTTTCTGTCTGTGTGTGCAAAAACCTCAAACCATACGTCATTCCTTAGGAGCTTACTTGCATGTGTTCAGACAACTCCCGGAATGAAATGAGGCTTGGTGAACTTCTTGGCATGAGGGTACGGGATGATTTCTGTTTTCATGACTTCTTCCCCTAAGATGACATGCAGATGTTTTTGCTGTTGGCAATCTGCCCCAGTTGGGCAAAAACATCATAGACGATCATGCCAGACTGGCCGTTGTTATAACAACAGCTGAGGAGGGCACCACCTGCTATCAGGAAGTAGTCCGTTATTTTCTCTGGTTTATGAAATGTCAGCAGACGACAGGCTAAAAAAACAACAGCAACAGCGGTGCCCCATGCAGGAACTCGCCCCCTCCTGTCCCAATGATGCATAGCCCACAAAACTCCAAGGCCGGGGTGGAGAGGGGGGTGACTTTACCTTCTTTTATGCCTGAAAAAATGCAAGAGAAATACACACAAACCTGATATCCGAAATCAACTTAATCATTATGGCTACAAAAAAAAGCAACTACAAACCAAAGTATGTGATCTGTTATATGATCCAAGAAAACTGTGCTGATCACTTGATTTGGCTAAAATTTTGCAATGCCTGTTTAAATTTCCGTTTTTATTTATTTATTTATTTCTTTGTCACAACAGACAAGAGCATGGCGCCACAACAAGCTGGCGCCTTCTACATCACATTTTTAATTACTTCAGATTCTACAACCTTTCACCAGATAACGCAGTTGAAGGGGTCCATGCATAAACCTGATAACTGCACTTGTCAGGTGTGGAGAAAAACGCTTTTCAAGTTTGAAATTTTAGTAACAAACATAGGTTTTTCCCACCACATTTTTCTAAAAAATGCCCACTTCTAATCAGTTTTGAGGTGTAAGACTTACAAATGTGATAGAACAGAGGTCAAGAAATACTGTGGTGGTAATAGTGCATTTTCCTGATAAGTGGAGTTGTAAAGTTTATGCATGGACCCCTTCAATTATTCTCACTATTTTGCCTTGTAGAACGTTGAAATTTTGGATCTGAGGTCATTTTAGTACTGATCCCTACTGGATCACAATAGGGAATGGACTGACGTGAGACAAGTATCATTCGACTTGTTCTGTGGGTGAAATATTTAGGAACTTCCCCCTCAATGCTTGGTACACTACCTGCTTTTAGATTTGAACTTTCCTCCTTTCTTTTTCACATTTTTAATCATGCCTTTCTGCTTGCGTTCTTCATAAGACATTTCTGGCCTATAGATGAAATAAATCACACATATGTATCCGGTAACTGAGCATATGTTCACAGTACAATATGCTGTAAATTAAATGTACTTTACTGGGGGGGGGGGGTGGCGGTGGAGAAAGGGGGATGTCTGTGCATAATGTATCCCGCCTTTGAATTACTGTTTCTAAAAGTACGCTATTTCATTTTCTTTTAATTTGCGACGCTGCGTGTGTGTGTGTGTGTTTTTTTTTTTGTTTTTTTTTTGTTTTTTTTTTCTTTTTTGCCTGCATTTCAAGCCACAGGCAGAACGAAGACTTACCCTTGTCGATATTTCTTGACTGACTTAGAACTTGTATTAACTAATTCTTGTGAGAACGATGACTTTTGTGCAGGTGATTTAGTTTTGGATTTCTTTTTCTTCTTTGATGGACCTTTTGAAATTGCAAACAAAAATACAAAACACCCAAATGAATTAAAATAAAATTCATTACGGAAGCCAATTTGGCTTAAATCAATGGTTTGTCTGGTCTGACTTCTACTTCGCATGGACGGCGCATACTTGTGGGCCACTGCTTGTGAAGTGGTCCTATTTTACCTATTATTTACTCTAATTTGTTTGTGAAAGAGTTCGAAGATTACATCTGATTATCTGTTTAAATTCAACTTTAACTTTATTTTAAATTTATCTTTGACTTATGTTTACAATACAGTGTGTTGCAACAACTTGCACTTTACTGGGGATGGGGGGGGGGGGGGGGAGAGGAGGGCGTGAGGGCGCTCACCTGCTGCCTCGTCATCGTCAACCATAGCCCGTGTACGCTTCTGTCACCGGTGTTTCTGTCACTGGCACGTGGGTGGGGAATTGAGGGTGTTGGGGCGGGGGTGGGGGGCTCACCTGCCGACTCCGCCTTCATCGTCCACCACGGCCCGTATGCGCTTCTGTCGTCGTTTTCGCTTGAGGACAGGCGGGTGGGGAGATGGGGGGGTTGAGGTGCAGGTGGCGCGGGGGGGTGTGGGGAGGGGGGAGGCGCTCTCGCTTGAGGGCAGGTGGGAAGGGAGATGGGGGGGTGAGGTGCAGGTGGGGGGATGTGGAGGGGTTGAGGTGTGCAGGTGGCGGGGGGGAGTGTGGGGGGGGGGGGCACTCACCTGCCGACTCCGCCTCGTCATCGTCCACCACGGCCCGTATGCGCTTCTGTCGCCGCTCCCGCTTGCTGGCACGCGCCGCATACTCGAACGCTTTCTTTTGCTCATACTCCACGCGATCGTCCGCCTGACCCGCCACCAGATAACACGGCTTTCGTGTCATTATGTTCCTTTCTTTTTTTTTTTTTTTCTTTTCTTTTTTTTTTTTTATGACTTTTTTAAAAATTTATTCTGAACTATTACTGATTTTTTCACAAATACTCCTGATTTTAACTTTATTTTTTTAGTTTTGAGTCATTCTGAGTTGTCCATGTTTAAAGATTGTAAAAGACCATTTTGCAATTTTCAGTTGAGGTCAACCTCTTGAATTTTATCCAATTATTGCAAATATCGTTCAACAGAATACGGTAGATTGTACTAGACAGCCACGATAACGTAAAAAATAAATTATCCAAAAGTTTATCAAAGCCTCTGTGAAAATTTGGGAAAAGATTCAATTTGGATGGGAAATCCAACTTTGCCCAGAGCTCCAATGAAGTGACGGGGTGATTACTACGACACATTTTTAATTTATTTAAATTCTTACGCTGAGTTGCTTCTTCTTTTTTGCCATTTCCTGCATAATTTTCCTCGATTTCTTGCTATTCGGCAATAACTTGATATCACCAAGCCTCAACGAAGCTGCGAAATAGCAAAGAAAACTTTCATGGCATAATCTATACCACTTTGGAAGACAGGCATCTCTTTTACTTGAAGACTCACACCCTCGTCATAAAGCAATGTAACAGCTGCGGACTGACCGGAAATGGCGTTGTATCGATACCCCCTGCCCTCTCCCCCCTCCCCCCCACCCCCTCTCACACCTCGCTATCCAAGACCAACCCCAAATTTTCTTAATTTAAATACAAGTCTTGTTTTGATTGCACCTTTTTCCTCTAGTCTTTCTTTATGACTTTGAAACCATGTTCTTTTCGCCTGTGATTCGTTGTTGTTTAGAAGCTGCTCTTCCATCTGCAAAACGTGATGTTAAATGTAAGTGAGGGAATTCTGTGAGAGGATTTCATTTCGGCCAATCACATCGCGTTATTCAACAGACACTTTTGGCAACAGTTTAATGCAGAAATAAACCGTTTTTAAAGGTTCGACTAGATGTTTGCACAGGAAATCTTTTCAGTGGCTTGTACAACCACCACACTGCTCAAACCCTGCCCTTAGTGTGGTATTCCTTACCGACGACACCAAAATGGCCACAAAATTTTCAAACTTTTGTGTTCAAACAGGGGGCACTTCTTTACTTTATAGCAAAATAAACTAAAATAAAGCTCATTGTAATATAGATAAACATCATTGATATATTCTGTACTTGGGCTATTTCTCGTCATATGTAAAACACTGATATGAATAGGCTTACTTTTCCAAATTTTATTTCTGTTATCCTCAGTTCCTTTTCTTCTCTCTCCATCTTCATGATGTTAGTGACGTCCTTTTCCAGGTTGCTGATACGTTGTTTATATTTTTCGATTACATCTAAGAAAAGAAACAAACATTTCACAGCTTTAAAAGAAAGTTGAAGCGTTTATCGCCCCACAGATGCTGCATTGAGTTCTTTATACTGGCAACACAATTTAGGTAAATCCAAATTCCGGCAAAATGAAACAATGTAGTTTGAGTGGTTTGTAGCAAAGAAAAAACAAGAACGTCGAGAATGTCCTGCACATTATAACCAGCCGAAAAGTAATTTTTCAAGACAGGATAGGTCAGTGAACATTTATGCATGTGATCCAAATTGAAGGTGATCCATTAGAATTTTGGAAGAAGCATTTTGAAAAATAGCAACCAAAAAAATTATGTCTTCTATTTGGCCCCTATTTCGAAATATCGTCAAAAAAGAAGTAATTTTTCGAAAGATTGCGATCTAGGGAATATGCATAAAAACGCATGGAAAGGAATCACATCAAAATTGTGAAAGAAGAAGCCTTTGCTCAATTTTTTGTGGATCGCAAAAAAAGTAACTTCTCAAGAGAGGATAACCTACTGAATATTTAATGAAAATTTGAAGGCAATTCAATCTAAATTCTGGAAGAAAAAGCATTTGAATAATCGGGTACCAAAAAATTTTAAAATGTCCATTTTGCCAGTTTTTGGCGGAAAGAAAGATTTCAAACTAGGCCTACCTGGTAAACAATTGTACAAAATTTGAAAGGAATCCGATCCAAATTTTTTCGGAGTAGAAGCATTTTGGAAATTGGTTGCAAAAATTATTATAAAATGCCGCCCCCCCCCCCCCCTATTTAGCCAATTTTTTGTGGTTCGCCAAAAAAGTAACTTTTTAAGAGAGGACCATCTAGTTAATATTTATGCAAAATTTGAAGGGAATTCGGTCAAAGTTGTGAAATAAAAGGCACTTTGAAAATTGGCTAATACAAAATTATAAATGCTCCCTATTTGGCTAATTTTTGGCTGAGCGCCAAAAATAAGTATTTTTTTCAGAGAGAACAATTCAGAGAACAGCCGTAAAAAAGTGGAAAGGAATGCGATCAAAACTGTCGGAGAAGAAGCATTTTAAAAATGTTCTGCTATCAAAAATAAAAAATGCTCCGTTTGGTCAATTTTTGGCGGATCGCCAAAAAAAAAAAAAATTTTTTCAAGACAGGTCTACCTAGAGTCATTTTGAAAGAAATTGGATAAAAACTGAGGGAGAAGAAGCATTTTAAGCAAAAGCTTACATACGTTCACACTCACACACGTGCATACGTACATACAGATGACGGATGCCGCCCACACATTAAAAGGGTTCCTACAGATACTCATAACAAGCCTGTTTTTTTTTCATCAGTTTTATTCACGCAGCAGGTTTACGAAAGAAAAAAAAAATACATAAAAAAAAATGACGTGCATTCTGAGATTTCGCAACAAACTTGGGCAACCCTGAGAGGACGTGGAAGCCGCCATCATTGCTCCTGCACATTCCGTGGAATTTAAATCGACTTTTCTAAACAGCGTTAGCCAAAATCCGGATCACTAACCTTGTGGGATTAGCCGGCTCTTTACGGGATTCTTTGCCTTCTTCACAATCTCTTTCAACATTTTTCGCTCCTTTTCACCCGCGAGCGAGACAGACCTGCATCAGGAAAGAAAGATTGCAAAATGGAGCTCGCTAAGTCAAATACACGAACACTCTTTGTTGAAACACAGGTCGACAATCTGCACTTAAATTGTTCCCGACAGTTCTCCCATTCCTTCAGGAAGAACCTCCGTGAGCGAGCTCTCACATAAATGAGAACCTATTTCTCAAAGGCGAAATATTGAACACATGGCTGAATAGTACTATTTTTAAAATCATTTTCTCCCTTCGAGTAGAACTTTAAAAATTTTTCAGCCTGATTAACACTTTTCTGCTTTGTTTTTTCTTTGCAGATAAGCCACTATTTTTTAAACATCCCGAAAGATTTCTAAGAATTTTTTTTGCCAGTTCGAAATCCTTCTAGAAAACAACAGCTTTGCCAATTACTCTATGAAACGGCATCCCTTCCCCCGGGTGTAGGACATTTGACCAACCGAAATTTGACCAACTGAAGACCAACCGCAATTTGACCAACCTCTTAATGAAAAAACGGACATTTGACCAACTTCATAATTTATTGTTTTTTCGTACCACTTATCAGTAAAATATTAGCAATCACAAATGTTCCGACAAAAGCAACATTTAAACAGTTATAACACTACAAGTAAAAGTACTGTCCAAATGTACCGGGATGGTAGTAATCTCATATCCTCGCAAAACTTCACATAAAACACATACCTGAGATGACACTAAAGCTTCCACAAGGTCTGGGTTTGTATGTATAACGCCTTGTATAACGCTGGATTACGGAGATTAACGGGGCACGTGGAACTCAACCTTATGACACTCATTGACAGCGAGAGGATTAGCACAATATCTCTTTGATGCGAATGAGCACTTCTTTGAAATTACTTTTTCTTACGAAACCTCGAACTCCTAGATTTACAAAGTTATGTATATCTAAAACTGAAAGTTGGTCAAATGTCAGTTTTTCCATTAAGCGGTTGGTCAAATTGCAGTTGGTCAAATTTCTGTTGGTCAAATTGTGGTTGGTCAAATTGCGGTTGGTCAAATTGCATGTACCCCCCTTCCCCCACACCCCTCCCCGAATCCTCTACAAGAATTGTGCGTAACTGATCAGTAAATAACAGCTATCTAGCTATGCGGCGTTATTGTCTATCGTTTTGCAAGAGTTCAAACACAAATATCCGATATCGAATAAGCGACTCTACCTGCCACTTTTCCCAGCTCTGGCCGTTCTCCCGACTCTATGTATATAATGCGCAAGCGTATTAGGCATGGTGAAATTGATGACAGTCGTTACTTTAGGGATGTCCAGCCCCCTGGCGGCTAAATCTGTAGCTAAAAGCACGTCGATCTCCGATTCCTTAAACTTGCGGAGTGCTTCCAGTCTCTGTACAACAAAAAAGTTGAAACTTCTTTATAACTACAAAAGCATTGTTTTTCGCTACATCTGGCCTCTGCGTTAAACTACCTATTTGAAATTTTGAAAATTAAAGTGAATTTCATTGTGAGTTTAAAATATGACGCTTGGTTTTCTCACGATAACTATCGGAATAAAAACAAGAAAACACGTGACGATAAATTACATTCATTATTGCTACAAAATGCCTTCTTTCAGTTTAAAATTTTCTGTGATATTTTCAATACGCAAAAGGCAATACTTTCGCGCGAATATTAAAAATATTATGGGACAAATCCAACCGTGACAATGGCAGAACAAGCGAACAGAAAGTGAAAGAAGCACACGCTTACGTGCAAATGCACATAAAGTACAACTGTACTTGAAGTGCAACCGTACCTGAGGCTGGCTGAGATTGCCATGCAGTTCTCCCACTTTAAGCCCCAGCAAGCCAAGAACAATGTGCATTCTGTGTGCTTGGCGCTTCGTTTGTATGAATACAAGGCACTGCTGGTGAAACGTCCTCTTGACTAACGCTTTGAAACACAAATATAACTGGCATTTTGACCTCCCGAGGCACCTGACCAATACCAACATCTACTGTTACTCTAGTTCGAGATACAGTTTGTGTTGTTTTTTGCTTTGCTTTGTAAATTCGTCTAATCATTACACTTCTTACTTGTCAAACCTTTTCAGTTTTTGCTTTGTAGAAGCAATGTAAAATTAATTATTTTTGAAACCAAATCAACGATTTCTCCTTGACCATCTTTCAAAATGTTAAAATCACGTGTCACTCAAACATGACAAAAATGTATAGTTCTACTAATGTTTGTGACAGGAAACATTTTATTCAATTATCCCTATTTAGACCTAACTCATAAATAGCCCTAATTATTCCCTAGTTCATTCAGGGCTTTCCCCCATAAACTGTAAAAAAATTGTCAACTGTACAAAGTGCAAATTTGTCCGCACTGAAAAAAGAGTCAGTGGTACACAAAAATAACCTTCAAAGCAAACCCTCGTGTGAATTTTTTAACTGCATAGCTATGTGTCAATACCAGCTAAGATGGCTTCTCTGTCGCCCTCCCTGTTCGGCCTGACGCGGATAAATTCCTGGCGCAGATTGAGCGCAACTTCTGAATTTTGGTTGACAAATATCTTCACCGGTTTATTCAGTGACACTGCCGCTAAATCGTTTACCTGACAAGGCAAATCGCGTGTCAATTTTCAAATGTTTAAAGATACATTTACAACAGTCGTCAGCTCAAATTACACCTGCTCTTAGTTTTTATGATTCAGACAATTTTAATTGACCACAGCTTTGTACTTTCCAATTTCTTAGAAAAACAAACAAACAAACAAACAAACAAACAAAAAGGGAATGACAATATGGTGCGCATATTTAAACCCCAGGAATATTTTTTAAAAATAATTTCAAATACGTCTTTACGGGCGATAAACAGTTTTGAACTCACTGCTTCGGTCATAGTTGCAGAAAATAACATGGTCTGTCGTTGTCTGGAGCAGAGTCGAATGACCTCTTTCATCTGTTCGGCAAAGTATTCATCCAACATCCTTTCGGGAGAAAAAAACACCGCGCATCATCATCATCATCATCATCATCATCATCATCATCATCATCATCATCATCATCACTATTATTATTATTATTGTTATTATTATATCATTAGTATTATTTTGTGTTGTCTCGTATCATGAAACAGTAATGTCTGACTGAAGCGTAACGTACCAGGGTGGGGGGGAGGGGGAGGGCGGAGGGGGGGCGGGGTAACGGGGCAAAAAAAATGTCACGCTGACCGCTACAACCAAATTTTGGCCAGAAAATGAAAGCAGCGACATTTTTTATTTATTATAAAAATGTTTTCGTTTTATGATGCGACCCTGAACCTAGCGCAAACCGCTTCCACCAGTAAAACATACAACATATATTTTAATTCAAACCTTTGATTTCTATGTAGCAGCAACTTTTTCAGAAGCCTCAAAAATCTACATATCTTCCTTCTGAAAAGCCTTCATACAAAACGTGAAAAATCCCCCCAGAGAAGCCCTGTTAACATTTGCACCATAACATGAGTCAACGCCCTCTCCGCACCACCCCCCCCCCCCACGCCCCACCCCTCCCCACCACGTCATCTTGTTGCGTCAACTGCTCACCTGTCCGCTTCATCTAGGATGAGGATCTCTACACTGTTGAGATTGAAGCTCGGTGAGTTGTGCAGGTGGTCTATCAGTCGCCCTGGCGTTGCTATGACCACATCGGGTCCCAGGCGTAAGGCAGCCTCCTGAGCTTTCACGTCCAGGCCCCCTGACCACACACATTTACGCATGCGAAAAACTTGTACGCAATTCAATTGATGTAATGAAACACAATGCCTCGCAAACATCAGGGCAACAAGCACCAACAGCACAATGCAAGAAATACAACAATATCTTTCAATTCAATATTTTAATAATGATCTCATTGTTGCATCTGGTAAATCAATAAACAACCTCAGCGCCCTCAAACGTATTTTATTCAGTAAATCATCGAACAAACATGACCGGTAATTGGAAAACTAAAGCTCAGTGCCAGTAGGTCACCACAATTAGAGCCTCCGAGATTCCCATGGTAACGCGGACGAGCTCGTTAAATCGGTGCTTAAGTTAGTTTGCAAAGTGCCATACTACTTCCGTTTTCATCATAATTCTAACAGTTTTTCAATGCAAAAGTTACGTTTTATATTTTAAAAAGTTATTTTGGCAATTTTCGATATCTGTTTTATCCGTGTGTGACATTTAACAAAAACATCATAAGAACAGTTTTGGAGGCACAGCACGGACGATACGTTCAATTACACAAAGTTATATCAAAAAGTGAAGCTTTACCAAATTTCAAAATACTGTCATTTTGGAAATTTTCCACGAATCCGAACACAAATACGACGTAGCACACCTGTAATATGTGCTCTATCCGTGTGTGAGATTCTTCAATAAACGAAAAAAAAAAATAATTATTTTCTCATTATTTCATGCATTCGAATAAAAACACGGCGTTGTGTACATTCCATATGTGTTTTATCCGTGTGTGAAAAAAAAAAATAAAAATCGAAAAAAATACCGTCATTTTGACAAAAATTTTTTATGAACCCGAACAAAAATATCCGTGTGTGAAATTTCAATACAATCCTCCCTTTTGCTTGGGACATATAACCTGCAGACGGACAAGCTCGTAACTACATCCCTTACTCCGAGGATAATGAGAACTGCTCAGCGGCAATTCGGTAATAAAAAACCAAACCTGCAGATAGTGAGATTTCTACATTGGTGTACTGCGCAAGTTGCCTGGCAACCGTGTGAATCTGAACAGCTAGTTCTCGCGTGGGCGACAGTATCAGCACTCGCGTCACGGGCGCTTGTTTTGGTTTGTACAACAAGCGTTCCAAAATGGGCAGCATGAAAGCGGCAGTTTTACCTGGAATGTTACAGGAGTGGCATTCTGCTCTTTCCTTATGCTTAAGGATGTCCTTATTCTTGAAATTAGATGGTTCATCCTTAATTTTTATCCTTATTTTTAAAAGACTTTGTTAAGTTTGAGGAGAGAGCAGAATGGCTTTTTTATCCTTATTTTTAAAAATAAGGATATCCTGGAAAATAAGGACAGAGCAGAATACCACTCCAGAATGAGAATGTGATCACGTCACATAAAAGACTGGTCGTTTTGGGTAATAACTGAATTAATGCAGCATTTTCAGACCTAAACCACAGTCTCCATTGGATAAATGCAACATTTTTAGACCCAAACATCAGTCTCCGACGTGGAGCCCTTGAAATTAAAGGGAACAAGAAATGGTGACAAATGTTCAGATTCGCAGAAGCTCTTCTATTTGTACCAAATCAAGTAAGAATAAGCCGTTCGAACAATGACATTTTTTATAATAGCCAACCAGTTATATCGCACCTGTTCCGGTTGCCGCGCATGCGCAAATATCCTTTCCTTTCAGAGCTACTGGAACAGTGGCTGCTTGTATAGGTGTGGGTGTCTTGAACTTCATGCTTGTTAACGCCTGAAATATAAACAACATACCACTTTGAAGTTTTAGATTTTTTATTTCTATATTTTTTTATATTATTTTATTGATTTATTTATTTTTGTGTGTGTTAGTATCTGTACAGCTAGTTTGTGGTTCGAAATTAACTCGCAAAAACCATCATGCATGTTGTGTACATCATCATGGCAGCTGAAAACAGGATTTAATTTGCACGTTTTCGTCCATAACCGTGCCTTATCTACTTCTAGTTTAAAATTTTGCCACCATATAATTATCCACCATATAATTATGTAAAATATTCCAACTACCATGCCAATTAATCAGCCATTACATTTCTCACCAGTATCAGAACTAGAGCGACGAGGGTACCTGAACATCAGTGTAGCTAATCATACAGCGGAGTTTAAATATCAAGCCAGTTTGTGATTTTGCGCCTTTTTTAGCCGTCTTCACTCCCCTCCACTCCCCTCCCCTTCCCCGCTCTTTCGCGAGGAATGGGTTTCACTACCGCCCACAGTCACGACGCATCTGCATTGAGCTCTAACTGTTCCTACCTACGAGAGCTCGCACCCCTACAACTGTGCGTGCCCTCATTGGTGGTCTCACCTTTAGCAGAGGTCTGGAGAGGTTCATATCTTGAAAGGCGAGGTTTTTATCATAATCTAAAACCTCATCATCATACTGAATCCTCTCATCACAATCCTCTTCTATATCGTCTCCTCTGAACTTCTTCGTTTTCTTCTTTTCTTTCATTTTGACGGTATCTTATAAAGAACAAATCAAGGCAATGCAAATGTACAGATTACATATGGACAGGTCAAATGTGTACTAAAAATTAGCTTGTGATGCAAATTGCACGCATGTACAAATCTAATGAGCATGTTATAATGCAGATATTTCTCAACTACCAAAGTGCAAACTGCCTATGTTCTTAGTTATGCAAGTTGGTCAGTTCCAATTGAGTGAAAGCTTTGCAGGCTTGTTTGCATTATACCTGCTTTATTGTTGACGTCATCATCAGTGCTGACGTCGGATTCTTCACTGGCTTCCACGTCATCTCTCTCTTCCTCGTCATGATTCTAGAATACCGAAAAATATAAATAAATAAACTAGAACTCGAGAACTACAAATGCAATTCACAGAAGAATTGCTGTGTTATACACTGTAGCTTCGGATTGCAATCAGTCACTGTTTATTAACGAGATGTTGCACAAGAGAAACGTATCCTAAAATCTCACGACGATCGCATTTCCACAAAAAAATGAATTAATTAATATAGGACTACATATGGCCTACAAAACCTTTCAAGGGAGACACCAAAACTTGAGCCCTGAGTGGGGCTTGAATTCAAGACCTCTTGCTTCACAAGGGACAACATTAATCACTAAACAGGTCCATATCACTTAAGATTGGTGAAGAAGCGTTTGTGATATTTCTCAAAACTGTGCGTTCTTGGCTAACTCGCGAAACAACATACAAGTCTGATGCAGGAACTTCGGGGAACTTCCCTGTAACGTTCCAACGCAGTCGGATTTGCAGAAAGAGTAGCAGTTTGAAACATTGTTTACATGCCCACACACACTCACATACCTGACGAAGGAGAGCTGACAAGTGATGGGAATAGCCCACCGACAAAACTCTGCTGGACTAAACAGTTTCCTTAATAAACTATATGCGCGCTATACTTAGATGTCAAGTATTTACTTGGTGGTGTTAAAGCAGAACAAAGAAAAAAGAAATGACGCCCCTGTGATGTCGTATTTCTTACAGAAACGACCGTTAAAGGATCAAGCAATATCGTAACAACGTTGGACTCTCGTATGTTATCGGCCAAATGTCTTCTGAGTTATGACTTCACAATGTACAAAAGACGTCAAGCGTTTTATTTTTAAACTGATGTTTCACTATTGTACTACTACTACATATTAAGACTCTTGTTTTGATATAACATGGTGAAATAGCTGTTTCATAAACAGGAACAATAAAAAACTAGAAGCTCATTCCGCTAGCGAAATGTTAAACACTTGACAAAAATTAAAACGCAAAAATACTTCCTTCAGTGGGTTATTTCTTGAATAATATATTGCAAACAACACAGCTTGAATACGTCTTATAAGCCGAGTAGTGTTTGGTTGTTGTTGACTTTAAGTTTTATTGACTGATCAGGCATACGCCGTTTTATCTATTTACGCAGTGAGAGCTCGCACAAAGCTCAGCAACTGTGTTCTGTGCAGTGCATTAAATGCTAGGCATTTACATGTATAAAATACACTCTTTTCACATGGCGTTTTAACAAAGAAAACGAAATCAAAGACGAAAATAAAAAGTGACATGCACATGTTCAGATCAAGCTCTTCATAAGTCCCAAGTTTCATGGTCGTAGGGCCTATAGTGTCAGAGAAGAAGAAGACACAAAAAATCGGGAAAAGTGTCAAGAAGAAAAAAAAAAGGACGAATTTTGCTCGCACAAATTCATATAACTCTTGCAAGCCAAAGGCTTGTCAAGTGTTAAATAATAGCTGCTCTAAATGTCATTATCTTACTTTTAAGGAAACGCACTTAACTTGTTGAAGACCTGCCTTCACATGAGTAATGCCTTTTACCTTAGTTTTAAGAACGAATAATGAAGTTAAACACTAATAAAAATGTTGGGGATACAGCTTTAAGCAACGTAATGCTTATACGTTCAACACTGGTGATTTAGTATTTATCTTTGCACAATTATTGATAAATTAAGAATTTATACCAATGAAATTATTGATAAATGTTGAACAGTATAAAGTGTCCACTGACGAGAGCTAAATTTTGGATATTCACCCATTTAAATCCTTCGACCAATTAGATTATTAAATTGCGCAATCCGCACATACATACGCACATTTCATCATGCTAAAATGTTATTCAAAAATAGAGAATTAAACAGATCCAAATCGCAAAGCTTACTGACAGCCCACTGCTCGTTCTTAAATTATATTTCTACACAGACAAAGCAACACGATGTGCACAGAAGGTTCGGGCACGGCTTTCTCCATGGCGAATTTGTACGTTCTGTTGAATGAGCCGCAAAGCATGTTGCTCGTTGAGAGGCTGTTGATACGCGCTCTGTGGTGCAAATGCGGCGCAGGGAGGGACGTGCGACCTGGTCGACACGTTCCACCCAGCTGACCCTACAGAGTTAAACTCTGAAGCTTGCGTTTTGAAACGCATTTGCTAGGAGGCGGGGGGGGGGGGGGGTAACTCAGCAGCTGGTTAAATTTCCTGTAGCTGTGGGATTAAAAAGGTGCAGTCCAGCGTGTTTATCGCAACTGTAAGGTACGCGAGGCACTGGGTAGGGGAAGAAACACTTCTCCCAGCTGACAGAGAAACCAAGTAAAACTAACAAATTGATGAAGCAGCCCATGGCTTTAATTGCGTCTCCGTACGTTTCTGCTGTTATGAAGAAATCACTGAGATAGCAGACAGACGTCTTTGATTCCCTGACGATGGAGCATCCGGCAAACGCTTTGGGTTAGTCGGTGGGAGATCCCAACGTCTAGGATAGCCCAGAACGGGAGGCGCGTGTCAGCTATATATGCGTAATCCGGATCACCACTTCCACTTCCACGTTGAAATTCCACTTCAGACACGTAAACTGTTGTGAGAATGGGATCCCCACCACTGCGTCGAAGGATGTAACCGAAACTGTTGAGTGATCCGTCGTGAGCTTGCCAGCAGTGGTGGATTAGTCGTGTGCCGTCTTCGTCCTTTTGGACAGCAGTTTCTGCTGCACAATTCTGTAGCGGCCTAGCTGCAGGTCCCTTCCTTATTTCTGCTAGCTGCCTCACTGGATTGAATCTGGTCCTTGTTTACGTTTACAATGTTAAAATCGTTTGAACGTCCGTCTGAAATAAATTTTTCGTCGTGATCGTCTTCTAAGCGTAGCTACCAATTTCGAATTTTGGCCGGAAGAGGGCTAAATTGGCAGGAGATATTTCGGATGCTTCTCCGAGAAAGTGTTGCAAGCGTGGGCGAATATGCAGCCGATCCGGTGCAGCCCTTGTGACTGCTCTAATTGCGACATATCTTTTGGCCCGTGCTGTCTTCGCTTGTCGGGCTTTGAGGTTGCTCTCCTCTGAAAGCAGGCTGCAACGCCCTGCGCAGTCATCACTGTGTTTTCACTCCCAGCCTCCAATAAAAAGCCGCAGAAGTCCCGAACGAAGGTTTACTGTTTCCTGGCGTTTTTCTTGTCAGCCAGGGATTTTAACTTCGCCCTGGAGTGGCGAAGCGCCGCTCACTGCCGTTGTTGCCTTTCATCTCGTTTACAGCTGTTGAAGGACACGCTGTTGGGCTATTGTTAGTTTTAAGGCGGCACTATTAATGGGCTGCGGTTATGCACGTGGAAAATGCCCTCCCTTATGAGGGCAGGAGCTTTTTCTTCGCCCATTTTCAAAGCCTTTCGAACTGCTGCTCGTCCATCTTTGGCAATTTTTTAAATGTTGCTGCAGCCAAATTAAGTTGCAGAATTTGTGCAGAAAGAATTTGATATGGTTTCCCAAGCTCCATGCTGCAATTGATTATAAGGCGTAAAAAGGGTGGTTTGTATATAGCAGGAACTCCATGAGTACAGCCGCTCGGCCTATGAGCACAAAGCGCGACATGCAGCGGCATGGCGAAATGGCGACAAAGATGTCTAGGGTAGACATGTCCAGAATCCAGGTCGCCGAAAGTTTTCCAAGCGCAGGCCGAGTGTAGCGAATTGTCTCAACCAATTATAAGCCAGGAAAAAATTTCGCGCTCTTTAGAAAGTGACACTTGCCATCAAGCATACGCCAGCGACTGTTTTTATCGGAAATAAAAATGTATCTCAAAGTAAAATTGCCTCTGCTCTTCCAAAACGAGCAGAGGCAACAAGTTGGGTATTCAGGGTCCGTAGCGCTGTCCTGCAAAAAAAATTCCACGACTTTTTCATGACTTTTCCATCACCGAAACTGATTTTTCCATGACTTTTTAACCTGCTCAGAATAGCTTGAAAATACAATCGCATTTGGCAGAAAAAGTGACTTTTGTCTTCAAAATGAATATCCCGTAAAACTGAACAAAACCCTGAATACAGGTATTATTATCAACTTACTAAATCCTGACTTTAACTACAGGAACATCTTAATTATTATTTTAAGGCCTTATTCTGACCCGTACTTTAAAAACCGACTTAACAAAGCTATATAAACGTCTTGTACAGTATCACGAAAAAACTGAAAAAAATGCACCTAATCGCTTTAGCCACTTTTCAACCAAAACCGCGTAGGTTCATTTGATCATCATAGCAGGTGAACGTTTTATTTTTTTTTTTCTTTGTGTACTTAAAATGATTACTCTACAAAATCAACATCACGAATAATAGTTTTACGATGACTGTACACTCAACTATAATGCATTAACAAAAGATGCTAAAACAAATACTTACAAAATCGAATAATTCATTCATTAATGCACAGTAAACCCGCGCGTTACAAAACAAGTCATAGTTCCTCTCTCAATTCATTCATTTTGAGACCAATTTGAGCACTTTTTAAACAAAACATGCTAAAGCAAATACTGAAAAAAGCGAATACTTCAGTAATTAATACAACGAAAACCAGCAAGTTACAAAACAAGTGACAGTTTCTGTCTCAATTCCTTCATTCTGAGATCAATTTTTTGTTTAACAAAATATGCTACAACAAATACTGACAAAAACTAATACTTGAGTCATTTATACAAAGTAAACCAGCACGCTACGAAACAAGTCACAGCTCCTCTTTCAATTCCTTCATTTTGAGATTAATTTGAGCATCCATTTTTGTTGATTCTGCAGATTTCTCCCATGCGGATCGACGCATACTGTTGGCTTTCACAATGAATTGTCTAATATTTTGCAATCCCTTGGCGTTTTCAGTCTTTTCACTGAATTCTGTCCATGACTTAGTGAGTGTCAGGACATCGCTTTCCAGCCGAGCCTTTTTATTTTTGAGAGTGTTTATTTCTTCTAGGATGGTTGCTCGCTTAGTAGCTTTGGCGTTTTTCGTCTCAGCATCTTTCTTATCTTGCAAAAAGATTTTGTACTTGGCATGAGAACAGCCACATGAAGCTATCAACTTATGGGATACATTTACGTTCAGAAAACCGCCAACAGACTGAATATGATCGTAAATGACTCGTTGCGCAACAAATGACTTTTCGGTAAGATTTGGAAATGACAGCGGTTTTTTAACCGAGAAACCTCGTTCAACAGTCGCTTGGCCGTGGGACAAAATCAGTGTCAGACGTATGATTTTATAAAGTACGTTGAACCGCTTGTTCATCCCGATCATACTTTGGTAGAAACTGTCAATACGGGTGCTTTCATTTGTATTGTCATACGATAAAAACTCGTCTTTTCTTGGAGCCACGATTTCTCTAACAAACAGTTGATGCTGTTGCTACGCTTCATCACATTCTGCTGCTGAAATGCGCTTGGACTCTTCTAAACACTTTAACAATGCTGGCAACTTGGTCGAATCGCGCAGCATAATTTCTTGAGGTGCTACAAACTGCGCACCTTGACGATTGGATATTTGAGAGGTGACTTATCCTGCAACTTTGTGATCAATTTGCATAGACCAAATTTAATCTCAGATCGAAACTGCAGCTGTGCTCGCTCACTGATTTTATTTTTCTTAATAAGTTGATCTATGCTCTTTTCTGCGGCAAATCCAATGTCTACTTTGTGAGCTTGTGTAAGATGTTCATCATCTAACTTTACGCGAATAAAATTGGCAGCCGAGTCGTCAACTTTGGGCATTTTCTCAGGTTTTAGAACGCGTCCCATGACATTGGTCAGCATGTTACGAAGGTCCGCCTCCAAGAATGGAATCATCGGCTTGTCTGTTCGATAAGATTTCAGAAATGGCTCAACCTGACGCGCAACGTACAAGAATACTTTGCAATGGCAAGTGGATCATTCACCCAGTTCTCAACAGTTTTGCATGATGTGCATTTTGGCTTTGTGATTTTCTTCCCTTAACGTACCTTTTTATGGAAGAAAAAACCGCTAACATACGTTCAGTGACTTTGAGGTTTTCCACCCATCGGTGTTTACAGAACTTTAGTGGGAACACACTCGACCCTGTAACAGTCTCGTAGTCCTCTTGTCTAGCAGGTAGGTCACTGAACAGGTAGAACGCGTGCAGGAGAAGCTGATCAATTTCCCAGCCAGCGGCGACAAAACAGTCACGGAACGCCCCATGGACAACGTGAAGTCCACAACTTCCAAGGTTTAAGAGCTTCGTTTCACACTCTGAAGACCGTTGCTCCTTATAGGACCCGAAAAACTTCCAGTTGACAGAGGGACCGTCCATTGAATTCTTAAGTAACGAAATAAGACAGGTTTAGAAAGTAGCGATAAAACAAATGGTGAAAATTTTTAGTAATTTTTTTTTAAAACAAACACCTAAATATCCTAAAATTTTGTTTTCTCGTTTTTTATTCTAAAAAAATGATATTGAAAAGTTTAAGTATTGTATTGTATTGCTCTTTAGATCCCTTTCAACTGCTATGGTCATGTCGGGATCCCCCCTGCCACATTATACAGAAATGGGACATTCCAGCCTCCTTCTAACCCTTACATGTGGAGTGCCTCAAAGCGTAGCAAGGAGTCTCAATTTTAAAGTCTTAGGTATGACCCGACCGGGGTTTGAACCAACGATCTTCCAATCTCGGAGCGGACACTCTAAGCACTAGGCAACCGAGGCTGGTAAAGTTTAGATAAAAATGTGCTTAATAACAGAGTTATAAGCGACACAAGTTACAAAAATTGATCATTTATATAGATAAAAAAATGACATATTCTTGGTCACAACTTTTCACTTTTTATGAATTTTGACAGTATTTTTTCATAGACTGATAGGGGCACACATTCTATTAAAAAATCAATCGAGCATGAATGCTTGCCCTTCTGACTTTGTGTTGCACCCTATACGTCTGACGTAGTTTTGAACCACAGGAACAACACGAGAACTGATTTCTGACCCGTAGAAGATTGTTTTGATTCAGATTAGATGTGGCTAACGTGAAGTGCAGTAGCATGTCGTCAGCGGTAGCGTGGCCCAGGAACTCAGACGTCATGTATCTTGTTTCAACCTGCTCACCGTTCCACAGTCTGACATGTATATCCATCTGCGTTGATTTAGTCACTTTGTTCAGACTTTCATCAAACAGTAAAATGTGTTCATTGTTACCAACACGCTTACGTAAAAGGTCCGAAAAGTACGGCGCCATTCCAAAGCAACATGTATATCCAGATTTCACAATGTAAGTCTTTGGCGATGTAACTGTCCGGAAACATTTTCTGAAAAGCTTTCTCTATACCAGTATTAGAGGCATATGAATTATGTTTCTCAACACTATGTAGGAGCCACACAATTTCAGATTTCAAAACTTCTTCACGGGTGACAAATTCCTCCATTGATGACCTTTTGTCATGATCATAACCAGTTTCAATGTTTTTACTAGAAGCAGAGGCTGTAGCGCGAGATGAAGGCTTGAGAAATCCTTCAATGCTTGCCCCTTGTTGCTTTCCTGTTATTTCCGATATATACTTTGCCCCTTTCATGTGATTATTTAGCGCAGCTTCATCCATGTTTGAAATGTCAAATGCACGGCCGCACAGTCCACATTTTGCTCTTGTAGTATCACTGTCCTTTACTAGCCAAGATGTGCAATTTGTGGCTTTTAACCAAGCGTCTTGAAATTTACACTTTCCAGGCATGTTTAGACGTGATTATCTGCAAAATTATTTGGTTAGTGCATGCACAAATAGAAGCTAATGGTGCGTCAACTTTCATAGAAAATTAAATTTTCTAGTTAAAAAGGAGCACCAGGAAGCACAAGTGATGTCCGAAATATAAACATTTTTTAATCTTGCGCTTGTTTTCCCCTCAGTTATGCCTCATTGGGGGAATTCAGGTATGTCATTTATCATTTTTATCATTTATGCCATATTTCCATGGCTTTCCAGGACCTTCAACAAAATTCCAGTACTTTCCAGGCCTGGAAAATGGTTTTACAAATTTCCAGGACTTTCCATGACTTTCCAGGATCGCTACGGACCCTGCCGGTATTGTGCCGCTGCCTTGTTAACGCTGGTAGCGTCTTGCGTGTGAACTGTGAATGAAACTTGGGTGACTTCTATTGCTTTACTTACATACGTCATTTCGAAAAGAGAAATTAATCAAAGAAAATAACTTCCGCTAAAGCAGAAGTGATTCGATATTTTTTAATAATGGTTCAATTATTTTAGAAAAAACATCAGCTTCAATCAAAGTTTGTAGAACTATATTTATATTACATAAAGTGCAGACGTGCGTATACCTCGCTAGACATCGCTGCATGCAGCAGATCCCTGTGGTTTAAATCACAAATATTCACGAGTCTCGCTCACAAGGTTTTAGTCTGCAGGGTATGTATGATAGATGTATGTTTTAAGCTAATCAGGTGGAAAGGGTGAGTGCAACAGAAAGGAAAGAAACAGCTAATTCATATCCTGTTTAACTTGTGAACGAACGAACGACGCTACGCATCGCTTCCACTTGGTCAATTTGGCGCGCTGATGTCATCAATGACGTAGAAACCACATAAAGGATATGCAAAGATTTAGTTCATCGACACCTATCATGTTGAGTAATTACTTTTGCTCCCTTGTTCTGACTAACGTATGTCATCTTTGAACATATCTACCCCATCGCTATAAATCAACTAATTAATAAACAATCTCCACTGGCCCTTTCATTGCGTACCGATTAATAAGTTACATCTGAATAGTTCATATTTCACAATATTGCCTTTGATTTCCCTAGGGAATCTGCTCCGTCGAACTGCAATTCACTATTTATATAGAGCTAAAAGAAAACCTCTAACACTTTGTTGGGAATAACATTTAAAACATGAGCACGCCAAAGGAAGCACTTTATATCAAAGGTAGATTCTTTGAAAAGTTAGAACGGTAAAACATTTACTTTAAAACAAGAGAGCGTAAGAGTAAAGTTGTTCAAGTGTTTTGGCAAGAGCATGATGCAGGAGTGTGAATTGTTTGACTTCGTCATATCCGGTGTTGTTGTTGGTCTGCTCTGCGTGTGTGGCAGCATTGGCAACTTCCTAAGCGGCCTGTCTCTGTACAGGAACCTTGTACAATCGTCGACAGTGCAAGTGCTTCAAGCACTCGTCATCTCCGATACATTTCTGCTGCTGACAACGCTGCCAGTCAACACCGCACCAGCCATAGCTTCGTACATACCCTCGTTGGATGTCGTAAGCGGTTACGCCCAAGCATGCGTTTGGCCTCTGCAGCTAATAGCCCACACATCAACTATCTGGCTCACTGTGCTGGTCAGTGCCACCCGTTACAGAGCAATACGAGGAGCGGAACACGCAACCAGGCATGCGCGATTCCTCAAACCCCGGCCTGCTAGTTTGGGAGTACTTCTTTTATCTGCAATCTTCAATATTCCCAGATTCTTGGAGAGTCACACAGTGAGCACAATACAGAAGGTAGAGAGCCAAAATACCGCCGTTTTCATTCAGGACTATATGAAAACAACAAATGAAACACAGATACAGATAAAACTCGGTGAGATCCGATTATATCAGATTCTTTATTCGAACGTGGCTTGCTTCATTGTTCTATACCTCATACCAATATTGCACCTTCTTTACACGAGCATACAAATTATCAAGATGTCAAAGAAGCGCAGGGAGCGTAGGGCAACAATGATGACACGTCAACTGGACGAGGACCGCACCACACGCATTGTTATCATAACCGTAACTGTTTTCATTGTGTGCCAAACTCCAGTCGTCATTAACCAGATCCTCTGGGCTATTCACTTTCCCAAATGCGGGACGATCCATTACTACTATACAAGGATCAGCGATTTATTTGTTGTGGCTAACAGCGCGGCAAATTTTATTATCTACAGTTTGCTGGGGAAAAGCTATAGAAAAGCCTTGCTACATACATTAACGCCTCGCAGTAGTAGGGGTCAAGGTCGAGCAAGTACATCCTGTAACACAACTGACGACAACAGAAATTCCAGCTTGGCCCTCAATGGTGTTTATCAACTCCGACGGTTCTGCTCGAATTCGTCTGTTATCATGAGTGGTCATGCAAACACTGGACATAGTCGGAGATGCACTGATTCCGGATCGCAGCTTCTCCAGGCCACACATTTAAGTACGTACACTGGCAAACCTCAAAGCTGTGCCGATTATGTATCGCAAATTCTAAGCAAAAGACGTTTTAGTACTGGTCACAACCAGCGCTATACTAAATGTGAATCGCTACTCTCAAACAACAGGCGTTTTAGCGCTTGCCTGCTGGGGAGAAATGTGAGCTCCGGCTTGATACTCCCAAACAACAGACGTTCTAGCAGTGCAGTCTCTCGACTTGTTAATTTTGAATCGCTACTTCGAAACAACAAGCGCTACAGTTGCTTTAACGCTGAATTGCAGTTACCGTTACTCCCAAATAGCTTTCCAAGACAACACCTTTTGAGCAGCAGCCTGCCATACATAACTTCTCACCATGAATCAACGATTCCCGAAGGCCGACGCATTAGTTGCTGAGTGAACCGTTAGTTCTTCCCACCGAAACAGTTCCCCCATGTACAAAATTGGTCATTTCTGGGATTAGCGATCAAGCCCTTCCGGGTGTTAATCGTAGACAGGACAGAGACAGAACAGCTCAGTCCAACACATTCCAAGAAACAAGACAGAGTCGTCCCTAAACAGCAGTATTCCTTAACAAGCGTCAGCCAAAAAAAAAAACTCCTGAAATTTCAGCATACAAAGATTAGATCACCACCAATTGTTACATCACGGGTGTATGCTCTAATGTGATGGGCCGATTCCCAAGTTATTAGCGTTGACCGGAAAACAAATGTGGATAGATAATGCAGTTGTGAGTAATCAAAAACCCAGTTAAGCCATAACACAACAGATAAAGTGAATATCGGATAAGACCACGGGACAGGAAAAAAATTGTTCCTGCCAAACGATATTTTTGTTTTCTGACATTTCATTACTTTGCCACATGATCCGTTTACCCACCCCAACCCCCCCCCCCCCCCACCAATTTGTTACCTACGCCTTAGTGTAACTTTTTGTGTGTATCTATAAAGGTTTATGATCGTGTTTGTTGTTGTAGGCTATCATTTCTATCAATCTAATATTGGTGTTTTGAAAACTACAATAACAGCAATCATATTTACAAAAAGTGCTTACAATTTATGTCTACTTTTGTATATAATAATCGTGGGTCACAGAATAACCTTTCACACCTATAGAAATGCTTCTGGAGTCTAACCAAAATTTAAACTGCAATTAAACCCAAGATCCTTATCAAAATTTATTATGCGCACGAATAACACAGGACAGGCAAAGCACCAGTGTATCAGTTGCAGTTGAAGACCAGTGCCATTCCTCCACCCATTACGTAACAGCAGCAGCTCAGGACTGATAAACACCACTGCAAGAACTGGAAATGTCAATGGCCATATTTTACCTCATGCATTTGATTGACACTTTAAGCTATCAAAAGTCACTATTGTTTTCAATCTGAGGAGCAAGTTTCACGAACACAACAATACAATGCCCTTCTCCGGAATTTTGAGGAAAAAACACACCATGGATAATCTTCTTTTTTTTTTTGACTGATGTCATTTCGAACTAAGCGATTATAGGATAAGATGATTTTTGATGGCATTCAATGAGAAAACATATTAGGACAAGCCGTTTTACTTCGTACTAATCGATAATCCGTCCTACCGATTTCATACTAAATGACACCAACTGCATTGACTAATTTCAACTTAACACAGATATATCTGATCCGTTACGATGGCGATTTTACTTCCTGTTGAATCAAAAAAGGCCAATATCTGCTAAATGCTGACGAATCATCATTTTCAAGGATAGTTTCTTAAATCGTTTTTACCACAGAAAAGACTCCCATGTTACACAGTATTGTTAGTCATCCTGAAGAAATTATTGACCAGTTACGAAAATGTTGACCAAATGCTCACTTTACTTTCTTACTGGCCAATAATACTTTACAATTTAAACACAAGTCGGATGCAACGGCGCGCTGCTAACCGGTGTATCCCCGCCGTGCAACATGGTCAGGAGCATAAAAGGGGCGAAACCTACCAAAGCACGGTACTCCTCTGATGATCCAGTGGGGAAGCTACGGCAATGCAGAAGGGGCATTCGACACTGTATACTGAACACTGAACTGTCAATGTCTGCTGATTCACAGCACTATTTTATACAGCTGCACTTTAAGTTGTTCCACATGAAACAATGGTTATGATGGGATGATTTAATAATATTCGTGACAATTTTGATTATTTTTTATATGTTAAGAAAGATCGAGCTGTAAAACATTTGCTGTTTTAAGAGCAGTCCCCACTTGTTCTGAGCTATATCAACTATTCACTGAACGATCCACAAACAAGTTTTGAGGGTGCAAGTTTTATGTTTTGCAGTGTGGATTTTTTTTTTCAGAAAAGTCAAAAATTGATAACGTTGTAATATTTTGGGTGTATATACCTTATGAATTACTGTGAGTAGTTTGAATCTTGAATTGTGCAACGGTACATCAGTACGTGAAAAAAGCATTGTTGCGAAGTTTTTCTATTTGCTTTTTTTTTTCAAAAATATTCTTCAAATTCAGTTCCAGTTCATTCTCCCATATATCTATTTTAGCTACAGGAAAAAGTCTGTACCCTTTTCAATTCTTTCTTTAGTACTTTGAGATTACTTTGAAATAAGATCAACTTTCAAATCACAGCGATAATTTCCCTTTGCAAAGTTTGAAACTGGGAGAGATAAGAAATTCCATTGGCTGAAACTGGTGGAACGTGCAAAGACATCTGCACAACATAAATTGTGCAGAGTGTCAGCCATGTTTATTAAAACTATTCCAGGCCACGGGATACTGTCATCTAAGAAATCTCCTGTGGTTCTTTCTACGTGTGTGCTTGTTTGTTGTTCCAAATAAATATTAAAACAAATATTTACTTTATATTTTGTCCAAAACGCTTCGTTGAAAAGAAAATTCGTCCTTACGCAGCGACTTCCTGCAATAAGCATTTTACTAATTTTCCCGAAGTTTCAAAAGCCCGTCGTCTGTCAGAAGCCGACATTATTTGTTTTCGGAAGAACTGTAGTCCGACAATATATTATCTATTTTTTTCACTGTAATGATTACAAACTGCACGATGCACTCTGTTATTCAAAACAAGCACGTACCATACAAATAACATTTGATTTTATTTTTTGTGAAGGGATGGTTGTGATAGATGATCTAATATCTCGAAAACGGTTAGAGATTTTGAGCTTATTTCCGACCCTTTGAGCCTTAAAGACGTTATATATGAGGTACCTCGGTGACCTTGACCTCCTCCGTCATATTCAAGGTAAAAAACCGGAAGTTGACCATTATCTCGAAAACGGTTAGAGATGGAGGGATTTTGAGCTTATTTTCGACCCTTTGGGCCTAAAAGACGTTATATAAGAGGTACCTCGGTGATCTTGGCCTCCTCCATCATAGTCAAGGTCAAAAACTGGAAGTTGACCAGTATCTCGAAAACGGTAAGAAAACTGAATTTAATTTATTTGTGCCCAAATGAGGTTACATTATATTTACTTCGATGGCCTCGTTCAAGATAATAATCCGGAAGCTGACAATTATGTCGAAACACTGAAAAATATGTCTTTGACCAGATATGTTGTGTTTCTGTCATTGCAAGTGGGTGCTATTTCGCTACGTGTAGCGAAATTCGGTCTAGTTTAACCTTCAGTTTCAATTTTCAACATCGGTGTTCTGGGCGAATGGGGATGTGGTTTTTCTCGATAATTAAGTAATTATCATATGTGAGAATAACAGTTATTTTTACGGTAAATATTCGGTATTTTGAACAGGCCCGGAAGGGAAAAATGTATCCGAAATAGCACATTTTCGAACAAACCGCTATGAGACTTTCTATTTTTAGAATACCGCAACTTATCTAGGCATGGGATGGGAAAACACTTATGACAAAATGCCTTTGAATAGCAGCATATAAATCGATTATCCCCTCTGTTTACAAAACGAATAGGGTACGAAAATGCGGGATCGTGCGTGGGCAAGTTGTAAGATTAATAGGATTTGGATGTTTCTTTCAATTCACAAAGCACGAAAGCCTGCACCATGATGATAAGAAAAAATGTTCGACCGTCGGCAAATTAACAGAATTATTTTATAAGCTGAATTTTATTTTGGTATAAAGGTGTGACAAAAAGGTTGGGGCATGGCAGTCCTCCTTGAATTATCCAATAACTCGGCTTGGTCGGCTTGGTCGGCTTTCCCAGGTTTTTTTTTTTCCTTTTTTATATCCTGTAACTTTTGCATTAAACATAAAGTTGCTGGACCAGAAGAGAAAGTACGAATTTTTCTTCCGATGGCAACGCTGGGTAACAAAAGCAAAGACTAGTAGCAGAGTAGCTTGACGTTAAAAAGTACGGTACCTGACGCAACAAACAAATGTTATGTATTTAAAATACAGGGGCCCCTCGTTAATTCGTACTCCTCGGGACCAAGGGAAAAAGTACGAATTAACCGAGGGTACCAATTAACCGGGGGTCAAATTTTCGAATGGACAAAAACAACACGTGTGCCCTAGCATTGATGACCCACTTGTTCAGGCTGAAATTGGCTGGTTTCAACACCATTGATTATTTTATCCTTATTCTTTATCCATGAAGCAAGTGTATTTTTAGGTACCCCGTACTCCGTCATTATTTGAGTTCTAGTTTTTGAGCCACTCGTTATTTGCTTTAACACTTTGAACAGAAGGTCCTTTGTGTAATCACTGTGTTTTCGTTTTGATGCCATTTTGCAAGTTGAAATGCTTGACCTCTTTTCACAATTTATATACACGCTCCGGAGCGCGAAGTGTCCACAGAAGACAAACGACATGTTAAGCTGCCGCATAGTACGTGACAGACGATTTTCCGGGATTAGTGGCCAGTGAAAACTCTGCCCCACAATACGCATTGTGCAACCCCTTCATCTCGCTACACATGATGCATGAGTAACGTTTTGTTTTAACAGTGTGGCATGTCTAATCTGTATGGCTCTGCATTGATGAAAGACCGAAAAAAAAATTGAGGGTAAATTTTGGGACGAATTATCCGAGTCCTCGTTAATTCGTACTTTAATATAGAAGTGAATGGGTCCCAAAATCGGGACCGACGGAATTGGTACGAATTAGCCGAGGGACCGAATTAACCGAGGACGAATTAACGAGGGGCCCCTGTACTATATAAAAACCTGCAACTGCCCCTAACAAAATTAACTAAATAGCTCATCACTAAAGTTTTATTTTAGTTTTGGCTGAATTCACTCGATATGTTACAGGGGCCCCTCGTTAATTCTTACTCGTCGGGACCAAGGGAAAAAGGACGAATTAACCGAGGGTACCAATTAACCGGGGGTCAAACTTTCGAATGGACAAAAACAACAATGAACCTTCAAGCCTTGCGCTCCCTCGAGCAGGCTCAAATTGGCTGGTTTCAACACCATTGATTATTTTATCCTTATTCTTTATCCATGAAGCAAGTGTACTTTTAGGTACCCCGTACTCCGTCATTATTTCAGTTCTGGTTTTTGAGCCACACGTTGTTCATTGTGTAATCATTGCGGATCATGTCAATCATAATCCCTAAACCCCCATCATTACTGCCCCACAATGCGCATTATGCAACCCCTTCATCTCGCTACACATGATGCTTGAGTAACGTGTTGTTTTAACTGCGTGGCATGCCTAATCTATATGGCTCTGCATTGATAACAGACTGGAACAGAACAAAAATTGAGGGTAAATTTTGGGACGAATTATCCGAGTCCTCGTTAATTCGTTATCGTACTTATACATAGAAGTAAATGGGTCCCAAAATCGGGACCGACGGAATTGGTACGAATTAGCCGAGGGACCGAATTAACCGAGGACGAATTAACGAGGGGCCCCTGTATTACTAATCTATCAATATTCAACTGATTGGAACTTTATGAACTGACCTTAGGTCAAACTTCCAGCGCTCAAATAAAAGAAAAGAAAGAAAAAAAAATGGGTCAGGAAGTGACATCTTCAGCTGAATAATAAAAGAAAACCCACTTCTTTTTTGTTCTGCCGTCGTATTTTCGCGATCTTTTCATCAAGACTAGTTGTTTGCTTTCTGTTATGGCGTACTGTCGCTTCAGCAACCCATTCATCAAATTCGTCATCCTAAATATGTAAACACAGCACTATGATATCATTACTGCTGCAAGCCATTTCCTTCAAGCCATTTTTTTTTCAAGCAATGTGATGATCCTTATGGCACTGGATAATCAAACATTTTATAAAGAAACTACAATTAGATTGCAACTTTTTAGTAATTGTGGCGCTGGTTCTTATTGTTAAAGAACGCTAATGCATTATGTTCTTACTTGTTTTAAAAAGAACAACAACTAAGAATGCTCAACATTCCATCTCAGCCGCACATTGATAAGAACCGTGTAACGTTAATCTTAAGAAGAACCTGGTCTGCAAAATGAAATTCTTCGTTGAAATCTTTGTCAACATTTGTTGGCACTTGTTTCTTTTTCTTCCCTTTCTTCTTTTTGACCACTTCAACCTGAAAGCGCAAAGAAAATTTCTTGGAAAGTTGAGCACCGAGACTGGCAACCTCCTTTTTGCATACCCGGTAAAATGAACGTACGACATTTAGCCTAACGACATCTAGTCGAGTGACATGTGGCCGAGCGACAGTTTGCAGAAACTTCTAAATCTAGCTAAGTTGTTTTGTTTAGTTAATTTTGTTTGTAAAATAAAAGAAGAATGTCCGCGGACAATGCCCCAGCTCATGAATACTAATATCAGGTTTATGACATAACAGTATAACCTGTAACCAAAATTTCAAGAAAGGCTATGCAGGTGGGGTCAGTTAAAATTTTAATACAAAAATGGTTTATGGCCAATATTTTCGCCAAGTTCAGGCGAGTCGCCAAAAAAAGTAATAGCCCTGAAAGTACCCATAGCCTTTCATAAAAGTGTCAAGACAATAAGACCATATCCTTGCGTCAGTTAAGATCTTGATAAGAAAATAGATTTTCACTAATAGTTCCATTATTTTTTTATAAACTGCCAAAGTAATAAAATTATAATAACAGCCAAGGGGGCATTTTTGCCCCGTACATTCAATCAACAGTTTATGATGTAAATCTTAAGGAGACGTCTTTACGTTTTTTAAAGAAAATTTGGTTTTCGGTCACTATATTCGTTGCATTTTTAGAAAAAAAGATTTTACTCAATATATATCGCTTAGTTCTGGCGATATAAAAGGCCGTCTTTTTCCCAACCCTGCTTAGGTATGACCCGACCGAGGTTTGAACCCACGATCTAGATCACAAGAATTAAAATATAATTATTGAGGTTACTGAAGTTATTGAGGTCACCACTGTCCAAGTGCCATAGCCATTTTATTTGGTGTTTATTGTGGCTGTAACGTGGCGAAATCAGTACAAACGTTTCGACACATTTCCTGATGCTTTTTCAAACTTTCAAACTAGGCCTTATAGCTTCTGACAATTTCTCTGGACCAAACTTCCAAGTTAGTTGGTTAGTCATATGATTTGTTAAACGGCCGACTCTTGGTGGGTTACATTTTCTGAATACAGTGCCTTGCATAAGTCTGGAATATTTTGGGGGAGTGGGGATTTATGCAGTGCACTGTACATGTCAATGAGTGACTAAAAAACCATATTATCAGTTACCATCCAGATTGGTTAAAACCGTGTATATTCTATTCTAATTTTGTAAGATAAAGAAAGCTTCTAGAAACACCAGCCTCTCAAGTCGGCATGCAAAATGTGTGAATTTTCATCAACACTTGACAAAAATCAACATTCCATTTGTTTTGGAAATCATGTACCAAGTGACTGTCACCAGCCAATAACACTCCTTCTTACATTGTGACTGCAATTTTTCTTGTGGTTATTGCTAAATTATATCCACATCCAAATACCAAACATAAGCTGCAGACATGGAACAGTGGTACAGGTCAAAATCATGTTATGACTTTGAATGGCGTCACGAGGATACCAAAATCTTTTCTGCCCAGACAGTTTTAGTTCATCTATATGAACAGTCAAAGTTTCACTGATATCTGTTTGACAGCTCTGGTGGAATCCTCTTTAAAAACCTACCTCCACGACAATATCGACCCAAATATTTAAAGTCAAGACAAGGTAATATTCAAGGTCAGATTTCAATCGTGCATTAGAACGGCCACTCAAGGTCACCAAGGTCGCTCTTTTGGATAATTAAATCTCTACATCTGCCTCAATGGGGACACCTAAGAATTCCGTCTAATCCTGAAAAACAACGTGGTTTCCTGTGAACATATTGCCAAATGCTCGGGGCCCCGGGTTCGGGGCGGGGTTTAGGTCACGGAGCCAAATGGTTGGCCAATGAAACGTCTGCAGGTCTACAGTTAAGTAGACACCAAAAGGCATTCTAGAATAGGTTGAACGTGAAACGAGAAGGTAATAAAAGATTCTACTTAGTTCTTGCAGCAATGAAAACCCGAGGGTGAGAGGTAGTTGGGATGTTTTTGAAAGGTTAAGAGACTGTGGACCATGTTTGTAAGTGTTTGTTTGTTTGGTGTTTAACGTCCCGTTCACCAGCTAGGATGGGTATATTAGGACGCACTTGCTAAAGAAACAAGCGGGAAAAAAGAAGGAAGAATGAAGAAATAGTAAAAGAAGATTTAGAAAGAAATTACGATTAGTCGCCTCTTACGCCATGCACGGAACAGAACGCATTGGGTGTGTTCTTAATATCCCCCCCCCCCAACCTCACAGTAAGTGTTAACAGTTCTATTTAGAAAAGTTAGTAAAGTGGTAGTGTTGTGGATGATGTAGTGGCCAATGGAATAGTTTGTTTACTTTTAAAGAAGTTTTTTAAAGGAAACAAGTTATCAGTAAAACTGATGAATGTCCCCCGCCACAAACTATGGTCGAATCGAAAAATAATGAGACGTCGCACAACTTCAATATACATATTTTCACTCTATCAACAATCAAAGCCAGGGTTGAATAGTGGCTGAGATTTCGTGTGCACAAAGTTGTACTGCAGGCAACAGAAACACTAAAACATTGCCTATTTTCAACAAGTCGCCATTTCGTCATTTTTTGGTCGAATCGAGAAATAATACGACGTCGCACAACTTCAATATATATATTTTCACTGTGACAACAATCAAAAGCCAGGGTTGAATAGCGGTTGAGATATCGCATGCACAAAGTTGCACTGTAGGGAACAGAAATACTAAAACATTGCCTATTTTCAACAAGTCGCCGTTTCGTCATTTTTTGGTCGAATCAAAAAATGCGACGTCGCACAATTTCATTATATATATTTTCACTGTAGCAACAATTAAAAGCTAGGGTTGAATAGCGGCTGAGATATCGCGTACACAAAGTTGCAATGTAGTGAACAGAAATAATAAAACATTGCCTATTTTCAACAAGTCACCATTTCGTCATTTTTTGGTGGAATTGAAAAATAAGCCAAATCACACTTTAGGTGTTTTGAAGAAAATGCCTAAAAATTTTGAATTTCGACCGCGAGGAAACCGGGTACAAAAAAATTAAAGAAATGATAGAAAAATATAGAAGAAAAATCACAAAAACAGCTCATACATTGAACATTAAAGAAATTGACACTTGAAACTATTTGTTAAAACTTTCAACTCATTTTTGAAATAGCATACGGGTTGTTAAAAACCCGATTACCCTTTGGTGCAAGAGAAATTTGATATTTAGGCGAAATCTCTCTATAATTTTTTTTTTTCATTTTTATACCCGGTTATTTTTTTCGAAACTCAGAATTTTTTGCGCATTTTGATTGGGAACGCCCAAAGTGCAAAGTGTGATTTGGCTTATAATGCTACGAGTACGTCGCACAACTTCAATATATATAATTTCTTTCATTTTTACCCGGTTCCATCACTGTCGCAATTCAAAATTCTTGCGAATTTTATTCGAAACACCCAACGTGTGATTTGGCTTATACGAACCCACTATCACCAGCGCGTGCTGTGGGCGATAAATGAGCTCCCCAGAAACTATTGCATTTAAACATGTCCCAAAGTATAATCATCACATAAAATAATTACCTGTTCATCTTCACTATCAGAACTTTCTTCTTGTTTCTCCAGATGCTCGTTTTCATTGATAGTTCTGATAAAATCGTCCATTGTTTACACAAATGTGACTACACACATCACTTGGTATATAAGGAACAAGACCACAATTACTTCCGCCTTCATTGCCCAATAACAGGAAGACTATTAGCATGGCAGCTGTACTTTTTCGATAATGTTATGATTGTTCCGGGCAATCAGTAATAAACTTGTGGCATACTTATGTTCCCAAAGGGTTGTACTAGAGACATGCTTAAACTCCTTGCAATCAAGCGTATTGTTTTTGAGAAATATGACGTCAAAGTTCAGTAATTTTTTCATGTGATCGAGCGACTTCGAGATCCATGGGTGCCCCTGTTTGATGCGAGATAGCAAAAAATCCAATTGGTCAACCCCCAAATATTTTGGTGTTTTTTGCCTTCTCAAGGGTTAGTTTGAAGGATTTAATAAAGCTTGATTTCCCAGCAATGTTGTAGAAGACGTCAGATTTCGAAATTCTATAAAGAAACATATAAGTAAATTAATTGTGGTCTTAGGCCTGATATGGCATATATGAAAGTGGGAGGTCTAGGACTATAGAAGGATGTATCGTCTTATTTTTCCACAAACTGCCATGAATTGGCCCAAAAATATTGAAAACTGTTGCTTTCTAAGCCTTTTGATTATATTGCTTAATTTTTTGTTTTAAATGTAGATTTTGTGTGATTTACGATGTCATTTTTTGAAATATTGTAATTTGTATTGATAATTTGAATATCAGGCTTTAAAAGCGCCATATTTAAGTAGAATAGCTCCAAACCTACATAGGAACAGCTTAAAATTGCCATTTCCGTTTGAATAAAATGTGAAACAGCCATGTATTTTATGTGATTTTTTGCAAATATCGATGATTCTGGGGGGGGGGGCGATTTATTTTTGGTTTTATGTGGGCATGTTTTTCTGTTTATTCAGCCTGATCATTTGAAAAACTAAACTTTTATTATATGTGTCATGAACTGGCTACAAATAGGCAGGTTTTGGTAAGAAATATATATATTTTTTAAAAAGGAGGTAAATATTGATTTTTTTTCACTGTTTTACGTTTTTAGCTTGGATATTTCTGTTGCCAGACACGTAGTTCAAGGTAAAAAAATGTGTAACCGTTTTATGATGTTTAGTACCACGGCAAAACAACAGTTACCAAATTTAGAAATCATGCAAAAGGAAAAATATATTGGTAAATATTCAATAGGTGCAAAAACTCCCAAAATTGGCCATTAGGTCCTCATTCAGTTTATTTACTTTTTAAAGGCCGCCACTAATTGCGAGTACTCAATTCCTTTACTGTCCTTTAAGCAAATATTACAGCTTCAAAACTACACATTTTAACACTTTGTTCTGTTATTTACAAATTCCACTGAAAGATTTTGGAATTTATAAAAAAAAAAATTAAAAAAATTTTTTGTCCAAAAATTTTTCTCATAGGTACAAGATTTCAAATGAAGGAAATATAAGTGCTGTAACATGCTCTTTACAATAACTATTACTGGTTACGGAAACAAAATAACTTTCAAAATAAAAAAGTTACAACCCTTCAAGTTTTAATTTTTTTGTTTGACAAAAATCCAATTATCATAATTTGGTAGCAATCTTAAATGCACTGCGAAATTGTTATGCATCGTTCGATTTGGCTCATTTTTCCCAAGTTTATTTCCTATACAGCATTGTTTAAGAAAATATAACTTTGATTAAGAATTTCAAAAATAATTGCCCCATATAAGGAACAAGACCACAATTACTTCCGCCTTCATTGCCCAATAACAGGAAGACTATTAGCATGGCAGCTGTACTTTTTCGATAATGTTATGATTGTTCCGGGCAATCAGTAATAAACTTGTGGCATACTTATGTTCCCAAAGGGTTGTACTAGAGACATGCTTAAACTCCTTGCAATCAAGCGTATTGTTTTTGAGAAATATGACGTCAAAGTTCAGTAATTTTTTCATGTGATCGAGCGACTTCGAGATCCATGGGTGCCCCTGTTTGATGCGAGATAGCAAAAAATCCAATTGGTCAACCCCCAAATATTTTGGTGTTTTTTGCCTTCTCAAGGGTTAGTTTGAAGGATTTAATAAAGCTTGATTTCCCAGCAATGTTGTAGAAGACGTCAGATTTCGAAATTCTATAAAGAAACATATAAGTAAATTAATTGTGGTCTTAGGCCTGATATGGCATATATGAAAGTGGGAGGTCTAGGACTATAGAAGGATGTATCGTCTTATTTTTCCACAAACTGCCATGAATTGGCCCAAAAATATTGAAAACTGTTGCTTTCTAAGCCTTTTGATTATATTGCTTAATTTTTTGTTTTAAATGTAGATTTTGTGTGATTTACGATGTCATTTTTTGAAATATTGTAATTTGTATTGATAATTTGAATATCAGGCTTTAAAAGCGCCATATTTAAGTAGAATAGCTCCAAACCTACATAGGAACAGCTTAAAATTGCCATTTCCGTTTGAATAAAATGTGAAACAGCCATGTATTTTATGTGATTTTTTGCAAATATCGATGATTCTGGGGGGGGGGGCGATTTATTTTTGGTTTTATGTGGGCATGTTTTTCTGTTTATTCAGCCTGATCATTTGAAAAACTAAACTTTTATTATATGTGTCATGAACTGGCTACAAATAGGCAGGTTTTGGTAAGAAATATATATATTTTTTAAAAAGGAGGTAAATATTGATTTTTTTTCACTGTTTTACGTTTTTAGCTTGGATATTTCTGTTGCCAGACACGTAGTTCAAGGTAAAAAAATGTGTAACCGTTTTATGATGTTTAGTACCACGGCAAAACAACAGTTACCAAATTTAGAAATCATGCAAAAGGAAAAATATATTGGTAAATATTCAATAGGTGCAAAAACTCCCAAAATTGGCCATTAGGTCCTCATTCAGTTTATTTACTTTTTAAAGGCCGCCACTAATTGCGAGTACTCAATTCCTTTACTGTCCTTTAAGCAAATATTACAGCTTCAAAACTACACATTTTAACACTTTGTTCTGTTATTTACAAATTCCACTGAAAGATTTTGGAATTTATAAAAAAAAAAATTAAAAAAATTTTTTGTCCAAAAATTTTTCTCATAGGTACAAGATTTCAAATGAAGGAAATATAAGTGCTGTAACATGCTCTTTACAATAACTATTACTGGTTACGGAAACAAAATAACTTTCAAAATAAAAAAGTTACAACCCTTCAAGTTTTAATTTTTTTGTTTGACAAAAATCCAATTATCATAATTTGGTAGCAATCTTAAATGCACTGCGAAATTGTTATGCATCGTTCGATTTGGCTCATTTTTCCCAAGTTTATTTCCTATACAGCATTGTTTAAGAAAATATAACTTTGATTAAGAATTTCAAAAATAATTGCCCCATATAAGGAACAAGACCACAATTACTTCCGCCTTCATTGCCCAATAACAGGAAGACTATTAGCATGGCAGCTGTACTTTTTCGATAATGTTATGATTGTTCCGGGCAATCAGTAATAAACTTGTGGCATACTTATGTTCCCAAAGGGTTGTACTAGAGACATGCTTAAACTCCTTGCAATCAAGCGTATTGTTTTTGAGAAATATGACGTCAAAGTTCAGTAATTTTTTCATGTGATCGAGCGACTTCGAGATCCATGGGTGCCCCTGTTTGATGCGAGATAGCAAAAAATCCAATTGGTCAACCCCCAAATATTTTGGTGTTTTTTGCCTTCTCAAGGGTTAGTTTGAAGGATTTAATAAAGCTTGATTTCCCAGCAATGTTGTAGAAGACGTCAGATTTCGAAATTCTATAAAGAAACATATAAGTAAATTAATTGTGGTCTTAGGCCTGATATGGCATATATGAAAGTGGGAGGTCTAGGACTATAGAAGGATGTATCGTCTTATTTTTCCACAAACTGCCATGAATTGGCCCAAAAATATTGAAAACTGTTGCTTTCTAAGCCTTTTGATTATATTGCTTAATTTTTTGTTTTAAATGTAGATTTTGTGTGATTTACGATGTCATTTTTTGAAATATTGTAATTTGTATTGATAATTTGAATATCAGGCTTTAAAAGCGCCATATTTAAGTAGAATAGCTCCAAACCTACATAGGAACAGCTTAAAATTGCCATTTCCGTTTGAATAAAATGTGAAACAGCCATGTATTTTATGTGATTTTTTGCAAATATCGATGATTCTGGGGGGGGGGGCGATTTATTTTTGGTTTTATGTGGGCATGTTTTTCTGTTTATTCAGCCTGATCATTTGAAAAACTAAACTTTTATTATATGTGTCATGAACTGGCTACAAATAGGCAGGTTTTGGTAAGAAATATATATATTTTTTAAAAAGGAGGTAAATATTGATTTTTTTTCACTGTTTTACGTTTTTAGCTTGGATATTTCTGTTGCCAGACACGTAGTTCAAGGTAAAAAAATGTGTAACCGTTTTATGATGTTTAGTACCACGGCAAAACAACAGTTACCAAATTTAGAAATCATGCAAAAGGAAAAATATATTGGTAAATATTCAATAGGTGCAAAAACTCCCAAAATTGGCCATTAGGTCCTCATTCAGTTTATTTACTTTTTAAAGGCCGCCACTAATTGCGAGTACTCAATTCCTTTACTGTCCTTTAAGCAAATATTACAGCTTCAAAACTACACATTTTAACACTTTGTTCTGTTATTTACAAATTCCACTGAAAGATTTTGGAATTTATAAAAAAAAAAATTAAAAAAATTTTTTGTCCAAAAATTTTTCTCATAGGTACAAGATTTCAAATGAAGGAAATATAAGTGCTGTAACATGCTCTTTACAATAACTATTACTGGTTACGGAAACAAAATAACTTTCAAAATAAAAAAGTTACAACCCTTCAAGTTTTAATTTTTTTGTTTGACAAAAATCCAATTATCATAATTTGGTAGCAATCTTAAATGCACTGCGAAATTGTTATGCATCGTTCGATTTGGCTCATTTTTCCCAAGTTTATTTCCTATACAGCATTGTTTAAGAAAATATAACTTTGATTAAGAATTTCAAAAATAATTGCCCCATATAAGGAACAAGACCACAATTACTTCCGCCTTCATTGCCCAATAACAGGAAGACTATTAGCATGGCAGCTGTACTTTTTCGATAATGTTATGATTGTTCCGGGCAATCAGTAATAAACTTGTGGCATACTTATGTTCCCAAAGGGTTGTACTAGAGACATGCTTAAACTCCTTGCAATCAAGCGTATTGTTTTTGAGAAATATGACGTCAAAGTTCAGTAATTTTTTCATGTGATCGAGCGACTTCGAGATCCATGGGTGCCCCTGTTTGATGCGAGATAGCAAAAAATCCAATTGGTCAACCCCCAAATATTTTGGTGTTTTTTGCCTTCTCAAGGGTTAGTTTGAAGGATTTAATAAAGCTTGATTTCCCAGCAATGTTGTAGAAGACGTCAGATTTCGAAATTCTATAAAGAAACATATAAGTAAATTAATTGTGGTCTTAGGCCTGATATGGCATATATGAAAGTGGGAGGTCTAGGACTATAGAAGGATGTATCGTCTTATTTTTCCACAAACTGCCATGAATTGGCCCAAAAATATTGAAAACTGTTGCTTTCTAAGCCTTTTGATTATATTGCTTAAATTTTTGTTTTAAATGTAGATTTTGTGTGATTTACGATGTCATTTTTTGAAATATTGTAATTTGTATTGATAATTTGAATATCAGGCTTTAAAAGCGCCATATTTAAGTAGAATAGCTCCAAACCTACATAGGAACAGCTTAAAATTGCCATTTCCGTTTGAATAAAGTGTGAAACAGCCATGTATTTTATGTGATTTTTTGCAAATATCGATGATTCTGGGGGGGGGGGGCGATTTATTTTTGGTTTTATGTGGGCATGTTTTTCTGTTTATTCAGCCTGATCATTTGAAAAACTAAACTTTTATTATATGTGTCATGAACTGGCTACAAATAGGCAGGTTTTGGTAAGAAATATATATATTTTTTAAAAAGGAGGTAAATATTGATTTTTTTTCACTGTTTTACGTTTTTAGCTTGGATATTTCTGTTGCCAGACACGTAGTTCAAGGTAAAAAAATGTGTAACCGTTTTATGATGTTTAGTACCACGGCAAAACAACAGTTACCAAATTTAGAAATCATGCAAAAGGAAAAATATATTGGTAAATATTCAATAGGTGCAAAAACTCCCAAAATTGGCCATTAGGTCCTCATTCAGTTTATTTACTTTTTAAAGGCCGCCACTAATTGCGAGTACTCAATTCCTTTACTGTCCTTTAAGCAAATATTACAGCTTCAAAACTACACATTTTAACACTTTGTTCTGTTATTTACAAATTCCACTGAAAGATTTTGGAATTTATAAAAAAAAAAATTAAAAAAATTTTTTGTCCAAAAATTTTTCTCATAGGTACAAGATTTCAAATGAAGGAAATATAAGTGCTGTAACATGCTCTTTACAATAACTATTACTGGTTACGGAAACAAAATAACTTTCAAAATAAAAAAGTTACAACCCTTCAAGTTTTAATTTTTTTGTTTGACAAAAATCCAATTATCATAATTTGGTAGCAATCTTAAATGCACTGCGAAATTGTTATGCATCGTTCGATTTGGCTCATTTTTCCCAAGTTTATTTCCTATACAGCATTGTTTAAGAAAATATAACTTTGATTAAGAATTTCAAAAATAATTGCCCCATATAAGGAACAAGACCACAATTACTTCCGCCTTCATTGCCCAATAACAGGAAGACTATTAGCATGGCAGCTGTACTTTTTCGATAATGTTATGATTGTTCCGGGCAATCAGTAATAAACTTGTGGCATACTTATGTTCCCAAAGGGTTGTACTAGAGACATGCTTAAACTCCTTGCAATCAAGCGTATTGTTTTTGAGAAATATGACGTCAAAGTTCAGTAATTTTTTCATGTGATCGAGCGACTTCGAGATCCATGGGTGCCCCTGTTTGATGCGAGATAGCAAAAAATCCAATTGGTCAACCCCCAAATATTTTGGTGTTTTTTGCCTTCTCAAGGGTTAGTTTGAAGGATTTAATAAAGCTTGATTTCCCAGCAATGTTGTAGAAGACGTCAGATTTCGAAATTCTATAAAGAAACATATAAGTAAATTAATTGTGGTCTTAGGCCTGATATGGCATATATGAAAGTGGGAGGTCTAGGACTATAGAAGGATGTATCGTCTTATTTTTCCACAAACTGCCATGAATTGGCCCAAAAATATTGAAAACTGTTGCTTTCTAAGCCTTTTGATTATATTGCTTAAATTTTTGTTTTAAATGTAGATTTTGTGTGATTTACGATGTCATTTTTTGAAATATTGTAATTTGTATTGATAATTTGAATATCAGGCTTTAAAAGCGCCATATTTAAGTAGAATAGCTCCAAACCTACATAGGAACAGCTTAAAATTGCCATTTCCGTTTGAATAAAGTGTGAAACAGCCATGTATTTTATGTGATTTTTTGCAAATATCGATGATTCTGGGGGGGGGGGGGCGATTTATTTTTGGTTTTATGTGGGCATGTTTTTCTGTTTATTCAGCCTGATCATTTGAAAAACTAAACTTTTATTATATGTGTCATGAACTGGCTACAAATAGGCAGGTTTTGGTAAGAAATATATATATTTTTTAAAAAGGAGGTAAATATTGATTTTTTTTCACTGTTTTACGTTTTTAGCTTGGATATTTCTGTTGCCAGACACGTAGTTCAAGGTAAAAAAATGTGTAACCGTTTTATGATGTTTAGTACCACGGCAAAACAACAGTTACCAAATTTAGAAATCATGCAAAAGGAAAAATATATTGGTAAATATTCAATAGGTGCAAAAACTCCCAAAATTGGCCATTAGGTCCTCATTCAGTTTATTTACTTTTTAAAGGCCGCCACTAATTGCGAGTACTCAATTCCTTTACTGTCCTTTAAGCAAATATTACAGCTTCAAAACTACACATTTTAACACTTTGTTCTGTTATTTACAAATTCCACTGAAAGATTTTGGAATTTATAAAAAAAAAAATTAAAAAAATTTTTTGTCCAAAAATTTTTCTCATAGGTACAAGATTTCAAATGAAGGAAATATAAGTGCTGTAACATGCTCTTTACAATAACTATTACTGGTTACGGAAACAAAATAACTTTCAAAATAAAAAAGTTACAACCCTTCAAGTTTTAATTTTTTTGTTTGACAAAAATCCAATTATCATAATTTGGTAGCAATCTTAAATGCACTGCGAAATTGTTATGCATCGTTCGATTTGGCTCATTTTTCCCAAGTTTATTTCCTATACAGCATTGTTTAAGAAAATATAACTTTGATTAAGAATTTCAAAAATAATTGCCCCATATAAGGAACAAGACCACAATTACTTCCGCCTTCATTGCCCAATAACAGGAAGACTATTAGCATGGCAGCTGTACTTTTTCGATAATGTTATGATTGTTCCGGGCAATCAGTAATAAACTTGTGGCATACTTATGTTCCCAAAGGGTTGTACTAGAGACATGCTTAAACTCCTTGCAATCAAGCGTATTGTTTTTGAGAAATATGACGTCAAAGTTCAGTAATTTTTTCATGTGATCGAGCGACTTCGAGATCCATGGGTGCCCCTGTTTGATGCGAGATAGCAAAAAATCCAATTGGTCAACCCCCAAATATTTTGGTGTTTTTTGCCTTCTCAAGGGTTAGTTTGAAGGATTTAATAAAGCTTGATTTCCCAGCAATGTTGTAGAAGACGTCAGATTTCGAAATTCTATAAAGAAACATATAAGTAAATTAATTGTGGTCTTAGGCCTGATATGGCATATATGAAAGTGGGAGGTCTAGGACTATAGAAGGATGTATCGTCTTATTTTTCCACAAACTGCCATGAATTGGCCCAAAAATATTGAAAACTGTTGCTTTCTAAGCCTTTTGATTATATTGCTTAAATTTTTGTTTTAAATGTAGATTTTGTGTGATTTACGATGTCATTTTTTGAAATATTGTAATTTGTATTGATAATTTGAATATCAGGCTTTAAAAGCGCCATATTTAAGTAGAATAGCTCCAAACCTACATAGGAACAGCTTAAAATTGCCATTTCCGTTTGAATAAAGTGTGAAACAGCCATGTATTTTATGTGATTTTTTGCAAATATCGATGATTCTGGGGGGGGGGGGCGATTTATTTTTGGTTTTATGTGGGCATGTTTTTCTGTTTATTCAGCCTGATCATTTGAAAAACTAAACTTTTATTATATGTGTCATGAACTGGCTACAAATAGGCAGGTTTTGGTAAGAAATATATATATTTTTTAAAAAGGAGGTAAATATTGATTTTTTTTCACTGTTTTACGTTTTTAGCTTGGATATTTCTGTTGCCAGACACGTAGTTCAAGGTAAAAAAATGTGTAACCGTTTTATGATGTTTAGTACCACGGCAAAACAACAGTTACCAAATTTAGAAATCATGCAAAAGGAAAAATATATTGGTAAATATTCAATAGGTGCAAAAACTCCCAAAATTGGCCATTAGGTCCTCATTCAGTTTATTTACTTTTTAAAGGCCGCCACTAATTGCGAGTACTCAATTCCTTTACTGTCCTTTAAGCAAATATTACAGCTTCAAAACTACACATTTTAACACTTTGTTCTGTTATTTACAAATTCCACTGAAAGATTTTGGAATTTATAAAAAAAAAAATTAAAAAAATTTTTTGTCCAAAAATTTTTCTCATAGGTACAAGATTTCAAATGAAGGAAATATAAGTGCTGTAACATGCTCTTTACAATAACTATTACTGGTTACGGAAACAAAATAACTTTCAAAATAAAAAAGTTACAACCCTTCAAGTTTTAATTTTTTTGTTTGACAAAAATCCAATTATCATAATTTGGTAGCAATCTTAAATGCACTGCGAAATTGTTATGCATCGTTCGATTTGGCTCATTTTTCCCAAGTTTATTTCCTATACAGCATTGTTTAAGAAAATATAACTTTGATTAAGAATTTCAAAAATAATTGCCCCATATAAGGAACAAGACCACAATTACTTCCGCCTTCATTGCCCAATAACAGGAAGACTATTAGCATGGCAGCTGTACTTTTTCGATAATGTTATGATTGTTCCGGGCAATCAGTAATAAACTTGTGGCATACTTATGTTCCCAAAGGGTTGTACTAGAGACATGCTTAAACTCCTTGCAATCAAGCGTATTGTTTTTGAGAAATATGACGTCAAAGTTCAGTAATTTTTTCATGTGATCGAGCGACTTCGAGATCCATGGGTGCCCCTGTTTGATGCGAGATAGCAAAAAATCCAATTGGTCAACCCCCAAATATTTTGGTGTTTTTTGCCTTCTCAAGGGTTAGTTTGAAGGATTTAATAAAGCTTGATTTCCCAGCAATGTTGTAGAAGACGTCAGATTTCGAAATTCTATAAAGAAACATATAAGTAAATTAATTGTGGTCTTAGGCCTGATATGGCATATATGAAAGTGGGAGGTCTAGGACTATAGAAGGATGTATCGTCTTATTTTTCCACAAACTGCCATGAATTGGCCCAAAAATATTGAAAACTGTTGCTTTCTAAGCCTTTTGATTATATTGCTTAAATTTTTGTTTTAAATGTAGATTTTGTGTGATTTACGATGTCATTTTTTGAAATATTGTAATTTGTATTGATAATTTGAATATCAGGCTTTAAAAGCGCCATATTTAAGTAGAATAGCTCCAAACCTACATAGGAACAGCTTAAAATTGCCATTTCCGTTTGAATAAAGTGTGAAACAGCCATGTATTTTATGTGATTTTTTGCAAATATCGATGATTCTGGGGGGGGGGGGCGATTTATTTTTGGTTTTATGTGGGCATGTTTTTCTGTTTATTCAGCCTGATCATTTGAAAAACTAAACTTTTATTATATGTGTCATGAACTGGCTACAAATAGGCAGGTTTTGGTAAGAAATATATATATTTTTTAAAAAGGAGGTAAATATTGATTTTTTTTCACTGTTTTACGTTTTTAGCTTGGATATTTCTGTTGCCAGACACGTAGTTCAAGGTAAAAAAATGTGTAACCGTTTTATGATGTTTAGTACCACGGCAAAACAACAGTTACCAAATTTAGAAATCATGCAAAAGGAAAAATATATTGGTAAATATTCAATAGGTGCAAAAACTCCCAAAATTGGCCATTAGGTCCTCATTCAGTTTATTTACTTTTTAAAGGCCGCCACTAATTGCGAGTACTCAATTCCTTTACTGTCCTTTAAGCAAATATTACAGCTTCAAAACTACACATTTTAACACTTTGTTCTGTTATTTACAAATTCCACTGAAAGATTTTGGAATTTATAAAAAAAAAAATTAAAAAAATTTTTTGTCCAAAAATTTTTCTCATAGGTACAAGATTTCAAATGAAGGAAATATAAGTGCTGTAACATGCTCTTTACAATAACTATTACTGGTTACGGAAACAAAATAACTTTCAAAATAAAAAAGTTACAACCCTTCAAGTTTTAATTTTTTTGTTTGACAAAAATCCAATTATCATAATTTGGTAGCAATCTTAAATGCACTGCGAAATTGTTATGCATCGTTCGATTTGGCTCATTTTTCCCAAGTTTATTTCCTATACAGCATTGTTTAAGAAAATATAACTTTGATTAAGAATTTCAAAAATAATTGCCCCATATAAGGAACAAGACCACAATTACTTCCGCCTTCATTGCCCAATAACAGGAAGACTATTAGCATGGCAGCTGTACTTTTTCGATAATGTTATGATTGTTCCGGGCAATCAGTAATAAACTTGTGGCATACTTATGTTCCCAAAGGGTTGTACTAGAGACATGCTTAAACTCCTTGCAATCAAGCGTATTGTTTTTGAGAAATATGACGTCAAAGTTCAGTAATTTTTTCATGTGATCGAGCGACTTCGAGATCCATGGGTGCCCCTGTTTGATGCGAGATAGCAAAAAATCCAATTGGTCAACCCCCAAATATTTTGGTGTTTTTTGCCTTCTCAAGGGTTAGTTTGAAGGATTTAATAAAGCTTGATTTCCCAGCAATGTTGTAGAAGACGTCAGATTTCGAAATTCTATAAAGAAACATATAAGTAAATTAATTGTGGTCTTAGGCCTGATATGGCATATATGAAAGTGGGAGGTCTAGGACTATAGAAGGATGTATCGTCTTATTTTTCCACAAACTGCCATGAATTGGCCCAAAAATATTGAAAACTGTTGCTTTCTAAGCCTTTTGATTATATTGCTTAAATTTTTGTTTTAAATGTAGATTTTGTGTGATTTACGATGTCATTTTTTGAAATATTGTAATTTGTATTGATAATTTGAATATCAGGCTTTAAAAGCGCCATATTTAAGTAGAATAGCTCCAAACCTACATAGGAACAGCTTAAAATTGCCATTTCCGTTTGAATAAAGTGTGAAACAGCCATGTATTTTATGTGATTTTTTGCAAATATCGATGATTCTGGGGGGGGGGGGCGATTTATTTTTGGTTTTATGTGGGCATGTTTTTCTGTTTATTCAGCCTGATCATTTGAAAAACTAAACTTTTATTATATGTGTCATGAACTGGCTACAAATAGGCAGGTTTTGGTAAGAAATATATATATTTTTTAAAAAGGAGGTAAATATTGATTTTTTTTCACTGTTTTACGTTTTTAGCTTGGATATTTCTGTTGCCAGACACGTAGTTCAAGGTAAAAAAATGTGTAACCGTTTTATGATGTTTAGTACCACGGCAAAACAACAGTTACCAAATTTAGAAATCATGCAAAAGGAAAAATATATTGGTAAATATTCAATAGGTGCAAAAACTCCCAAAATTGGCCATTAGGTCCTCATTCAGTTTATTTACTTTTTAAAGGCCGCCACTAATTGCGAGTACTCAATTCCTTTACTGTCCTTTAAGCAAATATTACAGCTTCAAAACTACACATTTTAACACTTTGTTCTGTTATTTACAAATTCCACTGAAAGATTTTGGAATTTATAAAAAAAAAAATTAAAAAAATTTTTTGTCCAAAAATTTTTCTCATAGGTACAAGATTTCAAATGAAGGAAATATAAGTGCTGTAACATGCTCTTTACAATAACTATTACTGGTTACGGAAACAAAATAACTTTCAAAATAAAAAAGTTACAACCCTTCAAGTTTTAATTTTTTTGTTTGACAAAAATCCAATTATCATAATTTGGTAGCAATCTTAAATGCACTGCGAAATTGTTATGCATCGTTCGATTTGGCTCATTTTTCCCAAGTTTATTTCCTATACAGCATTGTTTAAGAAAATATAACTTTGATTAAGAATTTCAAAAATAATTGCCCCATATAAGGAACAAGACCACAATTACTTCCGCCTTCATTGCCCAATAACAGGAAGACTATTAGCATGGCAGCTGTACTTTTTCGATAATGTTATGATTGTTCCGGGCAATCAGTAATAAACTTGTGGCATACTTATGTTCCCAAAGGGTTGTACTAGAGACATGCTTAAACTCCTTGCAATCAAGCGTATTGTTTTTGAGAAATATGACGTCAAAGTTCAGTAATTTTTTCATGTGATCGAGCGACTTCGAGATCCATGGGTGCCCCTGTTTGATGCGAGATAGCAAAAAATCCAATTGGTCAACCCCCAAATATTTTGGTGTTTTTTGCCTTCTCAAGGGTTAGTTTGAAGGATTTAATAAAGCTTGATTTCCCAGCAATGTTGTAGAAGACGTCAGATTTCGAAATTCTATAAAGAAACATATAAGTAAATTAATTGTGGTCTTAGGCCTGATATGGCATATATGAAAGTGGGAGGTCTAGGACTATAGAAGGATGTATCGTCTTATTTTTCCACAAACTGCCATGAATTGGCCCAAAAATATTGAAAACTGTTGCTTTCTAAGCCTTTTGATTATATTGCTTAAATTTTTGTTTTAAATGTAGATTTTGTGTGATTTACGATGTCATTTTTTGAAATATTGTAATTTGTATTGATAATTTGAATATCAGGCTTTAAAAGCGCCATATTTAAGTAGAATAGCTCCAAACCTACATAGGAACAGCTTAAAATTGCCATTTCCGTTTGAATAAAGTGTGAAACAGCCATGTATTTTATGTGATTTTTTGCAAATATCGATGATTCTGGGGGGGGGGGGCGATTTATTTTTGGTTTTATGTGGGCATGTTTTTCTGTTTATTCAGCCTGATCATTTGAAAAACTAAACTTTTATTATATGTGTCATGAACTGGCTACAAATAGGCAGGTTTTGGTAAGAAATATATATATTTTTTAAAAAGGAGGTAAATATTGATTTTTTTTCACTGTTTTACGTTTTTAGCTTGGATATTTCTGTTGCCAGACACGTAGTTCAAGGTAAAAAAATGTGTAACCGTTTTATGATGTTTAGTACCACGGCAAAACAACAGTTACCAAATTTAGAAATCATGCAAAAGGAAAAATATATTGGTAAATATTCAATAGGTGCAAAAACTCCCAAAATTGGCCATTAGGTCCTCATTCAGTTTATTTACTTTTTAAAGGCCGCCACTAATTGCGAGTACTCAATTCCTTTACTGTCCTTTAAGCAAATATTACAGCTTCAAAACTACACATTTTAACACTTTGTTCTGTTATTTACAAATTCCACTGAAAGATTTTGGAATTTATAAAAAAAAAAATTAAAAAAATTTTTTGTCCAAAAATTTTTCTCATAGGTACAAGATTTCAAATGAAGGAAATATAAGTGCTGTAACATGCTCTTTACAATAACTATTACTGGTTACGGAAACAAAATAACTTTCAAAATAAAAAAGTTACAACCCTTCAAGTTTTAATTTTTTTGTTTGACAAAAATCCAATTATCATAATTTGGTAGCAATCTTAAATGCACTGCGAAATTGTTATGCATCGTTCGATTTGGCTCATTTTTCCCAAGTTTATTTCCTATACAGCATTGTTTAAGAAAATATAACTTTGATTAAGAATTTCAAAAATAATTGCCCCATATAAGGAACAAGACCACAATTACTTCCGCCTTCATTGCCCAATAACAGGAAGACTATTAGCATGGCAGCTGTACTTTTTCGATAATGTTATGATTGTTCCGGGCAATCAGTAATAAACTTGTGGCATACTTATGTTCCCAAAGGGTTGTACTAGAGACATGCTTAAACTCCTTGCAATCAAGCGTATTGTTTTTGAGAAATATGACGTCAAAGTTCAGTAATTTTTTCATGTGATCGAGCGACTTCGAGATCCATGGGTGCCCCTGTTTGATGCGAGATAGCAAAAAATCCAATTGGTCAACCCCCAAATATTTTGGTGTTTTTTGCCTTCTCAAGGGTTAGTTTGAAGGATTTAATAAAGCTTGATTTCCCAGCAATGTTGTAGAAGACGTCAGATTTCGAAATTCTATAAAGAAACATATAAGTAAATTAATTGTGGTCTTAGGCCTGATATGGCATATATGAAAGTGGGAGGTCTAGGACTATAGAAGGATGTATCGTCTTATTTTTCCACAAACTGCCATGAATTGGCCCAAAAATATTGAAAACTGTTGCTTTCTAAGCCTTTTGATTATATTGCTTAAATTTTTGTTTTAAATGTAGATTTTGTGTGATTTACGATGTCATTTTTTGAAATATTGTAATTTGTATTGATAATTTGAATATCAGGCTTTAAAAGCGCCATATTTAAGTAGAATAGCTCCAAACCTACATAGGAACAGCTTAAAATTGCCATTTCCGTTTGAATAAAGTGTGAAACAGCCATGTATTTTATGTGATTTTTTGCAAATATCGATGATTCTGGGGGGGGGGGGCGATTTATTTTTGGTTTTATGTGGGCATGTTTTTCTGTTTATTCAGCCTGATCATTTGAAAAACTAAACTTTTATTATATGTGTCATGAACTGGCTACAAATAGGCAGGTTTTGGTAAGAAATATATATATTTTTTAAAAAGGAGGTAAATATTGATTTTTTTTCACTGTTTTACGTTTTTAGCTTGGATATTTCTGTTGCCAGACACGTAGTTCAAGGTAAAAAAATGTGTAACCGTTTTATGATGTTTAGTACCACGGCAAAACAACAGTTACCAAATTTAGAAATCATGCAAAAGGAAAAATATATTGGTAAATATTCAATAGGTGCAAAAACTCCCAAAATTGGCCATTAGGTCCTCATTCAGTTTATTTACTTTTTAAAGGCCGCCACTAATTGCGAGTACTCAATTCCTTTACTGTCCTTTAAGCAAATATTACAGCTTCAAAACTACACATTTTAACACTTTGTTCTGTTATTTACAAATTCCACTGAAAGATTTTGGAATTTATAAAAAAAAAAATTAAAAAAATTTTTTGTCCAAAAATTTTTCTCATAGGTACAAGATTTCAAATGAAGGAAATATAAGTGCTGTAACATGCTCTTTACAATAACTATTACTGGTTACGGAAACAAAATAACTTTCAAAATAAAAAAGTTACAACCCTTCAAGTTTTAATTTTTTTGTTTGACAAAAATCCAATTATCATAATTTGGTAGCAATCTTAAATGCACTGCGAAATTGTTATGCATCGTTCGATTTGGCTCATTTTTCCCAAGTTTATTTCCTATACAGCATTGTTTAAGAAAATATAACTTTGATTAAGAATTTCAAAAATAATTGCCCCATATAAGGAACAAGACCACAATTACTTCCGCCTTCATTGCCCAATAACAGGAAGACTATTAGCATGGCAGCTGTACTTTTTCGATAATGTTATGATTGTTCCGGGCAATCAGTAATAAACTTGTGGCATACTTATGTTCCCAAAGGGTTGTACTAGAGACATGCTTAAACTCCTTGCAATCAAGCGTATTGTTTTTGAGAAATATGACGTCAAAGTTCAGTAATTTTTTCATGTGATCGAGCGACTTCGAGATCCATGGGTGCCCCTGTTTGATGCGAGATAGCAAAAAATCCAATTGGTCAACCCCCAAATATTTTGGTGTTTTTTGCCTTCTCAAGGGTTAGTTTGAAGGATTTAATAAAGCTTGATTTCCCAGCAATGTTGTAGAAGACGTCAGATTTCGAAATTCTATAAAGAAACATATAAGTAAATTAATTGTGGTCTTAGGCCTGATATGGCATATATGAAAGTGGGAGGTCTAGGACTATAGAAGGATGTATCGTCTTATTTTTCCACAAACTGCCATGAATTGGCCCAAAAATATTGAAAACTGTTGCTTTCTAAGCCTTTTGATTATATTGCTTAAATTTTTGTTTTAAATGTAGATTTTGTGTGATTTACGATGTCATTTTTTGAAATATTGTAATTTGTATTGATAATTTGAATATCAGGCTTTAAAAGCGCCATATTTAAGTAGAATAGCTCCAAACCTACATAGGAACAGCTTAAAATTGCCATTTCCGTTTGAATAAAGTGTGAAACAGCCATGTATTTTATGTGATTTTTTGCAAATATCGATGATTCTGGGGGGGGGGGGGCGATTTATTTTTGGTTTTATGTGGGCATGTTTTTCTGTTTATTCAGCCTGATCATTTGAAAAACTAAACTTTTATTATATGTGTCATGAACTGGCTACAAATAGGCAGGTTTTGGTAAGAAATATATATATTTTTTAAAAAGGAGGTAAATATTGATTTTTTTTCACTGTTTTACGTTTTTAGCTTGGATATTTCTGTTGCCAGACACGTAGTTCAAGGTAAAAAAATGTGTAACCGTTTTATGATGTTTAGTACCACGGCAAAACAACAGTTACCAAATTTAGAAATCATGCAAAAGGAAAAATATATTGGTAAATATTCAATAGGTGCAAAAACTCCCAAAATTGGCCATTAGGTCCTCATTCAGTTTATTTACTTTTTAAAGGCCGCCACTAATTGCGAGTACTCAATTCCTTTACTGTCCTTTAAGCAAATATTACAGCTTCAAAACTACACATTTTAACACTTTGTTCTGTTATTTACAAATTCCACTGAAAGATTTTGGAATTTATAAAAAAAAAAATTAAAAAAATTTTTTGTCCAAAAATTTTTCTCATAGGTACAAGATTTCAAATGAAGGAAATATAAGTGCTGTAACATGCTCTTTACAATAACTATTACTGGTTACGGAAACAAAATAACTTTCAAAATAAAAAAGTTACAACCCTTCAAGTTTTAATTTTTTTGTTTGACAAAAATCCAATTATCATAATTTGGTAGCAATCTTAAATGCACTGCGAAATTGTTATGCATCGTTCGATTTGGCTCATTTTTCCCAAGTTTATTTCCTATACAGCATTGTTTAAGAAAATATAACTTTGATTAAGAATTTCAAAAATAATTGCCCCATATAAGGAACAAGACCACAATTACTTCCGCCTTCATTGCCCAATAACAGGAAGACTATTAGCATGGCAGCTGTACTTTTTCGATAATGTTATGATTGTTCCGGGCAATCAGTAATAAACTTGTGGCATACTTATGTTCCCAAAGGGTTGTACTAGAGACATGCTTAAACTCCTTGCAATCAAGCGTATTGTTTTTGAGAAATATGACGTCAAAGTTCAGTAATTTTTTCATGTGATCGAGCGACTTCGAGATCCATGGGTGCCCCTGTTTGATGCGAGATAGCAAAAAATCCAATTGGTCAACCCCCAAATATTTTGGTGTTTTTTGCCTTCTCAAGGGTTAGTTTGAAGGATTTAATAAAGCTTGATTTCCCAGCAATGTTGAGAAGACGTCAGATTTCGAAATTCTATAAAGAAACATATAAGTAAATTAATTGTGGTCTTAGGCCTGATATGGCATATATGAAAGTGGGAGGTCTAGGACTATAGAAGGATGTATCGTCTTATTTTTCCACAAACTGCCATGAATTGGCCCAAAAATATTGAAAACTGTTGCTTTCTAAGCCTTTTGATTATATTGCTTAAATTTTTGTTTTAAATGTAGATTTTGTGTGATTTACGATGTCATTTTTTGAAATATTGTAATTTGTATTGATAATTTGAATATCAGGCTTTAAAAGCGCCATATTTAAGTAGAATAGCTCCAAACCTACATAGGAACAGCTTAAAATTGCCATTTCCGTTTGAATAAAGTGTGAAACAGCCATGTATTTTATGTGATTTTTTGCAAATATCGATGATTCTGGGGGGGGGGGCGATTTATTTTTGGTTTTATGTGGGCATGTTTTTCTGTTTATTCAGCCTGATCATTTGAAAAACTAAACTTTTATTATATGTGTCATGAACTGGCTACAAATAGGCAGGTTTTGGTAAGAAATATATATATTTTTTAAAAAGGAGGTAAATATTGATTTTTTTTCACTGTTTTACGTTTTTAGCTTGGATATTTCTGTTGCCAGACACGTAGTTCAAGGTAAAAAAATGTGTAACCGTTTTATGATGTTTAGTACCACGGCAAAACAACAGTTACCAAATTTAGAAATCATGCAAAAGGAAAAATATATTGGTAAATATTCAATAGGTGCAAAAACTCCCAAAATTGGCCATTAGGTCCTCATTCAGTTTATTTACTTTTTAAAGGCCGCCACTAATTGCGAGTACTCAATTCCTTTACTGTCCTTTAAGCAAATATTACAGCTTCAAAACTACACATTTTAACACTTTGTTCTGTTATTTACAAATTCCACTGAAAGATTTTGGAATTTATAAAAAAAAAAATTAAAAAAATTTTTTGTCCAAAAATTTTTCTCATAGGTACAAGATTTCAAATGAAGGAAATATAAGTGCTGTAACATGCTCTTTACAATAACTATTACTGGTTACGGAAACAAAATAACTTTCAAAATAAAAAAGTTACAACCCTTCAAGTTTTAATTTTTTTGTTTGACAAAAATCCAATTATCATAATTTGGTAGCAATCTTAAATGCACTGCGAAATTGTTATGCATCGTTCGATTTGGCTCATTTTTCCCAAGTTTATTTCCTATACAGCATTGTTTAAGAAAATATAACTTTGATTAAGAATTTCAAAAATAATTGCCCCATATAAGGAACAAGACCACAATTACTTCCGCCTTCATTGCCCAATAACAGGAAGACTATTAGCATGGCAGCTGTACTTTTTCGATAATGTTATGATTGTTCCGGGCAATCAGTAATAAACTTGTGGCATACTTATGTTCCCAAAGGGTTGTACTAGAGACATGCTTAAACTCCTTGCAATCAAGCGTATTGTTTTTGAGAAATATGACGTCAAAGTTCAGTAATTTTTTCATGTGATCGAGCGACTTCGAGATCCATGGGTGCCCCTGTTTGATGCGAGATAGCAAAAAATCCAATTGGTCAACCCCCAAATATTTTGGTGTTTTTTGCCTTCTCAAGGGTTAGTTTGAAGGATTTAATAAAGCTTGATTTCCCAGCAATGTTGTAGAAGACGTCAGATTTCGAAATTCTATAAAGAAACATATAAGTAAATTAATTGTGGTCTTAGGCCTGATATGGCATATATGAAAGTGGGAGGTCTAGGACTATAGAAGGATGTATCGTCTTATTTTTCCACAAACTGCCATGAATTGGCCCAAAAATATTGAAAACTGTTGCTTTCTAAGCCTTTTGATTATATTGCTTAAATTTTTGTTTTAAATGTAGATTTTGTGTGATTTACGATGTCATTTTTTGAAATATTGTAATTTGTATTGATAATTTGAATATCAGGCTTTAAAAGCGCCATATTTAAGTAGAATAGCTCCAAACCTACATAGGAACAGCTTAAAATTGCCATTTCCGTTTGAATAAAGTGTGAAACAGCCATGTATTTTATGTGATTTTTTGCAAATATCGATGATTCTGGGGGGGGGGGGGCGATTTATTTTTGGTTTTATGTGGGCATGTTTTTCTGTTTATTCAGCCTGATCATTTGAAAAACTAAACTTTTATTATATGTGTCATGAACTGGCTACAAATAGGCAGGTTTTGGTAAGAAATATATATATTTTTTAAAAAGGAGGTAAATATTGATTTTTTTTCACTGTTTTACGTTTTTAGCTTGGATATTTCTGTTGCCAGACACGTAGTTCAAGGTAAAAAAATGTGTAACCGTTTTATGATGTTTAGTACCACGGCAAAACAACAGTTACCAAATTTAGAAATCATGCAAAAGGAAAAATATATTGGTAAATATTCAATAGGTGCAAAAACTCCCAAAATTGGCCATTAGGTCCTCATTCAGTTTATTTACTTTTTAAAGGCCGCCACTAATTGCGAGTACTCAATTCCTTTACTGTCCTTTAAGCAAATATTACAGCTTCAAAACTACACATTTTAACACTTTGTTCTGTTATTTACAAATTCCACTGAAAGATTTTGGAATTTATAAAAAAAAAAATTAAAAAAATTTTTTGTCCAAAAATTTTTCTCATAGGTACAAGATTTCAAATGAAGGAAATATAAGTGCTGTAACATGCTCTTTACAATAACTATTACTGGTTACGGAAACAAAATAACTTTCAAAATAAAAAAGTTACAACCCTTCAAGTTTTAATTTTTTTGTTTGACAAAAATCCAATTATCATAATTTGGTAGCAATCTTAAATGCACTGCGAAATTGTTATGCATCGTTCGATTTGGCTCATTTTTCCCAAGTTTATTTCCTATACAGCATTGTTTAAGAAAATATAACTTTGATTAAGAATTTCAAAAATAATTGCCCCATATAAGGAACAAGACCACAATTACTTCCGCCTTCATTGCCCAATAACAGGAAGACTATTAGCATGGCAGCTGTACTTTTTCGATAATGTTATGATTGTTCCGGGCAATCAGTAATAAACTTGTGGCATACTTATGTTCCCAAAGGGTTGTACTAGAGACATGCTTAAACTCCTTGCAATCAAGCGTATTGTTTTTGAGAAATATGACGTCAAAGTTCAGTAATTTTTTCATGTGATCGAGCGACTTCCGAGATCCATGGGTGCCCCTGTTTGATGCGAGATAGCAAAAAATCCAATTGGTCAACCCCCAAATATTTTGGTGTTTTTTGCCTTCTCAAGGGTTAGTTTGAAGGATTTAATAAAGCTTGATTTCCCAGCAATGTTGTAGAAGACGTCAGATTTCGAAATTCTATAAAGAAACATATAAGTAAATTAATTGTGGTCTTAGGCCTGATATGGCATATATGAAAGTGGGAGGTCTAGGACTATAGAAGGATGTATCGTCTTATTTTTCCACAAACTGCCATGAATTGGCCCAAAAATATTGAAAACTGTTGCTTTCTAAGCCTTTTGATTATATTGCTTAAATTTTTGTTTTAAATGTAGATTTTGTGTGATTTACGATGTCATTTTTTGAAATATTGTAATTTGTATTGATAATTTGAATATCAGGCTTTAAAAGCGCCATATTTAAGTAGAATAGCTCCAAACCTACATAGGAACAGCTTAAAATTGCCATTTCCGTTTGAATAAAGTGTGAAACAGCCATGTATTTTATGTGATTTTTTGCAAATATCGATGATTCTGGGGGGGGGGGGCGATTTATTTTTGGTTTTATGTGGGCATGTTTTTCTGTTTATTCAGCCTGATCATTTGAAAAACTAAACTTTTATTATATGTGTCATGAACTGGCTACAAATAGGCAGGTTTTGGTAAGAAATATATATATTTTTTAAAAAGGAGGTAAATATTGATTTTTTTTCACTGTTTTACGTTTTTAGCTTGGATATTTCTGTTGCCAGACACGTAGTTCAAGGTAAAAAAATGTGTAACCGTTTTATGATGTTTAGTACCACGGCAAAACAACAGTTACCAAATTTAGAAATCATGCAAAAGGAAAAATATATTGGTAAATATTCAATAGGTGCAAAAACTCCCAAAATTGGCCATTAGGTCCTCATTCAGTTTATTTACTTTTTAAAGGCCGCCACTAATTGCGAGTACTCAATTCCTTTACTGTCCTTTAAGCAAATATTACAGCTTCAAAACTACACATTTTAACACTTTGTTCTGTTATTTACAAATTCCACTGAAAGATTTTGGAATTTATAAAAAAAAAAATTAAAAAAATTTTTTGTCCAAAAATTTTTCTCATAGGTACAAGATTTCAAATGAAGGAAATATAAGTGCTGTAACATGCTCTTTACAATAACTATTACTGGTTACGGAAACAAAATAACTTTCAAAATAAAAAAGTTACAACCCTTCAAGTTTTAATTTTTTTGTTTGACAAAAATCCAATTATCATAATTTGGTAGCAATCTTAAATGCACTGCGAAATTGTTATGCATCGTTCGATTTGGCTCATTTTTCCCAAGTTTATTTCCTATACAGCATTGTTTAAGAAAATATAACTTTGATTAAGAATTTCAAAAATAATTGCCCCATATAAGGAACAAGACCACAATTACTTCCGCCTTCATTGCCCAATAACAGGAAGACTATTAGCATGGCAGCTGTACTTTTTCGATAATGTTATGATTGTTCCGGGCAATCAGTAATAAACTTGTGGCATACTTATGTTCCCAAAGGGTTGTACTAGAGACATGCTTAAACTCCTTGCAATCAAGCGTATTGTTTTTGAGAAATATGACGTCAAAGTTCAGTAATTTTTTCATGTGATCGAGCGACTTCGAGATCCATGGGTGCCCCTGTTTGATGCGAGATAGCAAAAAATCCAATTGGTCAACCCCAAAATATTTTGGTGTTTTTTGCCTTCTCAAGGGTTAGTTTGAAGGATTTAATAAAGCTTGATTTCCCAGCAATGTTGTAGAAGACGTCAGATTTCGAAATTCTATAAAGAAACATATAAGTAAATTAATTGTGGTCTTAGGCCTGATATGGCATATATGAAAGTGGGAGGTCTAGGACTATAGAAGGATGTATCGTCTTATTTTTCCACAAACTGCCATGAATTGGCCCAAAAATATTGAAAACTGTTGCTTTCTAAGCCTTTTGATTATATTGCTTAAATTTTTGTTTTAAATGTAGATTTTGTGTGATTTACGATGTCATTTTTTGAAATATTGTAATTTGTATTGATAATTTGAATATCAGGCTTTAAAAGCGCCATATTTAAGTAGAATAGCTCCAAACCTACATAGGAACAGCTTAAAATTGCCATTTCCGTTTGAATAAAGTGTGAAACAGCCATGTATTTTATGTGATTTTTTGCAAATATCGATGATTCTGGGGGGGGGGGGCGATTTATTTTTGGTTTTATGTGGGCATGTTTTTCTGTTTATTCAGCCTGATCATTTGAAAAAACTAAACTTTTATTATATGTGTCATGAACTGGCTACAAATAGGCAGGTTTTGGTAAGAAATATATATATTTTTTAAAAAGGAGGTAAATATTGATTTTTTTTCACTGTTTTACGTTTTTAGCTTGGATATTTCTGTTGCCAGACACGTAGTTCAAGGTAAAAAAATGTGTAACCGTTTTATGATGTTTAGTACCACGGCAAAACAACAGTTACCAAATTTAGAAATCATGCAAAAGGAAAAATATATTGGTAAATATTCAATAGGTGCAAAAACTCCCAAAATTGGCCATTAGGTCCTCATTCAGTTTATTTACTTTTTAAAGGCCGCCACTAATTGCGAGTACTCAATTCCTTTACTGTCCTTTAAGCAAATATTACAGCTTCAAAACTACACATTTTAACACTTTGTTCTGTTATTTACAAATTCCACTGAAAGATTTTGGAATTTATAAAAAAAAAAATTAAAAAAATTTTTTGTCCAAAAATTTTTCTCATAGGTACAAGATTTCAAATGAAGGAAATATAAGTGCTGTAACATGCTCTTTACAATAACTATTACTGGTTACGGAAACAAAATAACTTTCAAAATAAAAAAGTTACAACCCTTCAAGTTTTAATTTTTTTGTTTGACAAAAATCCAATTATCATAATTTGGTAGCAATCTTAAATGCACTGCGAAATTGTTATGCATCGTTCGATTTGGCTCATTTTTCCCAAGTTTATTTCCTATACAGCATTGTTTAAGAAAATATAACTTTGATTAAGAATTTCAAAAATAATTGCCCCATATAAGGAACAAGACCACAATTACTTCCGCCTTCATTGCCCAATAACAGGAAGACTATTAGCATGGCAGCTGTACTTTTTCGATAATGTTATGATTGTTCCGGGCAATCAGTAATAAACTTGTGGCATACTTATGTTCCCAAAGGGTTGTACTAGAGACATGCTTAAACTCCTTGCAATCAAGCGTATTGTTTTTGAGAAATATGACGTCAAAGTTCAGTAATTTTTTCATGTGATCGAGCGACTTCGAGATCCATGGGTGCCCCTGTTTGATGCGAGATAGCAAAAAATCCAATTGGTCAACCCCCAAATATTTTGGTGTTTTTTGCCTTCTCAAGGGTTAGTTTGAAGGATTTAATAAAGCTTGATTTCCCAGCAATGTTGTAGAAGACGTCAGATTTCGAAATTCTATAAAGAAACATATAAGTAAATTAATTGTGGTCTTAGGCCATATGCTGTGCTTCCGTCTGTTGAATATTATCGGTATTAACATTTCCGGTACAATTTTGTAATTTGGTCCCCACTGTAATATTGCACAAATGCTGTACTAAAAAAACTACTACCTCGCCTTCTTGAAATGGAAGTTAACAGACTTTTTCAACACGGATAGCTATATAGTTAGTTTCTTTGTTTAGTGAATTATACTCTACCATTTCATTCAGTCTCAAGTCTTTAGATTTGAAAATATTGCCCAATATAAGCATTTAACACTCGTAGACCTGGCTTCGAGCTAAATACTCTTTACTTTTGCGTATGCCTCTCCGTCAGCGCTACGAGATCTTCCATTCTTTAATTGATAGGGATCACTTTCATATGTTCTTATCCTGGGGGACACTCACGTAACAACTGGTTGCCGTGTGTGTCCATGATTTTTTAAAACGACCCCTGAACGCAGAGTGCTAAATTTGACATAACACACTCTTTTCCCACACGGAGTGAAATATCATGGTGCACTGACGAAAAATTATCCCCCCCCCCCCCCCGTTTTAACGAAATTGCTACTTCGCGTGAATCGCGTCCAGTCTAAAAATTACTCCCCCCTTTCAATTTTTTCGGCACCCATGGCACCATATTTGATACCAACTATCCTCTCCCGGGGTTCCGTGGTCGACTTAAGGGAGCGGGTATTATCAGACGAATGGGGGCATTCATCGTCTGTATGTACGTATGTAAACTTTTAATTAAAATGCTTCTTCGCCTACAAGTTTTTGAGGGTTCTTAGGAAATTTTGCAGCAATGTTACTCATGTAGTAATCCTGAAAAGCTTGTAGTTTTTTAGTCCCCCGTCGTGATTTGGGGACTAAAGAATTCGGGTTTATCCTCCATCTGTCTGTTTGTCGACACTTGGGGTACATGAATTTTGTAATCTATGTCTCAAACATTGGGTGAATACAGCTGATGTGCATATGCTAAAACGTTCTCCACCATATATAGATGAGCGAGAAGTATTTCGCGTGTCGTTCACCCGTTCATCTGTGACAGTGTTATTCTTTGTGTTCCGGCGCGGAACTCGGTCAGTTTCACTGAGAGTACTTGTTTCTTCGGCTGGTGAGCTAGTTTGCAAGATATTTTACTCATAAAGTAATGAATATTAAGAAATTAAATGCTTCTGTTTTAATTTCGAAAATACGAGCTTGTAGACTACGAAGCCATCACTATTGGAGACTCGAACTGGCGGTGGGAATTGACTACCCAATGCATACTGACTGGTTGACACACTGTCTACAAGATATTATGTCATACAGAAGGCAGACACAAAAGAAGTAAATTCAATCTATTCTTTTAATTTTAGCAGGGTCTCACTTCGAACAGCAGGATTACGATTAGCAACAAAGAAAGCACTACAGGTGTGCAGCCACGTTGTGAACCATGCGCAAGACCGCACTGTCCAAAACCAGACCATGATGCAATTGTACTGCACCGGGCCGGCAAGCGAACAGTCACGTGATCGAGAATTTGCCACACTGCCGCTGCAGATCCACACTGCGTCTGTACCCCCATTCTATTTAGAAGCCTTCTTCTTCTTCTCCTTCTTCTTCTTCTTCTTCTTCTTCTTCTTCTTCTTGTAATGCTTCTTGCCACGTGAATGCTGAGGAGTCCTGCAAGAAGGAGGACTATTATCAATCACTGATTCAGCAGCAACAAAGGGACCAAGACTATGCAAATTACTCAACGCATCAGTTGTATACTCTTGTAAATAATGCATAATAAAAGTGTTAGGCGATGCCTAACAACCAACGCGCAACAATTCACACATTGACGCCCCATTAATACTACGCAAGGAGTGCGCCACATGTCTGACATGATGAGCTTTAGTTGAGAATCTCTTTTGAATTACATCTTCAGGCTGTTTAATTATATCATCATATGCTAACAATATGGTTTTCTTGATATAATTCGAAATAGACGCTAACTACCTTTGATGCATTGGATTTGACAGATAGCGTTTGATCAACTTATTAGTTCCGCCTCGAATACCATTATATCCTTTTTTTTTTTGTGTGTGCAAAAGTAAGGAATGGTCAATGGTGTCGAAGGTTTTTCTGTAAACAATAAAAAGAGTCGAACACTTCGAAAATCTATTTCACAATTTCTATTAGTGGCATTAATATAGAGTTTTTTTTCTAAATCCGTACTTTTTAAAATCGAGATTGTGATAGAAGAGATACAGGCCTGTATTTATTAAAACTAGTTTCATCCCCCGATTTGAACAATGAACTGACTTTTGTTATCTTCATTTCATCTGGGAATACAACACTTTCAAAAGATCAAATTTCAAATAAAGCAGAGTAGTTTAGCGAGTGTGAAAATGCCTCTTTCATAAATTTCATATTAAGGTCATCACAGTCTATGGAAGTTTTAATTTTACATGCATTAGATTTAACAGTTTGCAATTTTGCACTGCTGCTGTTTACAATTTTTCATTGTATTCTCATGTAGGGAAATCCAGACTGAGCAAGTACAAAATAGAGGCTTTTGTAAATGCGATGGACGACCCGCACTGCAGGGGAAACGTTACCTTTTAATATTTGTCAAATATAGGTTCAGACCAACTAGCTATTCACGCATACAGATCATATTTATAACAAAATCTGGCGCTGAAAGTTGTCAGACTATTTTATTCACATAGCAAACAAACTTGGACACACATCATGGGAATTCACGGACTTACGAAAGTGATTGGTGATTATGCACCTTCAGCAGTTAAGGAAAATGAAATAAAAAATTATTTCGGTAAGCATTATTTTTCCGTGGGCGAAAATAGGTGATGGCAATAAATCGTGAACTTGCAGTTTCCTTCCAGTGACACTGAGGACCTTATAAACTCATAACATGCCCTCTAAAACTCAATTAAAGCGTCGCTGGCTGCAATAAACGATCTCACGGTTTCATCTCCAGGCCCAGAAAAAAGTAGGATGCCAGTTTTGGAAGGAAAAAATGTACGAGGAAGAGCAGTCTTACCAGTAACCTAGATTGAACCCGCCTGTGCCTGTTGCATCGCCACCTCCCGAAAACAACAATTATCCCGGAAACGATATTTTTTGCCGAACCTCCCGACAACTGCCACTGGTTCTGGAATGCACAATACTGAGCTGCTGCAAGAAAACTGTTAGTTTACACATATGAAGTCAGGTTTATGCTCACATGTAATTCTTATAGTCTTAGCAGTCATTTTGAAAAGCGATTTGATAGTCTTACAGTTTGCACTAAAATGTATATTTCGGGATGATAGAATAAAGTGGCGAGTTACAGCTCGAAAATCCTGACCGAAAAAAATACATCGGCCTGGCATTTTCGTAAATCACGACATTTTACTTCGCGCATAACAGAAAACTTGTGTAAAATCCTGTATTTGCTAAATACAAATGCATATCCGGATCGCGTCTAAAACACAAAAGTTATTGCGCAAAAACCATTGAAAAGTGGCGAAAGGTCCTAGGTTACTGGATTACTCTTGCGATCTTCCTATGACAATAATAGTCATAGTTCTTATAATAGAACTTGTCATCCATGTTAGTTTTGCTAATCTCGGCGAACGACTCGGGCCATTGGCGTTATTTTATAAAGAATGCCTCACATAAATGACCCAATTACAAATAACGGCCCACAATTTTTACGGTCAAATAACAATTTTGTACAGATGCACCTTCAAAGCGAGCATGGTTCAGTTGTATCTCGTATATATAGCGAGGAATTGAAGCGGTAGCCGATCACCCAGTAGCGAGCCGCTTCTTGGAGCTTAATATTAACAGGACAGCCATTTCGACTAAAATATTTCTTTTTTTTTTTCTTTTTTTTTTGCGATACCTGACAAATGAAAATTGTTTTCGGCCTCCGAAGATGTCCTTTTTCATTTGACCAGTTGAATAAGCCAATTCGCACTTTTGGGTCTTTCTGGTGCAGGTGTTGTTTCGACTGCAATTTTTTGGGGATAAATTATAAAGAAATTATAAGAGAAAAACATCATAATTCTAATTTTCTTTCAACATGCACACTTTCAAATTTATAAAGCCATCATATGATCTTTCAAAATTATTTTTCATATTATTCAGTCCCTTTAATAGGCAAAAAAAAAAATATGTGAATATGTTTCTGGCAAAATGGAATTTAGTTGAATTTTGCTAGTTTTTTTTCTATCATATTTTTATATCCATATCCCAACTGAATTCAGTCTAAACGCAAAAACTTTTCGGCAAAAGTCAGTGTGATGTGGCTTATTTACTGTAACCGTTCGTCCCGCCCCCTTGTACGGATACCAGAGACCTACTACAACACCTGTACCGGTACCACCGCCATATCCCGAACACAACATATATACCGGAAGTGATATCCCCTAACTGGCTGCAGATAGTGCGGAATACAATCAACACAACTTCATGTGAATTTGTGTGTGAAAATAATTGCCGGGATGATAGAAGGTGGCAGATGAAAAAAATCAGTATGGACTCTGCACGAAAAAGTATCCGATCTACAATTTCCTCCTCACCTTATTTTCTCTTCCGTATTAAACTGAAGGGTTTTAAACTGGGTATGCACGCTATGAACTGTCTAACCCTTTCTGGAAATCACGTCGCCATTTATCTGAAAGCAGTATTTATGACATCAGCTACGATGCGTACCCTAGTATAGGGGATGTAACAGTCATTTTTTTCTCTTTTAAAGTGCTAAGTATGTACACCAATTGACAAAAAATAATCCACAATGATAGTTCGTGTAAAAAATGCCTTTTTTTTTGCAAAAGAGGAACAAATGTTTAAAATGCAGATTTCTTGTAGTTTTTATTTGAATTTGAAAAAAAAAAAATTCTGCAGAGACAACAAGCTGCCAAATGTCCGGATTTTAATTGTCATGTGATCACACTCATATTTATGTGTTACCGAAGTGCGTTTTATTTGAGTTCTAATAGTCATAAACTGATTCAAATTGTGTTCTTATTTTAAAGGAAGAAAAGTAGCCATTGATGCGTCTATGAGTATCTACCAATTTTTGATAGCTGTTAGACAAGATGGCGGTGCTGCACTCACGAATGAAGCTGGTGAAACAACTAGGTAAGCTGTACTTTTGCTAGTCTGACAGGATGATATTGTGAAGCGATTGTAGGAAACGGCATGGGAAGCTTTGGATTTGGTGTCACAGATAAAAATGGCTTCCACGAACTACGTGACAGAAGAGGTTGTTTGCTTTATAAGACGCAAAAAAGTGGAAGCCTTACCACTCTAAGTAGAAACACCTGGGATGAAAGAAGAAAAGCTAAACTAGGCAAATGAAACAATCCAGGAAACAAAGTTAAAGATGCAAAATACAAAGAGATGAACCAAGATGTGAAGAAAGAGGTACGAAGACAAAAGAACAAGATACCCGAACAAAAGACATGTTGAAAGCGACTTTCAGAAAACAATATTCATAACCTATTCAAAGCAGACGCTTAAGCACACTAAACAGAAGGCAATAGCCCCTCTGGTACAGATGAGGTCGTTAAATATGGTATTTTTGACATCAGAGTAAACACCGAGAGACTGGCCCAAAATTCACAAAAAGACGATGAGACCGGCCCTTCCAGCTACAGAGCAATATCATTGTTATCGATCCTTTGCGATGTATTTAACAGAATCCTCTTCAACAAAATGCAAGAACGAACCGAGAACTCGCTGAAGAGAAAGCCAGTTTCAGGGTTGAGACATCGTAAAATTTTCTGGTCGCCCGGCGCAATTTTTGCAAAATTTGTCTAGCGCGCCTCACATGAAAAAAAAATAACAAAGAAATGGTGTTTAAAATAATCAACGGTATTCAGGGTTCGCGTTGGTGGGATTTTTGTCCACCTGTTTGGGCATTTTTTACGAAATGACTCACTTTTTCGGAACCCACCGAGTCTTTCTGGACCCAGCTGAGTCACACTTTCCCTTTTTTACTCAGTTTGCTGAGAACCTAGCGCGAACCCTGCAGTATTTACCTGAAAATACTCAGAAAAAAGGTAGTCGCCACCCGGGCGACCAACTCAAAAAAAGTTGGTCGCCCGAGTCAAAAGTTGGTCGCCACGGGCGACCGGGCGACCGCGAAATCTCAGGGTTGGATTCAGACAATGATTGTCGTACAATAAATATTGCGTCTACTGTTCCTCTTAATTGTCTGACAATCAAGAGGAACAGTAGACGCAATATTTATTGTACGAAAAATAAAAGAAAAGCAACACACAGTACCACTACACTTCAGTTTTGTTCACCAGGAGGCTTCGTTCGATACGGACTAGACAACAGCAATGTGGAAAATGATGCTGTGAATAGGTTTAGATCCAATATGAGTAGCCCGGATTACCGAACAGCTATACCTGCACTCTGAATGCACCGTGGTAATATATGGTCAGCGAACAGAATGGTTCAAAGCTGGAGAAGGGGTACGTCAAGGATGTCTGCTATCCTCAGCCTTGTCTAATATCTTCCTGGAATTCGTAGTGACAGAACTAAAATCACTAGGTAACACTTTCTACCTGTCCCTAGACATCAGATAGGCAGATCACACCACGGTACGTTCGTGTCACATTTGAAAAGAGCTAAAATTGCTCACCAAAGGACTAGACGCCGCAGCAAAAAGTGGGGTTTGAGAATAAATGGACCAAAATGTGAAATCATAACACCCTCCGACAACCAAATATTAATAAACTCGATTAGCAAACACGTAGAAAAAGCTTCTCTGGGAACAGAAGTCAGTAAGCAGAAACCAGCCTCGGTGGCCTAGTGGTTAGAGTGTCCGCCTCAAGACTGGAAGATCGCAGTTGAAAGGGATCTAAAGAACAACACAATACAAAAGTAAGCAGAAGACTTAAAGCTGGACTGTATAAAGCACTTGATCTCCCCATTGCTATTTACGCCTCAGAAACTAGGACTGTAAAAACCGTAGACGTCAGAAAAGAAATGTTTCAGATGAAATGTCTCCTAAGAGTCTGTCTGAGGGTCAGATTGAGCAACACAAAAATACGCCAGTGCTTGACATACGGAGCACCATAACAGGATGAGTCCGTAGAAAACACTAAAATGGTTTGGGCAGTATATCCTATAACAATCATTGCAGTTTTGCCCTAACTTGAGTTTAAGTATATCACATAGCAGTCATTACAGTTTTGTTCTTCCTTGAGAACATTTACACAGCTTCTTAATTATAACGCCATAAACAAAACGTCTTTACACATATTATAAGAAGCTTTAAATCTTGAATTACACTCAGAAAATATAACGCTGCTGCCGCTAAAGGAACAGTTCACTTTAAAATGTCAAGTGAAAGCTTGACAAATGTACATATTTTTCTTTAAAAAGAGCAACATGTCAATATGCTGAGGTTTTATAGTTTAGCGCGAAGCAGTACCTTATTTCATAGTTGTCCACTATCAGTGAGGAAATCACAAAAAACCACGAAAATTCCGCGGTTTTAATCTTTCGGTTTTTGAACCGAACCGAAGAACAGCTATCGGTTTTCGGTTACGGTGCGAACCGTCACACCCCTAAGCGCTACCGCCACGATTTCCGCAACCCTAGACTAAAAGGTAACCACCCAAAAGATGGAGAGAAAAGATCAAGAAGGATATGGGACTTCCGATGAAAACATCAGAAAGAGGAGTCTGGGCAGCTAAGACAAGACACGAATACACACACATGTATATAAGTGTCAATTGACTGTCAAATGAGGAAGTTCGTAAAATTTTCGGAAGTTTGTAAACATCCCGACACAGCCTATGAGTTTTGGAATATTTCCTCCCTTTTCCATTTTGACACTGCCACTTCGGTCCTTCACGAAAAATGTTTCGGCAGTTTATAGGGAGTTAGGTACTTCTTGAAAGGCAATTCGGCCCTGCCTATTTAAAATTTTTTTAATCAATTTGCATTGTAAAAACAACGTAACTGCTTGGTTTTTCACACTGTGAAGAAAGTAGGTTGTGTTTGCCATATCTTATTGTTGCTTTCGAGATTTCACAACTATCTTCAGCAGTATGATATTGAAAAACTGCTGTAAATAGTAATCTGCCCCCCCCCCCAAAAAAAAAGAAAAAGCGCATAACCGGTGCGCTGTGTCTCATTTCGTTATTTTATGACGACTTACTGGTAGTCTTTGACGTAGCATATGCATGTCAAGGACACCAGTAAGGCCCCATGAAATAGCATGACGGTGCACTGTGCAAGTACTAGGTTTTAATAGTAAATTTCCACATTTCACGATTTTAGCTTTTCCTTTCCTATTGCAACATACATCATAAAGAAAGGTGTAATTTAAAAAATAGCAAAAAAATAATAAACAAAACGTCTTGCTATTTTTGTATTTTCAGTCATCTTATGGGCATGTTCTACAGAACCATTCGGATGGTAGACAATGGTATTAAGCCGTGCTATGTGTTCGATGGTAAACCACCAGATATGAAGTCAGGCGAGGTACAGGATGTCAATCTAGTTGAACAGTTGACTAGTTGCAAACAGCTTATTTTTTAAAAGGCTTTGCGAGATGCTGAAGAAGATTTGTATTACAGTTGTTGCAATAGTTCTGTTTTATTTTATTTTAAATTTGATTTAAAAATATGCATTAAATATTCGGCAGCGCAATCTTCAGCATATAGAATGGCCCCGTCTAAGTGAACTGACATTACCATGCATTTTACATTTTAATAAAATAAGGCTTTGCGAAGCTCCTTCCTTTCTTTTAATAATTTCTTGATCTAATTCCGAGAAAAATTGAAGTAAAATAAGAGTTTGTTTATTCTTGAGCTTGTATTTTATTGTGTTGCCTTTGGTAGTTAGCGAAGCGGAAGGAGCGACGCGAGGAAGCCGAGAAAGCGCTGCACGCCGCCGAGGCAGCCGAGGACGCCGAGAACGTGGAGAAGTTCACGAAGCGTCTCGTCAAGGTGACGCCGGAGCACAACGAGGAATGCCAGCAGCTTCTCCGACTCATGGGCATTCCATTCATTAAGGTATGACCCACTCCATATTCCCAACTCAATGCGGTCACTCCTGCATTGGTTTTCTTACTCAGAGCAATACTTGTTTAATAGATCAGTACTTATTTCTCCATTCGAACGCCATGCCATGCGTGGTCAGATCAAGTGGCACCGACTGTTTGCTACATTTTCATTAAGGAACGCATGTGTTACGGACTTCATGCCAGCCGACATGCTAACGTCGTGTGCTCTAGTAGTGCAAAATTTCGGCCTCAAAAACTGAAGTAATCGTAATAAGCTTTTCATTGATTTCAGGCTCCCTGTGAGGCCGAAGCCCAGTGCGCCGCTCTTGTGCGTGCAGGGAAGGTCTATGCCACCGGCACGGAAGATATGGATGCACTGACGTTCGGCTCGTCTATACTCCTCCGACATTTAACGTTCAGCGAAGCCAGGTAACGACAAAATACTCAACATCGCCTTCCTCTAGCTTCCGTCAACAATTTTGAGGCCGAAGGAAGGGGTATAAGAATAACGCAGGAATGATTGCGCAGTATTTTTGGCTTGCTTCGAAATACGGTTTATGACCTCATTGAAATCTTCTTTACAACCGAATAAAAGAAGGAAAAAAAAACTTGGTTTATCTGTGTTAAAACGCGGGTTTTTGACATAGCACAAAAGGAAATATGTGCAGATTCCGAACAGGATACTTTATGCTGGTACAGACTTGAACTTATTTATGGAATTGAGCAAATTTAAGATTATATAATTCGTTTCTTGGCAGAAAGATGCCTATCAAAGAATTCTACTTGGACAGAGTCCTGAAGGAACTGGAACTTACCCAAGACCAGGTTCAGATTTTAAAACTTGTTTTCTTATTAATTTTAATTAAACATTTGAAATAATAGATAGATATTATAACAGAATAGTGTTGTTAACATGCCAGTAATTAAAAAAAAAAAATTATTTATTGTATGACAGGGTATTTGTTTTGTACTGCATTCAATTTGCATTTCTCCCGAGCTTTTTTTTTTTTTTTTTCTTATTTAATGTTTGTCATATCTACATTTTTAGTCCACATTCTGGTGTCCGTAGTTAACATTACTAGGTTTATGAGTCTACACAGAAACTGTTTATCTTGACATTCGCTTCGGGTTGTACTGGGGCATGAATAAAAACTCAGGATATTGATCCTTTAAGGTGTTTTGATGTACAGTGAAGAATACAAAAAGGAACTGTACCTTCCTCCATCCAACGCTGGGATTTCTCGGGATGTGATACTCCTTCTGACGTGTAATGCAGTGAATAATTTTCCTTTCAATTTTGTGTATAGTTTATCGACCTGTGTATTTTACTGGGCTGTGATTACTGCGACTCAATACGGGGTATTGGACCCAAAAGAGCCGTGGACCTTATCAAACAGCATAAAGACATCGAAACCATCCTCAAAAACATAGATACCAAGGTAAGGGACACTTAGTGCTGTTTCTTCACGTGGTGTATTACAAACCAAGTATTTCTTCACTTTAGTACTAACATTTTTTTTTCAATCATGTGATGAATTGTTTTCTTATGCCAGCCAAGATTTCTGTACTAGATCACTCGCATTTTTACAAACAGTAAAAAGCACGAGTCAGCTGTAACACATGATAGTGCGGCTGTATTTTATAGAGTTGTTGCGTATCACCTTAAAATTTTCAACAAAAAAAAAAAATAGAACATGACAAAGGCATGCTCAGTTAATGGTGAGGTGCTTTACAGAAGTACACAGTGCCCGAAGACTGGCCGTATGAGAGAGCCCGGGAGTTGTTCAAAGAACCCGAAGTCGCTGAGGCTTCAGAGCTGGAGGTACGCCATTTTTGATACACCAACGAGAAACCTTAACAGCGACAAGATCGCTACAACTGTATGTGATCATTTTAAATTGTGCCCCCAATGTATAATATGTTCCAAGTCATTTTATCATAGGTTGTAGGGCTAATAATGAACTCTAAATGCTCTCTTCAGCGAATGCTTTTGGGCCTAAATCGGTTGTCTGCATCGTTCCAGCGTATAATTTAATTTTTCCTCCAGTTAGGTCGATAGCAAATAATAGTATTATATTTTTCGTTGGATTTTAGTTAAAATGGACAGAACCCGATGAGGGAGGCTTGATCAAATTCATGTGCGAGGAGAAAGGGTTCAAGTAAGGCCTATTTTTGTGTTGTCACTCTTTGGGTGTATTTTTCATTACATTTTATTTATTCCAGCTGTAACATTGAGCCCTAAGCTTTTTTACTGGGTCCACTCGGCCATCCGGGCTTATTCGATTTACTACTCTTTGCATAGGATTTTTTTCGGTGCACCTTTCCAGATATTGTTGCATTGCTTACCCTTGGGGGCAATGCTGTAATCTGATTGGTCGATTCTCAAGTCAGTAATTTTTCAATAATGACAGTAACACAAAGGCGATTTGCAGTTATTAATAAGCAAAACACCCATTAAGTCATATAAAAAGCATATAGTCACTAAATTTGGCTATGCCAATTTTCTATTTATCTCTATCTAATAGAAATACCGTAATTATGGTATTACTTTGTGTGGTATTGACATATATTATTGTGATCGTACTGATTGCAGCGAGGATCGCATCAGAAACGGTGTGAAGAAGTTAAAAGCGTCGCGTAATACGTCAACACAAGGCAGACTCGACAGCTTCTTCAAAGTCGTCTCTGTGTCGTCAACGTCAAAGCGAAAGGTGAGTGTATAGCAACACGACTCGGGGGAGGGGGGGGGGTTAGGGGGGGGGCAAAACAGGCTTTACAGCTTCCTGAAGGTCGTCTCTGTGTTGTCAACGTCGGAGCGAAAGGTAGATTACCTAGCAACACGACTCGGGGGTGGGTGGGTGGGCACGTCAGGCTCGAAAGCTTCTTCAAGGTCGTCTCTATCAACTTCAAAGCGACGTGGTGGGGGGGGGGGGGGGTGATTTCGCAACTTAAACTTATTGTAGTTTAAAAGATCCCGATTTGAAGCTAAAATTTCTACAAGTGTCACTCATAACTTTTTAAGGGTCGAGTCTTAATACTTGAAGGATAAACGGCATGTTCAATACACTGTTTTAATAATAAGAGAAATTCCATCAATTTCCTAATGTACCCAGTGAAACCCGCGTTGGGGTTGTGAAAATAAAAGCCCTTATTACTTTTTTTTATTCCAGGAACAAGATCAGAAAGGTTCAGCTAAGAAGAAACAGAAGACTGGCGCTTTTAAAAAGCCGAGATGAAAAACTGTTGAAAATGGAGACTAAACTAGACACTAATGTTACACAAAAGTACTCGATCCAGTTCAATGCATTTAAAGGTTTTGTTGAGGCATGTTGCATTAAAGGCGTTTTTACGGGTAGTTTATGTCTTCACATTTTATTTTTATTACCCAAGTTTAATTGTGGTGGATAACTGTTGTTGAATCTGAGTTAAGATAACCACACTTGAGTAGTTGTATTTAAAAGAAGGACGCCGAAGACTGAGCCATTATCAAGACGTACATGACACCGTGCGAAGAGCCAAATGGCATAGTTTGTGTCTTATTATTCATGTTGACAACAGGTCTGTTAAAAAGTGAAATTGCTGAAGTATATAAAAGTCAAGACAGGTTTGTGGAGCCCTGCAAAACTAGGGCACCGCCAAATCACAACACATAGATCTAAAACGCGTTAGCGTCTGTGCTCCGCGATTGATACAACTCTGTCACGTATGATAGTCTGGGCTTGATATGATTTATGTCGAGAAGATCAAGCTGTTTTTTTTTTTTTAATTCAAGATATTGCAATATTTTATATTATTGATTTGTTATTTACTTCGCAGAAGAGCGGGTTTTCGTTGTGAATAAATCTTGACCATGAGTGGGTGAAAATAAATGTAAATAAAAGAGTATCGTTTCGCTGATAGTTTTTAGACCATAGGCTACTTGCGGACATACCGGGTTTTTTTTTTTTTTTTTTTTTTTTTTTTTTTTTTTTGCAGTCTACTCTGGGTCGGTGTTTGTCGTTCCTCATATGTGTAGTTTACCTGTTCATATTAGGTGGGTACTTTCCCCGCGTAGTGCGAATCTCTGGTTGTGCTCTTTATTGGTTGAAAAAAAAAACGGTCGAATTTCAGAAAAACACAAAAATGCTGCTTTTCCTACAAACCCGTCCGATCGCTTTGAAATTTGACAGAAATATTCTCCGGGAGATCGATAACCAATCTTGACCGTTATGGTTCGACTTGACACTCTCAGTCCCGTTTTAGCTCAGCCAAAATTTGCTCAGACTTAACACAGTTCTGTCTTAGCTCTCAGCTAAATTTGGCTAAGGGCTATTCGTATCGACATTTCCGTTCGTCCTTCGATCCGTAAACAATTATCTACCTTTCGTTGTTAGCGCCTCTTTGCCATTAAGATTTCTCCGTTCAGGTAAATTACTTTAAACAGTAAAGGAGTATATATTACAGTTATCCTAGATCCATTGGTCAAGGATTCATCAGGATCGATAAAAAATTATTGAAAGTACTTTGCGTGAAAATCTAGTATATTGCTTTACATATGGTGTACTTTCTCCACGGCTCTTTGCCATCCCTTCAGCCGGAAACTTTACACAGTGAAAGACTACTTATTGCAGTTGCGCGTGGTCTAGTTTTTTTCAGGTTTGACAAAAAGTATCGAAATGAAGTCACAGAAAATGCGTGAAAGTCTTAGCTATTTGCTCCCATATGGGGTACTTTGCTCATCAGTTACTCGACTGTTCCCATCACTTGCACCAGTCATCCCCCATGTATATGTGTCTTTTTCAATGCTGCTTCTCCCATATTTCCGGTCCGATTGTTTTGAAGTGTGGCAAGAATGTTTTCCACAGGTTATCTCCACTCCAGGTGCATTTTGTATGGCAAATTGTCCAAAGGTAGTAAAAAAATTTAAAAACAAATGACCAAAATTTCAGAAAACCACAACAATGAAAGCTGTTTGGCGGTTGTGGTGCATCATTTTTAAAATTTAACAGGCATGATCCCACATACCTCTGTTGCGGAATTGTGTCTCCCCGACCAACCGGAGACAGTTGTTGTACGTTCTGTGTGTTTGTATGTGTGTATGTCAGTCTGTTGTGAACAAAATGTGTGCAAGATATCTCGCAAACGAAAGTCAGATCAGCTTCATATTTGGTCTGTTTATTCCTTGGATAGATCGGACGGTTCTGTCGACTTTTGACGCACCTTACATTATTGGGCAAAGCGTATGACGTCCTTACGTGAAAATCTTGTGCGCGAAATTTCTCAGCCGTTGAATATCCGAGAATGTTGAAACTTGGTGTTTTTGTTGGTAGGTCCGAAAGATTCTGTCAAGTTTTCTCGCGAGTAAAACGGACGAGTGCGACGTTTGACGTCATCTCATAAAATATGTATATGTTTTGAACAAGATCTTGTGGGCAAAATATCTCGGTAATATAAAGTCGTATTCACTTTAAATTTTGTCTGGATATTTCATGGGTAAGTCAGACGGTTCTGTCAACTTTTAACGCATATTATATTTTTAGGGAAGGCGTATGACGCCATTACGTAAAAATCCTGTATATAAGATCTAGTGTACAGAATAGCTCGATAACGGTAAGTCGTATCGACTTCAAATTTTGCATGGGTGTTTTTTTATCAGTGGGGCAGTTTTGTCAGTTGAAACTTGGTGGGAATGTTGCTTGACAGCACCTAAGGATTCTTTCAAATGTGGCCGGACGTCATTGGGTAAAGATTTTTTTTTTTTTTTTTTTTTTTTTTTTTAATAATTTTATTGGTTTCATCACATCACATAAAGAGCATATTACAGCATTCACGTTCAACCACTTATTTTGAAATCATGCTTCACCCACGAGTACAAGCGTTCGGTTGTGGAAATTCAAAAATATAATATGCAAGTGTTCATTACTAAGGTTTAAACGTTAATTCAAATAATATTACAGAATCGCTTTAGACTGTGCTAACAGCAATCACTAGTTAACCAGATTTATTACGTTTTAATCAATTTTATACATATAATTTAAGGGATTTTGACTATTTAAAGCAATATTACAGAATCGCTTTAGACTGTGCTAATAGCAATCACTAGTTAACCAGATTTATTACATTTTAATCAATTTTATACATATAATTGAAGGGATTTTAACTATTTAAAGAATGACATAGAAATTTGCGTAGGGAAAATCCGTTCAGAGAACAGGTTGCAGATTCAACAGATACATTCTGAAACAAAATTGATCAATCAGTTTTATCAAGTTTCAAAAGTTTACATCAGTATCAATCAACAGAATGATTTGAATATTTTAAGCACTTCAATAGTTGAGCTAAGGGGGCAGTAGGGAGGAGGGAAAGAGAGAGGAAGGCAGGGATTCCTTAGCAGCCTAGTATTGATTTGAAATATACTGGCAATTCAACACAAATGTTTAGCCATTTAAATTCAAAGTGGCTTTGTTTTAGGTGTAATTTATCAGATAAAAACCTTATTCCTAATTCTTTCATAAAACTTGTTTCGTTGTGAGCTTTTTTGTTTTTCTTACACATGTATATGTAATGCTTGATAATCATTGATAAGTTGTCAAGTCTGATGTTTTGGAAGCCAAATAGGAAGGTTTCTTTATTAAATGCGATCTTATCAGCGTTTATTAGCCTCAGCCATCTTAGACAGTGGGATATTATTGACTGTGAGAGTGGACATTCCCACATATAGTGTTCAATGGTATCTTCAAACTCACAGTAATCACACTGTGGGGATTGTCTTATACGCCAGTCATATAATTTTTTATTTGTTGCTACGATATTGTGCGTAATCTTAAATTGCAGTGAAAGGAGCCAAGTTTCTTTGGTTGCTTGTTTTAGTGTAATAATGCTGCCCAGTGCTTTTTCAGGTGTGATATGCTTACTTGCCCAGTACTGAACACATATTGGTTCTTCTTTCTTAAGACTTATGAAAAAAGGTAAGTATTCTCTGCTTTTTGCAGTTTTTACATTTACGAAGGTGTCTTTAATTCTTTGGAATGGGTTTGTCACGTCAACTTTATACTACCTGTTTGTATAAATATGAAAGTTTTCTTTTGAAATCAATCGAGTTAGTATTATTTTAAAAGCATTATATAAAAGTGGGTCGATTGTTTGTATTCCATATCTGTTTTTAATAGCGTCGATAGGTAAAATATTATTGTCTTTCCCTATTAAATCCCTGATATAAACTATTCCTTTGTCAAACCAAGGCTTTGTGAAAACTGACTTTCCACCAATTTTTACATGTTTATTGTTCCAGAGAACCCCCGAGTAATAATCATTGTCTCTTATTTCGTGTAAGTAGAGAAACATTTCTTTGTAAAATCTTGGCATTTCGAGAGATTTTATATCAAAGTTTGAATTTAATAGTAGACGTAAGCCACCGTATTTTTTAAATTCTTTATGCGGTAGGTAGTTTGTTGGTGTTTCTTCCCAAAGTATTCTAAGCCATGATAGTCTCAAGGCTTTGGACATAGCATCAACATCCGGGGCTTTTAATCCACCTTCTTCGAGAGGTCGAATTAGGACATTATGCTTTACTTTGTGTGAGCCGTTTTTCCAAATAAAATTATTGATTGTTGTTTGTGATTTCTTGATGATATATTCGGGGCAAGTAGCACAGCTAAGAGAGTATACTAGATTGGATAACCCTATACTTTTTGCTATAAGTATTTTACCGTTTACTGTAAGGCCTCTTTGAGACCAGATGTTCAATTGGGAGTCCATCTTATTTGTTTTATTTTCAAAGTTGTGTTCTATGCAGGCTTCCATATTTGTACCCACCATGATGCCTAAAACGTTGAAGCTTGAATTTCCTATTTTTACTTCATAGTTCGGTCTTGGTTTGATGCGCCAGGGTCCTATATAAACAAGCATTGATTTCTCAATGTTTATTTTTAAACCTGAATACCCCGAAAATTCGGCCATTAATTCAAAAATTCTGTCAATGGACTGCATGTCTTCGACGTAGCAAGTAGTGTCATCGGCGAACAAAGAGATCTTTGTCTCATTGTGCCCAAAAGTTAAACCCCGTATATTTTTATTTCTTCGTATAATTTGTGCCATAAGCTCTACACAGATCACGAACAGTACTGTGGAGAGAGGACATCCTTGTCTAACGCCGCGTTTAATGGCAAACCAGTCGCTAGAAAAACCGTTGTTTATTATCGTGCTGTAAATATTTGTGTAACAGATTTTTATCCAATTCCGAAAAGCTGTACCAAGCTCAAGTTTATGCAAAAGTTTATATATGTATTCCCACTCTATACTGTCGAAGGCTTTTTCGAAATCCAGCATGAGCAACAGGCCGGTACGCTTAGATTTTGTAAGGTTTTCGATAATATCGTCGGTGAGGCGTATATTTTCAGAGATGACTCGGCCTTTTACAAAACCTGTCTGATTCGGGTGAATTATTTTGTGTAGAACGTCTTTTGTTCGTAATGCTAGAGTTTTGGTTAAGATCTTGTAATCGACGTTTGTTAACGTAATTGGGCGTAAATTCTTTATGAGCGTAGGGTCTTTTCCTTTTTTATGGAGGAGCGTTATTATTCCCAGTTTTTGTGACGGTGATAGTTCGCCTTTGATAAAGGCATGTTTGAAACAGTCGTGTAGACTTTGACCTACAATTTCCCAGAGTTTTTTGTAGAATTCAACAGTTAAGCCGTCGCTCCCAGGACTTGAGCCGATGTTCATGGTGTTAAGCGTTTTATTCATTTCGTGTAGTGTTATGTCTTGGTCACATTTCTTGGCGTCATATTCTGTGATTAGTGGAAGATTTGAAGAATTTAACATTTGCTCGAAAGGTTCCGAATCAACATTTGGTTCTTTGGAATTGTATAAATTGTTGAAGAAATTTCTTAAATGAATTCTTATTTCAGATTCATCAGATACTTCCCTACCGTTTATGCACAATTTTTCTATAGTTTTTTTTCATAGCTTTCTTTTGCTTTTCTGAAAACAAAATTTGTTGCTTTTTTCATCTTTCTCTATCTGTTTTATTCTGGATCTTACCTGCGCGCCCCGTTCGTAAAAGTTATTTATGTCTTCAAGGATTTCTTTGTTTTTGTCATATTCTAGTAATTCTTCTTCAGTGATTCGTCCTTCGCATATTTTAGTGTAGAGTTGTTCACAATTTTTAATCGTTTTACGTTCTAATTCACGTCTTTGTTTAGCTTTGAATTTTGAGTATTCGATTGTGTGCACTTGTATTTCATGTTTAAGGAGGTCCCATAATAATCTTTTGTCACTGATATGATCGTAACTGCATTTAGCTTGATTGAATTTTTGCGTTATAAAGTCAATATATTCTGTATCATTTAAAAGGCTATTGTTAAATTTCCAGTACCCCGGGCCTCTTAATTTATCTTCTTTTGGGTTTACATCTAAAAATATGAGTTTATGGTCCGAGCGTATGCTCTCAAAAATTTTACAGCTTGCACAATTATCAGATAAACCTAATTTAACGAGAAAGTAGTCGATTCGTGATAATGATTTTTTCTGTGGGCCAATCCATGTATACTTTTCTTTTCTAGGATTGCGTTTACGCCAGATATCAATGATAAGATCAATTCCTTCTTTTGCTTTAACTGAAACTTTCTTATACGGCTTTCTATCTATGTTATCAAATGTGGTGTTCCAGTCACCCCCTACGATTACGTTGTCATTTGAGAGGCGGATTGATAGATATGCATTTAAGCTTTGGAAAAATTTTAGTCGATCCTTTTCATCATTTGGGGCATAAACATTTACCATATTCCATATAACATTATTAATCTCTATTTCAGCTATAATAAGACGTCCGTTTGTGTCGTTCCAATGGGATTTTAATCTAGCTTCTGGCTTGCACATTATTATGACTCCCCTGCTTTTTGAATCATAATGGCTAAATATACTCGGTCCTCCCCATTCCCATTGGGTAAAGATATCTCGATAGCGGAAAATCGGATCCACTTTCCGCTCCACTCCCTCACCCCCCGTTTCCCTCTTTTGTCGGCTCTTTTGTTAACTAAGGGTAGTTATTAATTACAATTGGGATTTCAGCGTTTTCCAGAAGATTCTCCAGTTTTCCTGCATTCTTTAGACATACTTGAATACATCAGCAGAAGATTTATCGATTATTTTTTGCATTTCGTGTGATGGATCTTTTTGAGCGTTGCTTACCCACAGCAATTGGCGTGTTCTCATTTGGCTATCATACTGTTCAATGTATGGGAGTAATTACGTAACGGCTCGCAATGTTTGTGCAGTACCCGGAACTAGCTTTTACTTTTAAAGTGGGTCATCTAATATATTGTGTTATGACAAGCAGCGCATTATTTTGACACCAAAATGCCTTCCTCTACTCTCCCACCGAGGTGGATGATGTGTGGCACACTTGAATAATGTCTTTCTAGTGCATTTTGGTCGATGAGAATGTAAAAAGACAAGGTATGCATTATAGCTATAACAACACTTAGTTTACAAACCGTTATAAACCTTTACCGTAACGCTTGCTAAAATGATTAGGGTTACATTAGATACCTGGGAGAAGGGGGTCAGTTAAGGTTAACAAAACAAACTGGGTAATCCTATTTGTAACTGCCACCTTCATGATCAGGATAAAAAGACGTAAAGTAAAACTTGTTTGTAGTGGCCAGTTTCCGCTTTCGGATAACAAGAGTTGCAGTAAAACCTGATTGTGTTGACCACCTTCCAAACCCGGATAAACAAAGTACGTACAGTAAAACTGCTATAATGACCAAGGGATTAAAGAAAGGTATGCTACTAGACCCAGATAAAACACTTAAGCCTAAACTTGTATAAAAAAGAGAATTGCAATACCTAAAATTCCTCAAAAATTGAATAAAGGGTATACACAAACCAACAAGTGGGCACATGGAATTCATTGATATAAGGTAAAATTTCTTATTTTTCTGATAATAGTACATAGCTGTTCAAATAAAACTTTATGACAGCACCTGTCGGGGGAAACAGAAAAATGGAAAATAGTTACTAGTGAATTATGGGATTAGCCGGGGAGATATTTGTTTTTGTTTACAATTTTTCCAGGTGTTCCAGGTATCACTTTTATTTTAAATCTTAAGAGCCTGCCCTAACGGCGACGCTAGCCAAACCCATGCATTTTCATATGTATGGGTGTCTTGCAACCATTTATAGGTGAGAGTAGCTTGTCATTACCTATAATAATTTGTGGTGTCTCCAGTCCTCATCTTCGAATTTTCAGCCTAGGTTGTATATGAAAAGCATTTTAATTCCTATTTCAGTATTCTTTGCGACTTTTTACATTGTAATTCACATTTTTATACAAACAATTGGTCGATTACACACCTTATTCTCGATTTTTAGACAACTATGCATGGATTTATCATATTTTGACCAATCCATTTGCTTATGACTGTTAATGTGAAATATAATTATTATGCTGAAGACTCAAACAACATCAGTGACCACTTTCCTGTCAAAATATTTTCTGTTAAAACTGTTGTGTATTCACAATGTTAGTTTACAATGTCAGACATGAAGCTTTAACTATAAACTGGCCAAATTCCAATTTTGTAAATAACTACAAAGAGACATTATATCAGGCATTTCTGTGCTTAAAGGCCTCGGTGTTGAAAAGATTCATAAAACCACTAGGCAGGGTAATATACACAGTCCAATATAGACTATTGCAATTTTGGGTGATATAATGACAGATAACTGAGATGTTTCTAATAAACAGATATTAATATCAACTGATATTTAATGAAAATTTCAATCTGATGTTGATGTATAAATACAAGTGATTCCAATGTGTCACCCGAGTTGATTTGTATAACCATTAGGTCACTTAAACCAAACTGTGTTCCAGATTTTAATGCGAAAAACACAGAGTATTTCAATATGTGCAATTCGAGTTTCGCATGTAATTTTTTGTCCAAATTTTATTTAAAAATGTTACGTTATCATTTGGCACCTAGCTTATTCTACTTAGGGGCATTAGTACCAGTTATCGAAAAAGTAATTTGCAACTTTAATTTTCTACGTATTCAACGTAGTACAAGTTATCAAAAAAAGTAACTTGCAACCGAAATTTCCTAAGTAATCATGGACCTGTTACACCTATATCTATCCTTGCTAAAACAATGGAAATTATAATATGATATACGACAATATTTTAATTCAGGTAAAGGGGCGACGATGATATGCAGTTTCCTTAATGATAATTCAATGTACTATAAAGGATAAAACTACACAAAAGCGAAAATGTTTTCATGCAGCCTGTTCCGATCCTATATCTGGCATACAGGTCTCTTTCAGAAACTTTAGATCAAGGTTCCACTATGTCACTGGTTATGTATTTATGTAAAATATCATCCGCTATCGCGAAATGTGCAGGAGAATTAGTGGTGCGTTCAAAATAACACTCGGTAAGAAGCATTCTCACACTTTCACTTTATTCATTTTAAATATTTATTGACAACTTACTGACGTCTTTGAACATTATGATATAGGTTTAATAGTCAACCATAAACAGTACAACACATTTACCTATGCGGATGACATCACACTATTTAGCCTTACAGTGCTAGGTTTGCAGAAGCTTGTCGATATGTGCAGCAAATACCGACAGCAGTGGTGATTTACCTTCGGAAGTAATAAGACAAAATGTGTGTCATTTTGGTACATATACGGTTTTTTATTTCTCAGACCTTTAATCTTGATGATAAAGTCTTAAAAACTGAAAATTTGGTTAAAAATCAGGCGTTGCTTTTGATTAAAAAAACAGGTTCTGATGAACCTAAACAGAAGAGAATTTCTACTTGTCGTCTTAGCAAGATCAGATTGTAATCTTGAGCTTACGACAGATCTTAAAAATCACTTTTGAAAATCTTTCTTTGTACCAATTTTGTCGTATGCGAGCGAAATTGCGAAGTTGTGCTCTAAAATGTAAGACAAAATCGAAACAGTACAAAGTTCTCCCATTAACCAGTTATAGGGATTGCATAAGTTGGGCTCTATTAACCACCGGTTGCTAGTTGACAGTATTAGAAATGTAATCTTCTGTGCTACGTTTAATAACCATTATCGCTTTCAACATATTATGGTTCGACTTTTTTCGCGCCTGCTGATCATAATATTGTATTTTATTTTTATTCTCGCACTTGTACACCCGTTGTGTATTTTTTATGAATAAGATCTCCCTAACGGTGTTATGAACAAATAAATCAATAAATATTGATAAGGAAAGACCTATAAAAATTAAAGATTGATTTTTGAAATGAAATGCAATACCACACGTAAAGCACCACATTTTCCTTTTTCTCACCGAGTTCAAGTTCTGTGACACATGTTGAAAAATAATCATTTCGGGACAGAGCTCTGGATGAACACCGCCACACAGCGTAGTCGCTCGCGGGTTACATGTTTTGTCACCGTTGTTGTCGGATGTATTGTCACCGTTGTCTAATCAGTTTGAATTTGAAAAGTAGTGGAAAATTCGTTATCACACAATATATATTGATTTGTGTGAAAAGTATATTCCTCGATGTGGCACTCGAGAGTCCAGCTCAATTCGGGCGATAATGTAATGAAGTGAGCTGTAGAAGGGTTGCAACCACCTACCGACAAGACTAAGTTACCAGTAAACGAAATTTGAGTCGCTAAGATTCGAAAATGAATAATTTGTAATGTAGGCTTGTCAAAAATATTACATTCATCAGTTCCTCAGTATGTGCAGGGAATTTTGTTATTTCGTCATAAAGTATGAACGATAATGCCGATGAGTGGTTTTCCCAGTAGTTTTTTTTACTCAGTCAGTTTTTTTTTCCAAATAATATACAATAATTGACAACTGTGAGTAGAACGAGTACTGTACTTACACTTGTAGGAGGAAACGTCTTTCTTTGATTTCGTAAATATGTCTTTTTTGTCCAAAGCACAAGTTGTATACTAGTCCTAGATGACTCTTGTGGTCTTCCTATGTCATAGGAAAATAGAAAGGGTCCGCTGGGACTAGTTGTATAGGAGTAATGTTTTTTTTAGTGGGTACTTATATTTTGCTGAAGAAAGTTTTAACGAAATCCACAAGGAGAGAAACATAAAATTGAACAGTGTAAGGTCCAGACACGAAATTGATCTCCAACAAATATCGTGGGTATACCGACTATATTTATCCACAGACAATCCATAACCCCTTTATTTAAATTTTTGGTCATTTGACAATAGTTACACGACTGAAACGTAAAAATTTAACAGGTGAGTGCGGTAACTAACTTTTCTGCACTTTAAAAAAGAAATACGAGATATGCAGCCTATTAAAAAATTGTGCCTATTTTTTTGAAAAGGGTATATGAAGGGTACATGAAGTTGAAGTAAATGTTTAAATAATAGGGATTGGCAAGCAAGATTCGTTTGAGTTATGGCATCTGACCCTCCGGTCCCCCGGCCTCTCAAACGGACCAAATGGTCCCGCCGGGAACAGGAAAACTCCCCCGTGGAATACTCCCCCCCCCGACTATTCCCCCTGGAAAACTCCCCCTAGGAATATTGCCCCCCCCCCGAGGAATACCCCCCCCCCGTAATTTCCGGAATTCTACCCTTTCGATATCAACTGTTGTGTGAATCTTTGCCTGCGCAACCATCCCTCTCTCGTAATCTCTCCCTGCAGTCCAAACACCCCTCCCTCCCTCACATCACACTCCCCCAACCCGGCACCGAAGCCCACCCTTTTACCCCTTGAGACCCATCCCAATTTCTCGACTCCAGCTTTCCCTCCCCATTCACCGTCCCTTTTCCCCCTATTTCCCCCTCATCTAACATTCATTCCCTTGCAAAACACCTTCCGATCCCTTTCGCTAGAATGTCTAGGCCTTCCTCCGTTAAATATAACTCGCCTTCAACTGTCTTTCCCACCTCCCCACTAGTAACTCCCCGAACCGTGCTACTCCCCATCCTCTAGCCGTTAGGTAATGTCCCACCCTCTCATACACTCCCCTTCTGACCATATCCAGTTCCCCTCCACTAAAGCCACCACCCGCCTTCATCCTCGGAAATATCTCCCCCAATACCCAATACGCATCCATTTTCACCATTACCTCTTGTAGTATTAGCTATAGTGCATGTTCAGGAATACGGTCCCATTGTGGTTTCTACCGGGAAACTATATATAATCCCAACACGTGGTTAATTACTCACTGTTTAGTTAGCATCTTAGCAGTCAATAGAAATATTAAAAATTCACACTGTGTTTTACTGCTTTCACCAAAAATCCTACATGGTGGCAGCGTTGTCTCATTAAATTGGATAAAGTAAAAAAAAAAAAAATGGCTCAAGCAAGTGTACAACCACCTGAAAAATTAAATTTCAACAGACCGGAAGAATGGCAGAGATGGATAAAACGGTTCGAACGATATCTCACTGTAGCAAATATAGAAAGTGGAGAACAAAAAGTTAACACTTTGATTTATGCTATGGGACCTCAGGCTGAAGATATCTTACTTATGTTCGGACTGTCCGCCGCAGAAGCCATCGACTATACGGTTGTAAAGGAAAAATTCGACAAGCACTTCGTAGTGAGAAGGAATGTAATTTTCGAAAGGGCGCGATTCAATAACCGAAACCAACTCGAAGGTGAGTCCATTGAATCGTTCGTCACGGACCTGTATTCTTTGATCGAATTCTGTAATTATGGCGAAATGCGGGACGAACTATTGCGTGATAAAATCGTGGTAGGGATCCGTGACAAAAAGCTGAGTGAGTCACTCCAGCTTGATGAAAAGTTAACTCTAGAAGCTGTGTTAAATAAAGTGCGTTCGAAGGAAATGGTCGCGAAGCAGTCACAACAATTGAGTGACTTACACGTTGCGCAAGCCGATATGGTGAAACGGAAAACACAAAAGGCACCTACCCAGAAATCGCAAAAAGGGGGGAAACCGAAGAATCGACAGGACAAATCCAAGGTTTGTCACAGATGTGGTAACAAGCCACACAAGTTGAGCGAATGCCCAGCACGTGACGCAAAATGTAACGCATGCGCTAAAACAGGACATTATGCAAAAATGTGTCGGAGCAAATCGGATGTCAAAGACATTGGTGCCGAATCAGAAGAAAAGTCATTCCTAGGTACGGTGCACATCTCCGAGGTGAGTGACAGCAACTGGGAAATTGAGCTGAAAGTCAATAATACCCCGATAACGTTCAAAATAGACTCGGGAGCCGATGTAACTGTCGTGAGTCACGTAGACTTTAAGAGAATATCTCAAGACACCAAACTACAAAAATCGGACCAGGTATTAATTGGCGCGAGCAACAGACCCCTGAAAACCCTAGGTATGTTTCAAACAAACATTGTTAACGGAACAAAGGCAAATCCAGCCAGAAGGTGTATGTGGTCGACAAACTAAGAAAACCATTGCTTGGTAAACCCGCAATTATAGCGTTGAACATTTTACAACGTGCGAATGAAGTCAAAGTTGATCTCACCCCTTCGAGTACGCCGCTGGGTTACAAGGAAAAGATCCGCCGCCTATTCCCGCGATTATTCACAGGACTCGGGACAATTAAAACAGGCGAATATCGTATCAAGTTACAGCCAAACGCACAGCCGTTCAGTGTCGCCGCACCCCGCCGGATATCACAGCCATTGTTGCCAAAGGTCAAAGAAACTCTTGACAGTATGTTATCTCAGGGTGTGATCCGGAAGCTTGGTGCAAATGAAGTCAGCGAGTGGTGTGCTCCCATCGTTGTGGTTCCAAAGAGTGATTCAACGTCAGTGCGGATATGCACCGATCTTACCGCACTTAACCGCTACATTATACGACCGAGGAGCAACATAAACACTGTTGATGAGACATTGGGTAAGATCAATGGACGCGTATTCACAAAATTGGACGCGAATTCATTTTTCTTTCAAATGAAGTTGGCGCCGGAATCACAACTTCTAACGTCATTTATCACCCCGTTCGGAAGATTCTGCTATACAAAAGTGCCCTTTGGTATCACATCGGGACCGGAATTAGCCCAGGATACCATAGACGGAATCTTAAGCGGCTGTGAGCGTAGTGCGGTCATCATAGATGACATCTGTGTGGCTACAGATAGTGATGAAAACGACACCGATTCACACGAGAAATATCTCTTTCCTGTTCTGCGAAAGCTGCAAGACGCTGGAATCACACTCAACATGGAGAAATGTGAGTTCCTAAAGCCATCAATCACTTTTGTCGGTCATAAAATAAGTGCACAAGGAATAAGCGCTGATGACAAAAAGGTAACCGCAATCAGGGATATGCCAACTCCCACGTGTGTTACTGATCTTCGACGTTTCATGGGAATGGTGAATCAGCTGGGAAAATTCTCCAAACGGCTAGCTGATTTAACCGTCAATCTCCGTCCGCTGCTCAGCACCAAGAATGACTGGATGTGGGGACTGGAGCAGGACCGTGCTTTCCAGGAGGTAAAAGAGGAGATTTGCTCACCCCAAGTGTTAGCACAGTACAACCCATGCTACGAAACCAAGATACGAACAGACAGTTCTAAGAATGGCTACGGGGCAGTCCTACTGCAGAGGAAATCGCCAAGAGATGATTTCAGGCCTGTGTATTTCGCTTCAAAATCGCTGACCCCAACTGAGCAACGTTACAGCATAATAGAAAAAGAGGCAGGAGCGATTGTCTATGCATGCCATAAATTTGATCAGTTCATCTTGGGTCTAGACAACCTAACCGTGGAGACAGACCAAAAACCACTCGTTACGCTCCTGGGGAAGAAGTGTCTCGATGCAATGCCGCCAAGGATATTGCGTTTCAGGCTGGCCTTGATGAGATATAAATTTAACATCCGGCACATTTCCGGAAAACAAAACACCACAAGTGATTGCTTATCACGTGCCGCCGTTCCAGACGCACATTCCTCGTACCTAGAAACGGAGGCAAAGTGCTACATAGAATCAGTGCTCTACAACCTTCCCTGCACTGACAAGCGTCTGGAACAGATCAAACAGGTGCAGCAGGATGACGAGATCTGCATTAAAATTTCACAGTTTACGTGTGATGGGTGGCCCGACAAAGCACAGCTGCCAGGCGCACTCATATCGTATTATCAGTTCCGTCACGAGTTTTCCATGCACAACGGTCTGCTATTGAAAGCTGACAGGTTAGTCATCCCCGCGTGTCTAAGGCTCGATATCCTAGACCGCATTCACACAGGTCACCTCGGTATACAGAAGTGCCGGGATCGTGCAATTCAATCCGTGTGGTGGCCAGGGTTATCAAAACAAATAGAGGACATGGTAAAAAGTTGTTCTACATGCGCGCGTCATAACAGTGACCAAGCAGAACCACTGCAAACAACGCCATTGCCTGATCGCCCATGGCAACGTATAGCCGCCGATTTATGTAACATTAAAGGAACACCCTACTTGGTAGTGGTAGACTACTATTCCCGGTTTATCGAGATGGCAAGGTTAGACGTCAATTCAAAATCTGTCACCGTTGTCACGCATCTCAAGTCTATATTCGCTAGGCACGGTATTCCGGAAGTGCTGGTCTCAGATAACGGACCACAATTTGTCAACAGCGCCATGAACAGCTTCAGCGCTGAATATGGGTTCAACCATATAACGTCATCGCCGAAGTATGCCCGAAGCAATGGATCAGCGGAAAATGCAGTCAAACGCCTAAAATCTAGCATACTGAAAAACATAGATCCGTACCTTGCGCTATTGACGTACAGGTCAACGCCCTTGGCCAATGGGTACAGTCCGTCAGAGCTATTGATGGGTCGCAGGCTAAGAACAACACTGCCTGTTGCCCCACACACCCTCAAGCCAATTAAGCAGCAAGACGACATACGGAGAAGAGAGGAGGAATACAGAGCAAAGATGGCTGACAACTACAATCGTCGCCATGCAGCCATAAATCTTCCTGTTCTTAAATCAGGCGATAAGGTGTTTATCCGTGACAGGTCGGAGAATGCCACAGTCCTCGAATCAGCTCAAAATTCACCGAGGTCATATGTCATTCAAACACCTGATCGTGTGCTCCGACGAAACAGGAGAGATTTGATACAGATGCCGACTGTGTCAAACAACCTCAACCTCTCAATCCCCGAGCATAAATCATCTGAGAAGTGCACACGCACCCGCTTTGGGAGAATCAGTAGACCTCCGGACAGGTTACACACAACAGAAATCCAACCGGAGTGATCTAGAATAGGGACAAGTTTATTTTTAGAATGTATTAAATATGTGTATTGGTATTGAGTTATAATGATTGAAGTACAATATATTTCTTATTTCAGGAAAAGACTCAGTATCACTAGATTTAGTCCGCTTAAAATAAAGTGTAATGTGAGTTAGAAAATAAGATGTATTTACAGTTAAAGGATGATAATGCATGAGCTTTTTATAATCCTAAATCGCGTTCACAGAATCCATGATGGCACAGTAAAGAAAAACAAAACAAATGCTTTCACTGTGTGAAGGTCAAATAGTTCTAAATATTGCACAGCTGTTTGTTTACAAACTATGATGTACTTTGGAAGTTCCTGGTACTTATCAAGCTGCTATTTTTAAAAGTGAAAAACATTGATGTAATGTTCTGTTCAAGTCTAAATAGATGGATCGAAATATTTGAATGTAATTGATAAAGAAATTAATTAATATTAAGGAACTAATCATTATCCTTTTTCAATTAATTTAAAAAGCTTAACAAAGGGGGATGTAGTATTAGCTATAGTGCATGTTCAGGAATACGGTCCCATTGTGGTTTCTACCGGGAAACTATATATAATCCCAACACGTGGTTAATTACTCACTGTTTAGTTAGCATCTTAGCAGTCAATAGAAATATTAAAAATTCACACTGTGTTTTACTGCTTTCACCAATAATCCTACACCTCTAACTCAACCCGTAACGCCAACAGGTTTTCTACAATGTCATCTCCTAGCTTCCTCTTAACTCCACACCTTCCTACCTCGCATTTTTCCCCAGGTCATTCGTTCCCAGCATATATAAATATATATATATATATATAATTATATATATATATATATATATATATATATATATATATATACAACTTAAAAGTCATCCTGAAAAATATTGTTTTATTTAGGTTTCGTCATCCGGTCCATTTGCAATATATATATATATATATATATATATATATATATATATACAGTGCGCGGATATCAGATTAGGTGCGCAAGTTTTTAAAGTAGACGCGCACGCGTGCGCAAAATTTTTAATTCCTAAAATCAGCCCTGCGGATAGAAAAAGACGTACGGTAAAACCTGTGTGTCTTGACCAAATTCCAGACCCGAATAAAAATGTAATGTGCAGTATAACTTCTGTAGTGACCAAAATCTGTTTTAGTGACCACCATCTAGTTTTGTTTATTTTCGACAGTGAATTATGATTGTATTTGCAGAAATAAATCTTTTATTTGAGTAATAAGAAAAAAAGGAAAATTTTTATTGGAGAATTCATGTGATTAGTTGGGGAGACATTTGTTTTTGTTTACAAAAACAAGAAACTAAATTGGTGTCAATTGAAAGTGTAATATAAGCCTGTACTATTATGTTTTGTTTGGACGGACCGCTCTAGTTTTGTTATTGCATTTACTTTACGTATGCTTTGGTTCAGATGAATTTGGCCTGCGCAAGGAATGACGGGAATGGGCAGATCTGCTGTTTGCTTTCACAACTAGCCTAACTGCTAGTTCTGAAGATTCTCATAAAAAGTACTATTCCAACATCGAATGAGGCATGGATGAGTCAACCGAAAAACATGTCTGTCTAATCAAAAAGAAACGGTGTGGGCCACTACGCCAGAAGCTGTACAACGTGTTCTGTGACTTTATTCAGCATCGTACTCTGCCGACAGCTGAACTTCTAATTGAGTACAAGTTCAGACCGGCGTTGTACCTGAAGGAGATATGGCGAAAAGATATTGTGAAACAAAGGATGAACACTTTGGCTGCCTTCAAGAAATGGTCCAAGAAGATGGCACTTAAAGAAGTAAGATGAAAAGCCAAGTTTTGAAATATATCTAAATGAATGCGGGGTTTTCTTGTTGACTTTTCCGCACCGAAAACCGAGGGCTTTTTAAACCGTTGTACGCAAAGTATCAACGAATTTTATAACAGAACAGACGAATGGTGTGTAATATCCGTTCCGAGAAAACCAAAATTCAGCATTTGGGGGAAACCAATTTCTAGCACGAAGACCAACATCTCGTGACATTCAAAGCGTATTATTTGACACGTGTAGTAAGAAATCCGTAACAGTAGCCAGAAAGCAATGTCATCCTTCTATTGTTTTATTCTAGTTTCCAACAAAGAGTTTGAAAAATATTTTCTTTCGTGTGGTAATTATATGATTATATTATGGTGCACATTTATTTGTTCTTTTTCAGTTTTTGAAACCAAGTCAGGGTTAATAATTGTTTACACTTTTATTCGCAATGTCATGTATTTAATAATTAAGAATATGTGAAATGTTTTTCTGTACGATTATTTTCAAGGCTGGTGTGCTTGAGGTAAAAACAAGCAGAAAAATTATTCTTCCAAAGGAGAAATTTCGAAAGGCCATCTTAGCCATTCACTCACGTGGGAATTTAGACGGTTCATACCATTTAGCGTACCAAGGCACTCGTATACAGGTAAACGAAAGATACCACATTTTCTGGGGCATTGGAGTTTTTCAACTACAACACTACTTTGCGAAAATATAACTCTTGGCGCACTAAGTGTTTGTGCTTCTTGAGTTGTATTTTGATTTTTTTTTTTATTTTAATTTTTGAGATCTCCCTATTAACAGAGGGATATCGTTATGAGCATGTCCGTCCGTCCACAGGCATGTCCGGGCTATATATCCGAAACTATAGGTTGGATTGTTTTGAAATTTCATAAAAAAAAAATTTCAGAATGACAGTGTTTTTTTTTTCGATTAGTTGGTTATTTTCTACGTTGTGTTCAGGCTTGATCTCCAAAACTCTTGTCAAAATGAAGTAATTTGAATTCTGGTAAAACTTTGGTAAAACGCGTCTTGATATAATTTTGTCTTCTTAATTGAACGTGTCATCCAGGCTGTGTCTCCAAAACTATTTTGTTGTTGTTTTTTTTTTGTAATTTCACACACGGATTAAACAGATGTTGAAAATTGCCAGAATAGCTTTTTTAAGTATAAAACTTAGCTTTTTGTCGAAATTTAAAAATGCAAAACTGTGAAAAAGTCTTTTTTTGTGAAAAAAATCGATGGAAGTGGTATTCGGAAAAGATCCCCCGGAAAAGATCCCTCCCGAAATGGCAAAATAGGAAAAGATTGCCCAGAAAAGATCCCCCAAAATGATCAAATCCCCTCTTTCAAAAGCTTTTTATGTGATTTTGCATGTATTTAGTTGTTTAAGTAGATGCTAAGTTATCAATCCCTGGTCAACTGCGTTTTGGTTTTGAAGATGGGACGGGGGGGGGGGGGGGTAAAGAATAAACTGCTTTTCCCTCGTTATAAGGCTTTGTTATTATATATGAATGTATGCGATCGACCGTTTGTCGGTCTGTCATCAAGAAATTGCTAACACGGTAACTTACAAACTGCTGCAAGGATTTTAATGAAACTTGGTATATAGCTTCTATCGGAACAACCACAGTTGGTATTGAAAATGCGCCAGGTTCGTCCAAGAAAAAAGCACCAACTGGACTTAGAAAATTTCTGCTCTTGATTGACTATTGATGGCCGTGTTTAACTGATCGGGGGCGGAATATGTGGGCTATGCACACTGCTCTAGTTACACTTGGCGATTTGCAAAAATTCCATAGTTTATTGAATTTGTACGAAAATTTTAGCCGCAGTTTTTTTTTTCGTTTTTGTATTTTTTTTTTTCGAGTTTGTCCGTGGAACTAGTCAGAGGCCGTTAGGGCTAGAAAGGTGAAATTTGGATATGATAAACTTCAGTATGTCTTGTTTATCCTCCTATAATTTTTTTTAAATTTTTCAATTAAAAAAAATTTTATAAAAGTTATATCGTACTTTTTCTCATTTAAAATATTCTGTACTTTTATTTCTTATATCAAAAATGAAATTACCTATCACGTGAAAAAATCAATGGATCATAGATTAGGCAAGAAGAACAAGAAGAGAGCCACCATCCGATGGGAATGTTCCCAGCGCCGCCTTGACGACTGCAAAGGTGCTGTCGTCACTGACCTCGATGTCATAGAAGTGAAAACCATGACAGTGCACAGTCACGACCCAGTGAATATAGCTGCTGTCAAGGTCAAGGCCGCCATTAAGGAACAGCTACTGCCGGCCGTCAGAATACTGCGACCATCCTCAGCCAGGCCACCCCGGTCACAACTGCAGAGGCGATGGCTGAACTAATACTAACCGAGAACATTAGACCTTACATCCGAAACTTAAAGAAGGGGGGCATTGCCCAAGGAACCAGCGTCGGCAAGAGATACCGTATCGAGCCTCTAGAGGAGTACACGAAGATCGACGGTCCTGACCCCCAGCGATTTCTTATTTATGATAGTAAGGACGCTGAAACTAACCATGGCATGCTCATCCAAGCAACTGACCAGGGTCTTCGCCACCTATGCAGAGCAAAACGTTGGTTCATGGATGTAACGTTTGAGACTTGTCCGAAACAGTTTCAACAGCTATATATCATCACAGTGCCACTTGATGACTGGATATCACTGCAGTTCATGCGTCCCTATCCGGTAAGACAGCGACGATCTATGACGAAATGCTACATGCAATAGTAGATGAGTGTGCCAGTCGCGGTAATGATCCCGATCCGGACAGTGTCCTGTTGGACTTTGAGGTTGTAGTATCTAGCGCTGTTCGTAAAACACTTGGGCCTCTAGGTGCAGATAAAGAGATGTTTTTATCACTTTAAACAAACGATCTGGCGCAAAATACAAGAGCTTGGTCTAACTCAAACGTACAACGAGAGAGGCGACCTCTACCACTTTGCCCAACGAATGACTGCTGTCTCGTTTCTTCCCGTCGCCGATGTTGCGGATGCGATGACTTTGCTGAGGGACGAATGGCCAGCTGAGACTGAAGAGTTGCTCAACCAGTTTGGCGCCACGTATGTGTCAGGTGTGTTCGGGCTCAAACAGCAACCTGCTGCAGATCCGAACGCCACGCTGCCGCCGGTGCGGATTCGCCGCCAGCCAGCTCGATGCAAGCCAGAGGTGTGGAATCAGCATGCCACCACCCTCGAGGACGGGGATCGTGCCAATAATTGGTGTGAGGGATGGAACAATGCGGTCCGCGGCATGGTTGGTCGCGACCACCCCTCGTTGTGGCATCTCATCACATGCCGCAGTCGTCAGTGTGCACGTGGAACAGTCCGCGCGTGGTCAGGCACCCTCCAAACGCCGCCGAAAGGGGGACACTCTTCAGATGCAGTAGCCATGCCAGAGCTACCGGGGAACGTACCATCGCTGATGCTTTACGTGGACTTGGCCACAACGTTCCGTTTCAGCTAAGAGACAAACTAGTGACTTGTGACTTGTATATCCTGGTATAAGTGACTCGAATACAGTGGGATACAACCGCAGCTCAGAGCAGTGTATAATGATATGATGAAATAAAAATTTCTAAAATAAGATAAGTGAGATTTGCATTGTGATATCGAATTGTGAATTTTTAAGAATGGTTTAATAACAGTAAAACTGATTTTTAAATTTGTTTTTATATATTGTATTTATATAAGTGACAAGTTCTCAAATCAAGTCGGGTCAAGTGAAAAAGGCAAACAAAAACACATCAACAAAAAATAACACACTTAAAATATATTACAAAATCATATAATCATTGACAATTTAACTGGGAAAGGAGAAATGAAATAAACAGCAAAAAAAAACAACACGCCACTTATTATGAAATCACAAAAAGCTGGTGGACGGAGGGGGATCCTTTCCCTGGGATCTTTTCCTACCTTGGCATTTTTTTTTTTTTTTGGGGGGGGGGGGGGGGTAGGGGAATTCTTTCCTATTTGATAAAAGTGGTCGTAGTAAGACACTTTGCAAACCGACTTTAGCACCGATTTCATAAGTCATCCACGCCACACGGGGGATCGTGTCTCATGAGGCTCTAGTTATCCCCCGTGTAAAAGAGAGATATAGTTATGGACGTGTCTCTCTGTCCTCTGGAAAAACAGCGGAAACGGTTTTGTCCGCGCAGGCTCTCAAAAACCTGAAGGTGCGGTTCTGACTTTTTATACAGTGAAAAGCTATATATTGTAGATGTGCAACGGCGTATATTATTTTTGAATCAATGAAAAATTGGCAGAACAACTTGTCAAAAATTGCCCCCGAATTACGTTGTGCCATATTGTGTCCGCACCATTTCGCATATACCATTTATCGTAATGGCCTGCAACCTTGCACAGTGAAAATATATATATTGTAGATGTGAACGTAGTATTATTTTTTTTGAAATCCGTTAAAAATTGACAAAATGACAACTTGTCTCTCTTGGTGTTAGCTGGAAAGTGATCGTGAAAGACTAGCAAGAACAGAGGTTACTCTCTAAAGGTATTAGCTAACTACAGTTTCAATTTAAAATGTCCAGGCTAAAGTGAATGGAGCAATTTGGGATCGAGACAACTCGTCCATTATAGAAGGTGCTCATTATTGGGAGGTGTTCAGTAATGGAGGTTTTACCTTACACGGGGGATCCTGTCTCACTGAGACTCTAGTTTCTTTTGACCTTTCTGTAAAAAAAACTTCATATTTGTATGCACAGTTCTTCAGCAAACCATAAACTTTTAGATTTTGTGAAACGATTTCTTAAATTTATTAAATACATAAAATAAAGTGCATTTTAAGTTGATTTTTGTGAAATGTCTGTTTCAGTTCTGTAAAAGGTATGCCATAGACAAGCATGAGTTTGGCATTGGAAAGAAGAAGTTTAGGAGGATTATCAGCAAATGCCCGTCGCCAGGCTGTAGGGTCAGAAGATTCAAGTTAACTCATGGGATTAAAGGTAAAAAAAGCAGTTAAAGTAAAAAAAGATGCTCTACGGCTCGTTTCGAAATCTGTCCGGTTTGATTGTAATATGTATTATTGCATGAATTTACAACTCTCTTGGTCGGCTGAGTGGTGCAAGTTTTTGATTTTGTTTTTTGAATATCTGTGGTTCAGGTAATCAAAGCTGATTCATGGTGGATTTTTTCTTTGTAACTCCATATTTGTTAAAATAAGAATTCCGAAGTAAATAAGAAATCAGATATTTTCTGGTAGGCTATTCCGGAATAGACTACCCTTTAAACAGAATGTCACGAAATAGAGTTATTTTCATTATTTCATCATTTTATGTTGCAGACCATATAAAAAACTCATGCTGTTGCGTTATAAATAGAGAAATATGAAAAAATTGAAAGTATAAATATTTTTTTTAAAATTTTAATTTTCAATAGGTTATTAGATACTGACCCACCAACATTTTAATAAACAATCATATTTAAGTTATTGTTTTCAATATTTTTATTTTCCTTTCGCAAAAAGATCAGAATTTACATTGTCCAACTTATTTTCACCCTTTCGTACAACAAAAATAAGCGTTATTGATTTCTGTGACATTTGAATTATCGGTAGTCTATTCCGGAATAACCTACCAAAAATTATCTGGTTTCTTATTTGCTTCAGAATTCTTATTTTAAACAGTATTTTTTTGTGTGTTTACATAAACGAAGGAAATGAGAAGGGAAGGGGGGGGGGGGGGAATAAAGAGATCTTGAAAATATGGTATAAATATATTTTGTCCGGTATCTATTTCGTTCTTGTTAATGTTTGTATGCAGTTTCTATGCCAGAACATGAAAGAAAGACCGAAGTGTGATTGTTTTCTTTGGCTAGAGAGTTCAAAACCGGTGGAGACTTCAACGAGTGAAACAAGCAGCGATTCGGAAAGGGACAGCAGCGCCGGAGACGATGCCAGCTCCGTGAGCTCCGTGCCGATGTCAGACCACGAAACCAGCGGTTATCCACGGCTTCCTCAGCGTCACGTTAGCGTCACCGGTACGCCAAGTAGCAGTGCCACAACGCCGCGGGAGATTGGGATCATCACCGGATTCGCTGACCACTGGAGTGTCAAGCTCGAGGAGCAAGATCGAAAGATTGGAACACAGAAGCTTGGTGGAATAGCACCACAGTTGCTATTGCCAGGCGTGGATTTCAGTGTACGCCCCCGGTTCTCACAAGTCTCTCAGATGCGAGAAAATAACCACGCTGATATGCAAAGAATGGTACAAGAGGCGGCGCCAAAGGAATCAATCAAAAATAGCGCGTCTGTTTTCCGTGTGGTTCAGGATCACAACAACAACTACCAGACAGCGATCGACACGCCATTCATTCAGGCCGGGCTTGTCGATTTAGGCAGTTCAGTTTCTCCAGCAGTGGTTGATTTGTGCAGCTCGGGCACCACTGGCAGCGCTGACCGCCTTTCGCCGGACTTCTTCGATCACGTGGGATGTGATGATGAGGTAGTGCAGCCGTCTTAACCATTTCTATTTTCCTTGACTCAAAAATAAACAACCAAAAAGAAAAAATAATAATAGTAATTACTGCTATGAATCGGTCCAACTTCTGGAATCGATTAATCGAAAGCCTTTAGCGATGATTAATCGAATTGATTATCGGAATCGAAAGTTTGATATTTTGGCAATATCGCCCATCTGCTCCTTCTCCAACGTAAGCCTCTTATTTTGTCTATATCATCCAATTACGTTTTTTTTTTTTTTTTGTTATTTTGAAGAAATAAATTCAAGAGCAGAGAGGATCTAGACAATAAAATCAATCTGCTAGAGTAACAAGTTGGTAGAGGATTATCTTATAAACATTACGTACGTTACAAAAATTACATCACGGCGACTGAATCATAAAGTTTTCAAGCCTCAGCGTCTTGTATACTCTCTTGGCAAATTGACAAGAAAACAAATAGTATTGTAATTGGCTATGAGAGAAACCGGGAAACACTTGTATTGAATATAACTGCGAATCAGTTAAAGTTCCAGAGCTTTTAACATCCTGTTATTTAAAATGAGAACGCATCAAGCAACTAAGAATTTAGATAATTATTTTGTCCATGGAGAAATAAGACATCTTGATTCGTTAATTCTGTTCCGAAATAGACTCACAGTGCTCAGTCTCGTTGCTATATGTAGAGGAGCATAGAAGTTTTGCGGCCAATAGTTTACGTTAGTCTATTCCGGAGTTGACTCGAAAGCTCCTTCTTGTATCAAGGACAGAAATCCACTTTATTATTTGCTTGATATATTTTTTTTAAATAATAAGGTGTTTTTGTGTTTAGAAAATCGTTATATGAAACCTGAAGTTCTGCCATTCCGTACGGTCGCGAAAAATGCTCCAGACAAGTTTGGGATACTTAAGTCGACAGCGATTCAAAAGCTCTCCAGTTTCAGTATTCCTTCACTTGTTGATGGATCGTGTAGAAATTTAATGGTCTGATTCTTGTCACCCCAGCAAATCCTGATCACTCTATTGAGAAAATATTAATCTCGCACTTTTTGGAAAAAATGCGATAGCATTTTTGAGAACCAATCATGAACATCTACGAAAAATATTGGAGGATAAGGTCAAACTTCAGATGGAATCAGGAATGTCTAACATACACCGTGCACACCTAGCGTAACCGTTGTGACGCAAACCCGTTACTTAGATATCAATAATCGATTTAGTAAAGCAAAGCAATTAAAAAAATCCGTTTCATTAATTAATAAAATGCCCGTATCTGGCTGTGTTTGTGTAAAAAATAATATCCCTCAGTTTTAGCCCCCTAGGTTAGCGTTTGACGGATAAAAATGTCTTTATGCCCGTTGTTAACAATTCAATTTTTGAGAAACTAAATCGTGATTTATTTAGCAACCTAAAGCTTTTGAATATATGTGCTACTGGTCGTGTTTTGGTTGAATCTCGTGTTATAATTTCCTTTTATTTTGAAATCTCTAAAAAACTTCTTTACTCATTGGTTGCTTTGATATCGCAGACTTCAGTAAGACGTGATATTGCTAAATGCATTTCTTAAATTTTTATCACATTGTTTAAATGCTGTGAATATTCAATCCTGGAGTGAGTTTCATCCCAGGCTGTTTCTGTTTCGATGAACCACCCCAGTCCCTCAAATGATTATAAGACAACACCTTTTGTAGATTTCTGTCGATTCCATATGCTGGGGATCGATTCCACGTCGTCATAAGATAGAATCGGCGACGAATCGATTATTCACCCGGATCGTCTCAGCAGTAATAGTAATAATAATGATGTAGTTTTAAAATACAGCTCAGAAGAGGCAAACCAGAATGTTAATGTAATGCACAGGATTAAATTGATCATTGTTTTTAATGACCGCAGATGACAGCGACGCAGGCAGAGAGTGACGTGACGTTATCTGCACCCAGCAACGAGCCATCGCCTGCCCAGAGCTGTCAGTCGCCTGTGAAGGTCATGGAGAGTGAGGCACAAGCACTGTCGGCATTTGCCAAGGTGCTACATACTGGCGGTGCAAGGTCGCCCAGTGATGATTTTGAAAAACAGGCATTTCACATCATGTTTGAAAATGCCCGCCATGACACTGATATTCCCATTGAAATAAAACCGGCAGTTATGGAACCCAGAGCAGAATACATAAATGCGGGCTCAAATAATGACTTGACAGGTGTTTTTCATTGGCCGCAAGTTGAACGTGGGCAAAACTTAACTTTTTGCAACGAGGAACAGGCGAAAGAAAAAGTAAAGAATACAACAAGTCAGAAAAGAACCACTGATTCCAAAGATGGCCGGGTTGGTGCCAGCAACGACAAAAAAAGGAAGGCGTCCGGAACCACCAGTCGTGGGACGAAAGCAAAGAAAACCGGTGCTGAAAATGCACTATCTAAGTCAGAGAAGGCCGGACAAACTGGGAATAACAATCAATGTAAAAAGAGCATCTTGCCGGTCGAAGTTCAACCTAAACAATCTGGAAATGTTAAAACAACAGTTCAGCATAAAAAGGGTAAGAAATGTTCTGTAACCGAGACCTGCTGCTCGAGGCGAAGAATTCAAATAGTTCCGGTTGTTAGTCCAAGGCGTTCTGACGAAGGAAGTACGTCACCGGGGCAGCCAGTAGTTTCCAGGCTGCCATCGCCAGGCAAACTCCGAGTGGTGTTACAAGACCCTATTGATTCCCCACTGCCGTTCGGTCCAAAGGTCATAAGATTGCCAGCTCAGCCACTGTCGAAAATTCCGTTTTCGAATGACGTTCAAATCGTTCGACCTACGCTGGATAACACCGCGAAACACGTGGCTGCCAATGAAAAAACATTGGTTAAGTTTTCGAAGAAGGGTGAAGTGATCTGCGTCGATTCTGCGGGATTCCTCAAGGCCGTCGTGACGTCATCATCTGCACCAGTGGATCCAACAGCAACCATTGAAGCTAACCCAAAGCACAGTGTTGGTACATATTCCACTGCTGGATCTGTTACTGGTCACCCAATCTCGACAAGTGTTTCCGCAAGCACTATGGAGGTGGATGTGGTGGCCAGCTTACCGCAGAAAATCCGTGCTCTTGTGAAACAAAGGCAGGCAGCTAAATGCCAAACTGGAGCTGTAAGTGTACGTAAAAGTAAGGAACCGGCATCCAGTAAGCGGAGCAAGGGAAAGAAAAGCAATGCTAACACATCTGCACTTGATCTGACGCAACCCCCATGTAGCGGGGAAAGCAGCCATGGCTCCGCAGCAACTCCACATATACTGACTATCATTAAGCCGGAAACAGCCGAAGAAGGCGACGGCAATGCTCGGCCTACTCGTACTTCAACAGCCTGTCGCAAGGCAGAACAGGTTAGCGAGATCAAAGCACATATTCTGTCAACGTCAACAGTAAGCCATCGTCCCGCTTCACAATCAAACACTGTCAAAGAGAGCGAGGGAAAGAAAGTAACAGACGAATCGTTCACGGGAACATGCGATGGGCCGGTGTTCTTTGAAAGGACGCAAGTAGCTATTGATCTTGAAAAGGAGTTTGACAAGAAAGCAAGTGAAGGTATGCATATCTCTTATTGCTATTCCTGTCGCCCGGTGTCCGCGATAACATCGGTTTTTAGCCCAGTCTACCATCGTTGGTGGTCTATAGTTCATCACTTGTGGGGCATCCGTTATATGTGTGTATGTGCGTTAAACATTTCTTCAAAATGCCACTCCTTACATAACTTGTCTGATTGTTTTAAAATATGACATGAATGGTCCCTCGGTAATCATCAGCACAGCTTTTATTTGTGTGTGTGTCTGTTTTTTTTTCTTTGACGATTTGGCCCAATACTGCCAAAATTTAAGAAAACACAAAAAAATGCTACTCTCCTTACAAATCCGGCCAGATTGTGATGGAATTTGGAAGGACTGTTTCCCTCAGGCTCCTGCACCAGGCTTGTCTATTGTTTGGCGATTTCACAAAAATTGGCCAAAAAATGGTCAAATGGCAGAAAGTCATAATGTGCTCCTTGAGGTTGAATGAACAGTCAAAATTTGTCGAGATCGCCGTGGGCAAAGAGCGTGGGACTGATAATCACGAGGTCTCGAGTTCAAAACCCGCTCTAGCGGAGAAAAAGATTTTTTATGTACTGATGTTTTCATATAATTATTCTCAAGGCGGCTTACCTCTCTGGGTCCTTAACTTCTATACCATCTCAATTAATCAACCTATAGTAAACCATCGCAACCTCCATTGCCCCGCTTGCGACTCATATTTTCACAACATTGGTACCAGAAGTGTACGAGTCGCGTTTGTATGGTTGTATGGTAGATATTCGTGCAACGTTAAAGCGGGTACGAATGGCAAGAAGGGCATGTGTGAAAATTGGAGTAAAGTAGCCACGTGGGGCTGTGGGTGGCCCAAAGAGAAAAAGACGGGAGAAAATTTGGAAATTCGTACGATATTCAAACACTGTAGTGTTACACTGATACGAATGGAAAGAAGGGCATGTGAAAAGCCACGTGCGGCTTTGGGTGGTGAAAAAACATCACCACGAAGAATGTCGTGAAGCTGGTATCTACAATGTGTGTTGTGAAAATGAATATATACAAACATGTAACTACATGTTCATATGTGCTTGGCTGTTTCCATGAGTTGCAGCTTTTGGCTTAGTGGTTAGCACGCTCGCTTATGAAGCGAAAGGTTCCCAGTTCGAGCCCCGCTTGCGGCTCACATATTTTCACAACAATATATCACTTCGTACCTTGTGAAAGGTTTCAAACTCTTGTTCACTGTTTCGTAATTCCTGGAAGTTGCTCAAGGAAAGTCAGTATTCTTGGCTAGTTTACTGTATTATTTTTGAGTATCTGCTGCAGAGTGATGAAATTAGTATAAATGCCAGCAGAAATCTCATTAAAAATCAGAATTGGAGAAAAGGAAAGAAGTACACATCAAAGAGCCCTGCAAAGAATTGGTTTGAAGAATAAAATTCCGGAGAAACCTCTATTTTGTTCTGTTGTATCATCGTTCAACAACCGTTCGTGTTATACTTGCTCCTGGCGATAAGTTATGGCGTTAAGAAGTTATGGAGACTTCGTGTTATAGCCGCTTATAGTCTTGTAACACGGATATAGAATTCCGTAATATAACGTTGCGCAATTGTTTATATATATTCACTGTGGAGGGTTGCATGCTGAGGTCGCTCACATCTTTCTAATGGATAGATCGGGTGGACAACTTGTAAATTTTAAGTTTGGATTCCCAAAATTTGCATCTATTTTTGGCCAATTGCAATTTTGTTACGTTTGCGGGGTATCAACAATAACACAACTGTGAACCACTTCTGTATGAATATTTTCACTGTGCACGGTTGGAAACGTCTAGGCTAGGTAGTGTTGGAGAAACATTTTAAATACGCAATTCTCCTAATACGAAAGTATAAAATTGAATATATTTTTAACAAGTTGCAATCTTGTACGTAGTGGCAAGCAGGGGTACGAAGTGCCTTTCGCAAGGGTACGGAATGTTAGGTTACGGAATGACAGAGATATGAAGTGCCTGGTTCTCCTTGAATCATATCAATTGAGTTGAGAGCACTGATACTTTTTGTGTGTGTGTGTAGGTGTGGTCAGCAAAAAAGTTTCATTGCCAAAGCAAATCCTCTAGACTGGATAATGTATTAAGATAAACTTATACGTTTCTTAAAATTTAAACGTAATATTGTCTGTATATTGCTCTGTTTACTTATTATCCCCCGTGAAACGGAGGGATATAGGTTTGAGATTGTCCGTCCGTCTGTCCTGCCGTCTGTCCGTCCGTCCGTCCGTCCGTCCGTCCCCTCTTCAAGCTAAGGACTTTGTGGACACCACTTCTATATCAACGAAGCATAATTCAGCTTTCATATTTCATACAGGCAAAATATAGGGTATAAAGATGTGCAACGTCAAGGTTTCAGTTTGATCGAAGCAAAATTGACAAATTGACAGGCTTTTGAAAATCGTCGAAAATAGACATATGTGCACATGTATAGGACTTTGTGGACACCACTTCTATATCAACGAAGCATAATTCAGCTTTCATATTTCATACAGGCAAAATATAGGGTATAAATATGTGCAACGTCAAGGTTTCAGTTTGATCGAAGCAAAATTGACAAATTGACAGGCTTTTGAAAATCGTCGAAAATAGACATATGTGCACATGTATAGGACTTTGTGGACACCACTTCTATATCAACGAAGCATAATTCAGCTTTCATATTTCATACAGGCAAAATATAGGGTATAAAGATGTGCAACGTCAAGGTTTCAGTTTGATCGAAGCAAAATTGACAAATTGACAGGCTTTTGAAAATCGTCGAAAATAGACATATGTGCACATGTATAGGACTTTGTGGACACCACTTCTATATCAACGAAGCATAATTCAGCTTTCATATTTCATATAGGCAAAATATAGGGTATAAAGATGTGCAACGTTAAGGTTTCAGTTTGATCGAAGCAAAATTGACAAATTGACAGGCTTTTGAAAATCGTCGAAAATAGACATATGTGCACATGTATAGGACTTTGTGGACACCACTTCTATATCAACGAAGCATAATTCAGCTTTCATATTTCATATAGGCAAAATATAGGGTATAAAGATGTGCAACGTTAAGGTTTCAGTTTGATCGAAGCAAAATTGACAAATTGACAGGCTTTTGAAAATCGTCGAAAATAGACATATGTGCACATGTATAGGACTTTGTGGACACCACTTCTATATCAACGAAGCATAATTCAGCTTTCATATTTCATACAGGCAAAATATAGGGTATAAAGATGTGCAACGTCAAGGTTTCAGTTTGATCGAAGCAAAATTGACAAATTGACAGGCTTTTGAAAATCGTCGAAAATAGACATATGTGCACATGTATAGGACTTTGTGGACACCACTTCTATATCAACGAAGCATAATTCAGCTTTCATATTTCATATAGGCAAAATATAGGGTATAAAGATGTGCAACGTTAAGGTTTCAGTTTGATCGAAGCAAAATTGACAAATTGACAGGCTTTTGAAAATCGTCGAAAATAGACATATGTGCACATGTATAGGACTTTGTGGACACCACTTCTATATCAACGAAGCATAATTCAGCTTTCATATTTCATATAGGCAAAATATAGGGTATAAAGATGTGCAACGTTAAGGTTTCAGTTTGATCGAAGCAAAATTGACAAATTGACAGGCTTTTGAAAATCGTCGAAAATAGACATATGTGCACATGTATAGGACTTTGTGGACACCACTTCTATATCAACGAAGCATAATTCAGCTTTCATATTTCATATAGGCAACATATAGGGTATAAAGATGTGCAACGTCAAGGTTTCAGTTTGATCGAAGCAAAATTGACAAAATGAAAAAATGCTTTACATTAGATTAATAAAAAATAGATTCGGGTTATATCTGTTCAAAGACAGTTTGTAGTATTGTTGATTTGTCGTTCAAGGAAGGGTGTCCAGTTTCCTGTCAATGGTAATCCATTAGCTTAGATATTGCATAGGGGTAATATTTAGGGTTTCACGGGGGATATTGCTGCTCTCTGACAGCATCTAGTTTTTGTTGTGGGCTCCCAAGTTTTACTTTGTTTTACTCATGCGAGATTTTTCTGTTTCTTCGACAGTTTGCAGGCTGTATAATGAGCAGATCATGCCAAACATCAGAGAATTGAAACAAGACATGAAAGTGCTAAGTGCGGCCCCTGCCCATCCCTATGCTCATGTCCTCAATATACAAAACAGTGAGTGCATGACTTTGTTTACCAATTTGACTGACATTTTTCTCAACATTGTCGAAGTGAAACTTGATCTTTCGGAGACATGCCAGTGTTATAACATTTAGCACGAATCCTTTGATATTGTAAAAGAAAATGCGACCGAATTCCAAGTTAAATGTTTCAGTGTCTTCGCTGGTGTTTGTAATGTACAGTCGATCACGTTCAGTTTGGAGTGCTCAGGACCGAGAGATAATTTCAAATTAACCGAACTTGAAATTAACGTATTTGAACAACAAACTTTCAGTTGCAGTCGAACATTGCACACCTAATACACTTGTTCGATGTATTGCTTATATGAGGATATCACGGAGGTACAGCACATTTATAGCCTCTGTTGTAGGGGAAACAAAAGTGCGATTTGATGCATTTCAACAAATCAGTAATTCTGTACAGCCTTATTTAAAGCGATTTTTTAACATCTGGAGTACAATTATATCAGTTTTCTATTGCGAGCATATGTGTCATCACGAGTTTACAAGGTTGCTCAGAAATAAATGATAACCAGCTCGTAGGCCGTAGACAAAGTAGATTAGCGACTGTTTCTTACCCTGCTTACGAGTAAGGACTGCATTGTTTTTGTTTAGTAAATAGACCTTTTATGTGCACTTGAACTTGCACTGGCATGGGCATCAATAAAACGATTTATGTTTGGGTTAAAACAGTGTGAAGTAAAATACTTGGACAAATGTAGTTCAGATTAACGAATTATCCGAATTCAAATTATCCGAATATTTTAGGTCATAGATGAATGGAAGGAATATGGGGCGAACAGAATACTTCAAATTAACGAAATAAAGTGGGTTCAAATTAAACGTCACCGATTGTATTGCTGTGCTCGTTTCACCTTGTCTCAATGGCTCGTTCTAATTTTTGATAGTATTATTTCAGGGATAACATCAAAGAAGTGTTGAATATTGCCCATAAATCAGTCAATTTAAGTATCTCTCTTTGTACGAACAGAACTGACGATGCTGTCACACACAATAGCTATTGCCAAATTGAATGTGGAAGAGGTCGGCGTAAGACTCAAGCAGAAGCAGTTACAGATGACTGACAACCAAGCACCAAATCCGCTGAGAAGACACCTCTTGGACTTTTCTTCAAGTTCTTCTCTCTCCGATGTCGATCTTGAATGAAAACTGCCTTTGGATTTCTTGGACATAAATAGGGTTGTAGTTAAGTTTGTGCGATTAAAGAACAACTTCACAGTTTCGGCTGTGTATGCTCAAAAGCTGAACTTTCAGGAACCTAGAGGGAGGTAAAAGTAAAAGAAACAAATTGAAAAATTAAAAAAAAAACACCTTTTAGTCGAATACGATATCTTTTTTAGATCTTTAAACCTTTTAGCCGTATTTCAAAATTAATTTAGGAATTTATTATATGTCTCCCCCTAAGGGAGACATATAGCATTTGGTGCGTCCGTCCGTCTGTCTGCAGTGAGTTCTGATGAAATTAATGAGTCGATTTTTCTCAAAACATACATACATTTTGGGGTACATGTCTAGATGATGCCCGTGTTATTTTTTTTTTCGTTTCCTCAAAAATTCTATTTCTGGCAAATTTTTGAACATAGGGGAGGGGTTTTCGTGCATTTTTTTCACTTTGGCAGGCTATATCTCCGAAACAGTTTGTTGGATTAGGCGGAAACTTGGCAAGAAGAACCCGTATATAGTGTAAATGTTTACTGCGAAGTTTTTCTTCATTTTCTGTAAAAATGTATTTTTGGCGATTTTTTTTTTTTAATTTTTTGGGCTCGCCAATGTACTTTTAAGCAAGGAATTTTTTTCCACGTGACTGATTGGGGGGCGGGGGAGACATATCCGTTTTTGTTTTAACAAAAACACTGGCCAGTCTAGTTTACATGTCTTTTTAATTAAAATTTCCTTTGAGGCTAATACTCCTGCTAAACTGGAATCCTAATTCTATCTTCGAGCACGTAGAAGAAACTTTGATATTGTTTATTCTGAGAGTTGGTTTTCTTAAAATTGTTTGTTAACGTTGCTAGCGATTGATTTTAAAAATTTCTTTTGTAGGGAACGGTACAATGTTTTGGTTTTGATTAGACTGGATATGTGGAGTGGTTATTACAAAGGGTATAGGTGTAGTCAGGGTTTTGAGGTGTCCAACGTTTGAAATTTTACAATAAAACCAAATAATGCTCAGGAGTGGTATTCTGCTCTGTCCTTATATTTAAGGACGTCCTTATTCTTGAGATTAGATGGTTCATCCTTAATTTTTATCCTTATTTTTAAAAGACTTTGTTAAGTTTAAGGATAGAGCAGAATAGCTTTTTCATCCTTATTTTTAAAAATAAGGACATCCTTAAAAATAAGGACAGAGCAGAATACCACTCCAGGTCTTCAGGTAAACTAATTAATGCTAATAACCAAATTGCTCCAAGTTGAAACTTAAAAAAAAATGCAATCGGGTACTATTTACAAATGAGGATTTTCATTCGTAATTAGGATATATGTTTTGTTATCTAGTGTATCGTTGAACTGTTTGTTTTGTTCTGAATAAAAGTTTTTCATTTAAAAAACAAACAGGCATTTTACTGTGTTACATTGGTGAAACTGTGAATTTAAAAAAGGGATAAGTGCTTACTTGAAATAATCCATTTAAATACTGATCGTCTGCTACAGGGATTTCTCAAAAGTGAGAAAATGCATTTCGTACATTTTAAGTTGTAACTGTTCTGCCCGGTCTTCAGTTACTTTTGGTCACTTCGGGAGGGTAAGGATGTTAAGACTAAACATTGTTATACCCCGTGTAACGAGGGGGATATAGGTTTCAACGTGTCCGTCTGTCCGCGTTCGTGCGCCCTCGTGTCCGGGCCATATCTCGGAAAGTATTTGTCGCATAGCTTTTTTCTGTGGCATACGGTTAGAACGTATATTGACGGTGTGCAACGTCGTATTATTTTTAAAATCGGCCAAAAATTCTCAAAAATACGACTTGTCAAAAATGGCTGTTTTTCAGAAAATTTGTTAGCACGGAGATAGTTTTTGTTCAGACGAGTTCTCCAAAACTATTCGATCCAGCGTTCTGAACTTTCATGCAGTGAAAATATATATATATATATATTGTAGATGTGCAACGTCGTATTATTTTTGAAAAATCGGCTAGAAATTCTAAAAAAAATACGACTTGTAAAAAATTTGTCAAGATGAGTCCTCTAAAACTATTCGATCCAGTGTTCTGAAATTTTATGCAGTGAAAATATATATATTGTAAATGTGCAACGTCGTATTATTTTTGAAATCGGCCAGAAATTGTCAAAATTACGACTTAAAAAAAATATATATATTTTTTAACCCAGCCGACTTTGTCGGACTGAGTTAGTCTTATCACTATAGGGGGCTTGAATGTGTGTGCATATGTTAAACTTTTTCTTTTAAATGCTACTCCTACAGTTTTGCTCCAATCGTTTTGATATTACGCAGGAATGTTCCCTGGGTGGTTCCCCCACTTACTTTTTGTGCCTGTTTTAACCCATTTTTAAAATGCTACTCCTGCTACAGTCTTGCTGCAATCGTTTAGATGTTAGGCAGGGATGTTCCCCAGGGGTTCGCCTACCAGGCTATTTTTTTTTCGCTGTTCGCCAAAAACTGTCGAAATGGCGGAACTTTGAAGTTTGGCAAAAACTGGAATAAATGGTAGTAAATAACTGAATTGTCAAAACATTTACTTATCTCAGTCTTTTTCAAATAGTTGTAAAATTTTAATCGAAAGTTTCTTAGGTACTTCTCCACTTGGACTTTGCCGAAATGGTGGAATTCGGTAAATACACGTGAATCGTCGAAACTCGTTTTTGTGTATTAAAATTCTGAAAAAGTTACGTTCAGAAAAGTTTTTCATTTTTATGGCCTAACAGTATTGTTTCAGAGTTTTTTTCTCTTCAATTGTTTGGTAACTCGGCTGAGTCATGTCCTTGGACATGCTTGTTATGTAAACCTGTTTGCAGGGAGATTTTGTCCAGACGCGTTCTCCGAAACTGTTCGATCCAGCGTTCTGAATTTTTTGCAGTGAAAATATATATATTGTAGTTGTGCAACGTCGTCTTATTTTTTAAATCAACCAAAAATTTTTAGGCAATGGAGGGTTTTCAATTTCATTAGATTTACTAACATCCAATGACATTATGTGTTACACGGCATTTGTAATTTTTTGGTAACCAATTTTCAAAATGCTTCTTCTCTCACAATTTTAATCAAATTTTCTGTAAATATGTACTGATGTTTTTTTTAAGTAAACCTGTCTTGAAAAATTACTTTTTTTTTTGCGATCCGCCAAAAATTGGGCAAATGGGCCCATTTATATATTTTTTTTTTTGGTTGCTAATTTTCAAAATGTTTATTCACCTAAATTTGGATAAGATTTTCTTTAACTTTTGTACCAATGCTCTCTAGATAGGCCTCTCTTGAATGCTTACTGTTTTGGCGATCTGACAAAAATTGGCTAAATAGTGGGCAGTTTTTAATTTACTAGCGTTTAATTTTGAAATTGCTTCTTCTTCCACAAGTTTAGTTGAATTCCTTTAGAATTTTGTACGATTGTTCTCTAGGTATGCCCCTCTTGGAAAACTTGGCCAAATGGAGGGGTGGGGGCATTTCAAATTTTTTGGTTACCAATTTTCAAAATGCTTCTCCCAGTTGTAATCGGATTGTCTTCAAATTTTGCAGAAATATTTTCTAGGAATAATTTAACATGCGCTGTGGTCCGAAATGCCAACCGCACATCAACGTAAGTTAAATAAATATGCCCACTGGTCCAAAATAAACACCCCGCACCAACTCAAGTTAAATAAACATGAGCACTGGTTCCAAATGCGAACCGCGCATTGACGCGAGTCGAATAAACATGGGCATTGGTCTAAAATAGCACCATGCATCAACGCTCGTTAACCAAACATGCGCACTGATCCGAAATGTCAATTGCGCATCAACGCAAGTTAAATAAACATGCGCAGTGGTCCAAAATTTGAACCACACATCAACGCAAGCCAAATAAATATGCGCACTGGTCCGAAATGCGAACCGCGCATCGACGCAAGTCAACATGCGCTCTGGTCCGAAATGCCAAAAGCGCATCAACGCTCGTTAACCAAGCATGCGCACTGATCGAAACTACCAACCGCGCATCAGTTAAGTAAACATGCGCACTGGTTCTAAATCTGAACCGCACATCCGCACAAGTTAAATAAACATGCGCACTGGTCCGAAATGCGAACAGAGCACGACGGCACGTTAAATACACATGCCCATTGGTCCGAAATGTAAACCGCCTATCAACGCAAGTTAAATAAACATGCGCACTGGTCCAAAATGCAAACCCCGCAAAATAATACATACTAAAACATCAAAACTTAAGTAATATCACCATTCATTGGTCGTTTGTGTTCCTTGAAATAATTGTGAATGTCTGACCAACAGTATACGTGCTCGGATACAATTTCCATACGTTGTTCGAAGTTATCTGGTAGACTACCCAGCCTACTAGAGATATTTCCCGAAACAAATCTTTGCATTTATCGGTTTATCTTTGGGCCCGTTGCTTAATTATTGAGCTAGCTCTTTGCCATCTCGTCTTTTGAAGCTCCATTTTTCAGCTCATGCACGCTGAAATTGGTCTTATCGCTTTTCGTAAGCTGGGACTTTGTCCTTGGATAAACTTGTACAATGTAACTACCACTTTTTGGCAACCATACCAGCTTATTCATAATTCATGATTCACTGGATCTCGGTTGGTCACAATGTACCGGTACATTCTTGTTTGTGGTTTTCAGGAAACTCCTAGACCGTTTTGCGTACAAAGATCAAATCTGGTAACGTGAACAGGGTGATAAGATCTCACTCGAATCGCAATTTGTTTTCCTTTAAGTTGTGGTCAAAGAATTGTTTTACCTCAAAATGGTTTCCTGGGGCTAGATCGTTGGAGATACGACGATGAAGTTTGGCACAGGCATAGAGCGTGATAAGACTCGCCGATTGGAGATATATGTTTTTAGATAAATATTTTTAGAGCCTCAATTTATCAAGAAAAAGTGCTATAAATAGAGCTCAAATTCCTGTTCGAACCCATATACGGTTCGAGAAGAGGATAAACCAGTAACCTAGACCAAAACCTAGAATCTTCCATCTGGAATAGATTCTTCAACTTGAGGGTCAAAGGTCATGTGACCTTTTATCGCTTGAATCATCAGCGATGGGACTATTTAGGACGAGATAAAACAATTTTGAGCTTATTTTTTACCCTTTCAGAAAAATACGTTACATGAGGTGCCTCGGTGTCCTTAACCTTGGTCAAGGTCAAGTTGAAAACCGTAAGTTGACAATTCTCCGGAAAAGGGTTAGTGTTTTTGAGTTTATTTTCGATCCTTTGGGACCATAATACGTTAACTAAGAGGTACGTCTGTGACCTTGTCGGTCAAGATCAAAGTCGAAAACCGGAAGTTGATTATCTCGAAAACGGTTAAAGATCTTGAGCTTATTTTCGACCCTTTGGGCCTGAGAGGGACGTTGGTGACCTCGACTGACCGAGGTCAAAGTCGAAAACCGGAAGTTAAACATTATATCGAAAACGGTTAGATGCAGAGGGATATTGAGTTTATTTTCGACCCGTTGGGTCCAAAATACTTTTAATAAGAGGTAGTGAACGGTTAGAGATAGAGTGATTTTAAGCTTATTTTCGACCAGTTTGGGCCTAAAAGACATAAACGAAGAGGTACGTCGTTGACCTTGTCCTTGGTTACGGTCGAAGTCGAAAACCGAAAGTTGACCTATTTCTCGAAAACGGTTGGAGATTCTAAATTCTAATCAGCCAGAGAAGTCACCCTCCTCAATAATCAGAAAAAATTTTCATCAAGGCACACGTACAAATTCTTTTGATTGTAAAATTGAGGTTTGATGTTAAAACTAGAGCGCACAAAACATCACATTTTTTGTATCACACACATTCAATCGACACCTATTCAGTTTACAAAAACAAATGTCTGCCCGACTAAATCCATAATTCTCCAATAACCATTTTCCCTTTTTCTAGGAATGGTGGTTCTTACAAACCAGTTATACTCTGCATCTTTTTTCGGTTTTTTTACGTCTTCTTTTTTCTTATCAGAGGCTGGTGGGTCGCTAAAAACAGGTGTTACTGTATGCCTTTTTCAGCCGTGTCTGGAATTGGTCACAGCAGTTTTTCATCCGGGTCTGAAGTTGGTTAAGACACGTAGGTTTTATCTGAATGTAGAAAATATTCACTAGAAAATGGTTCTACTTTGGTCTTTTTATTAGTGTCTTGAAGGTAGTTGTTACAAAAAGGTTTCACTGCAGACTTTTTCACCCGGGTCTGGAAGATGGGCGCTACATTACCAGTTTCCTACCTCAATGGTGATTTTTTTTATTGCTAACAGCAACCCCCCCCCCCCGGTCATCTAATGTAGTGTACGACTGTAGTTAAGTTACCCAGCGTTACGGCAAGGGTATGTACCTAGAGTGCTTTTCGTTTCCATCATGATAGTTACCTTGTGTTTGTACTTTCTCATCCGCCAAAACGCTCTAGAAAGGCATTCTTCACAACTGTACAACAGATGACTCACCTCGGTGGAAGAGCATTTTGGTGTCGAGATTCTGTGTCAGTCCTTATATTTGTGAATTATGGGTAAGTAGAGGGGATTTATATCCCTCCCCCATGTTCCCAAATTCTAACACGTCTCTGACTGAAACGTAAGTGGGCAGTGTTAGAAGCACCCATTGACCGACAGTTGTCCTGCCTCCCTGTTTTCAAGTATGCCTCAGGAATGCAAGAAAATCTCAGAATCTTGGCGAAAACGCTCAAATCCCCAGAGTTGTAAGCAACTATGCTTAGTTGACAAAAAAGCCGACAAAAGAGGGAAGGTGTGGGTATGGGTGAGAAGGAGGTGAGTGGTTTTAGATTCAGCCACAGCAAAATATATCACCTAGTATTTTTACGCAATGGCGTCATACGTCTTTCTTAATTTTCTTTAGAGTTCAGCAAAAAACCGTGCGACTTATCCAAAGAATAACTGCACCGAGTCTGAAGTCGATCTGACTTTCGCTTTCGAGATATGTTGCTTAAAAACAGATAACCTTTTTTTATTAATGGCGTCATGCACCGCTTTCGTTCCACTCGGGGTAAAATTTGATAGAATATTTCGGACCTACCACGCAATACTGCCGATGTTTAGAATTTTGGTCAGCGAACAAAAGTGGAAGCATCGTGCCTCCGCGAACAAAAATTTTGGTCATGTTGAAAGTTTCATAGTTTCATCAATTTTTGGTCAAAGCCAAAAACAATCCCACGTCGCACAATCGCAACACATATTCCTTCGCTCCATAAACTGAGACATTGCGCGTACAAAAGTGCCCCCACAGTATCCCCCACAAAGAAACAACTGCAACATATGTTTTTACTTCCCACAAAAAATCAAAAGCCTGCGGTTAAAGGTGACTGATAAATCGCGCGTACAAAAGTGGGGGAATCGTGCCACAACAAACAAAAAGTTTGAAGTTTCACAGTTTCGTAAATTTTTGGTCAAATTAAAAAATAACCCCAGGTCGCGCAACTTCAACATATGTTGTTAATTCCCACAAAAACTCAAAAGCCTGCGGTGAAACGCGAGTGAGTATCGCGCGTACAAAAGTGGGGGTACTGGTGGGGGACAGACGGACGGGCGGACTGACAACGAGCGTTTTTTAAGTCCACCGCTCCGCGCGTACCGCGGCGGTGGCGGACTAATAAAGGGCTCTTATGATACGCACGTTGCCGTTTGTCAGCACAGGTTTGGAAGATGGCACACGGCATTATTTACGCCACGCACAGGATGCCTTTGCAAATCTGCCATCATTTATTGAATTGTCCATTAGCTATTTATGATCGGGCTGTGAAAAGAGGGTTCGAGTGAAGAGCAATGAATACAAACTGAACAATTAAATGAAATGTACATTTCGTTTATTAAATCATGACTTAAAATTAAATTAAGTAGCTCTCCCTACACACATTTGTATTTAATTCAGCTGATACTTTGCATTATACAATGTGCTGGGAGTCCACATTTAACTTATTTACACTTTTGTTTCACTTCGTGCAATTCCTACGTCATTCTTTTTTCTAACTGCGGAACTGCTCTACATTCGATCTTGTGAAGGCTAACGAATTAAATACAAGCATATACTAGCAAAAACAAATAAACTGAATACAATCAGTTAACTGCATTGAAGACACCGTTTAATGTAAATATGCATTCACATGTGAAGGTCCAAGATACTTAACTAGGATGTAGAACTATTCAGCTTCGAGAAAACATAAACGAAACGTTTCGAATCTTACCACTGCAAAAACGCAGAAAAAGATAGAAGCACGGAGTACCTCCTGACCAGATGGTTGTTTGGGGGCTTCTGGCTAATACTTGTCAAGTTTTCTCATGCCAGGCTGTTTTACCTGTGTTAGCGCATAAATATGCATCAGAAAATTCCTCAAAAGCCTTGAGATCTAGTTTTATATCTTTTTTTGTGTGTGTGTGTGTGTGTGTGTGTGTGTTACAATAGCATATATGGGCGTTGTAAGAAATTGTTCGATTGCTTCTGCACAGCTTTCTTCAATGAACGGCTTTTTGTTTTGGACAAACGCTAGCCAACAAAGAAAGAAAAAGTAGAAGTAGAAAACTAGGTTTTCCGTTTAAATGCATAGCAGAATCCATAGTAGTTGGTAACTATACTGCTAAAACACTTCTACAGCTGCTACTCAACTCTGTGAAAATACTTCGGGCGGAGAAAAGAATGAAATACAAACAAGTCTGGACCAAAAGAAACATTAAATCTCGAAAATTATCGCCTTAATGCGACGACTGCTTGCGTGATCGGTGTAGGTTTCAATATCCAAAGCACATTTTTTACTGTCTCAAAAAAAAAAAAAAAAAAAAACTTATTCAAAACTACGAAATAAGTGAAAACAATGACATGGAAATTTCACCCACACCCGCAAATATACCCACGGGTCAGAAACATGTTTGCAAACTACTGATTCAAAATACTCGAAAGATCACTATAGATTCTAGTGAAGATGAGTAAGGGAACGAACATGTAAAACACCACACCCCAGCCCCAGATAACAGTAAGCCACACACAAAATGGTTTCAATGTGAAAACCCCACACACTGCCATTCATAACCTCGAACATTTTCCTGGTATACAGAGCATCAATGAGACGGAATCACTCAAATTCCAAAAAAATGAAAAAAAAACAAAAAAACTCTCAGTATCGTTTTACCAGCACCTTCCATTTCTTCGCTCGTCCACATAACTTCATTACGAAATGCGCAGATCACGTCTGAGAGGGGAAAAAATAGAAGATAAAGCTTTGTTTTTCTTTTACTGTTTCTGCCTGGTGAATCCTTAGGTTCTACACACGTTATGCAAAAGGAAAGGACGAAGTGCGGATTGATGAAGTTAACATGAACTCGAAATGATGTTGTCTGTATCAGTTTGAATGCCTACTCTTATACAAACATAACGTGCATCTGGGAAATAAATTCTATTGTTTCTCAAAATAATACAGTTGCAAATGCCGTAAATTAGTTCTGGGCACATATCCTCACCCATGACATGTTACAGAAAATCTGTCTTATCAAGGATATCACGAAATCACTCGGGGTGAAATGAGTAAAATTTTTATGCCTTTGAATATTTTAAAGGAAAAATACTGCTTAAAATTGTAGATTGTCAGGTTGTCATGATACAGTAATATTAAGAATGAGCTGTCGCAGCTGCCAACATATTGAGCAAGGCATTAGGTGATCAGCGGAAAAGTCACCAGTGGACCAGTCATTGTCCATTACAAACAAAAGTTGAATTTTACATTGGACTTCACTATTTGACTGATTAATTGTCTGGAAAACATTGATTGGTACGTACTTCAAAATCCTTCAATTATTTTACGAGTCCACTGAGGGCTGTTAAATGACAAAGCAAAATTGAATTTTGAATTTTTTAGTCAATAGACGAAATTTCCTGGGGATTTCTCTGATTACACAGATTCTCTGTAACATATCGATCTGGTATACCACGCCATGGATAAACACTAATAAATACAGAACAAAAGTTCCCTCAAACGAGTGGCTTCTAATCGATTGGATTCCTAAACATACACATAGAAGTCGTAATAAAACTGACCAGAAATTCACACACTTCTCAGACTTGGAGCTAAAGGCGCACCAACAGATGTTCTAAAATGCGCACATTAACTCCTTTTTCTTTAACGTCTCACCAGATATTGAGCTTGTTTTAATATACCAACGAGAATGCACCAGCCTTTTTACGAGCCTTATTCCGACAACTTATTTTATTTGGTGTACACGAACACCAACTGAATAAACTGCAGGGTTTTGTATCCAAATACAAGAAACGCACAGTAGTCTGAAAAATCCGGCTTTGTTTCACTTTATAAGAAAGAAACCGCAGTTCGGATAAAAACACTTTTTCCGGGGGGGGGGGGATAGCCAGAAAATCTTAAGATGGATGAAGGGTGGGGAAAAACACATCGCTAAATGGCTCAACATTCCACTAATTTTAACAGATTTTTTGCTTAATAAAGCCCATCTGGTTACACACAACGGTTTAGACAGGGCTCGGCATGAACGGTATTAGTAGTGTCGCTGTCACCGACACGCGAGGTCTTATTCAATACGTCCCTGTCACGGCAGTTTAGAAAAAAAAAACACTTTCTGGTACCTTACTGCAAATCGACCTGGTGCAAAAACGCCAAGGAAAGACAACCGTTTTTTTTTTTTTTAAATAAAGTCTTAAAATGGGACTATGATCTCCAAGCAAACCAGAAAGTTGTGATATATTTTTTTTGAATACATAGCCAAACAGAACCAAGAGAAGTGTACAATACGACAGCCAATAGGAAGCGAGCATACTTTAAATGCCAACAATAATTATTAACTACTTCAACTGAATTTGCTCACAAACGTTGGGATACTTCCAATGTGAAATATCAGCTCTTTCACTTTATTCAAGGAATAAAAGGTCTATTTTACTGCTTGTAAAATCTGAATTCTTATCTTTTACGTAGAATTCACAAAGTGTAATCTCGAATACAAAAAATGTGGGGAAACATCTCCAGTTGACATTCACATAACATTTGTGTCTGCAAGTATTTTCATTGCGAAAACACACCAAAAAAAAAATTAACAGCCAATCTACTGGCGAAAAAACCCCTACTTTTTACACATATCAAGATAGATAAAAGCAACTTTAGGGAGAAAGTATATAAATCAAATGTGTGGTTCTCTAACACAACTCTTCACTAAAAAATGTATGCTGTCTACATGAAAACACACTGTCGCGTAGGTACTGCAAAATGTGAAGAATTGCACCCAAATATCAACGAAATCGTTTTTTAAAAATTCTGAAATACTCTTCTACAAATTATCTGCCCGTGTATTTGCATTTGATCTTTTCCCAACCGATTTATGCGGAAATTAAAATATTCGGCTATTGAAGAAAAAATAAAACATTAAATATTCATAATACATATTTTATAATATTCTGCCCAGACACTACGCATTTGTTGACTACTTACTGACATCAAGTAATTTTTTCAACAATGTCGTGATATGAAAACCACGTACAGACTTTTTTTAGTGCAGGTGCACTCAGTTCTTAACATGTGTTGTAACCATGAACAAACACAGTAATGTTCACAAGAACCATCAAATTCCTGTCATTTAATTAAATCTAAACAGAAAATAGCCATTCATTTTTATACACGGCGTCGATTTCTGAAAACGGTATCAGTTTAACAGGTCTAGGGAGACCCGTATCCCCCCCCCCCCCCATCCATTCTACATTTCGGAAAGGCAATGGGTTGTAAACATTCCCCAGACACCATCATTTAACAGACGATCTACTCAAAATGTCCACAGTGATAGGACTTGCTTAAAACTGCTGGACAACAGTATAACTTCTCTTATGAGAGATGCCCACCTCTTTTGATATAAATACTCAACATTACGACAAACCCTTGCCCGTCTTGTTGTAAAACATAAGAGCAATGTTTTTTTTTTTAATGAGTACAGAGAGTCGATGCAACTACAGTAGGAGCTTTGCAATCAGGAAACCTAACACCAGGGCGATAATTAGGAACGCGACAGGCGGCAACTGCATGCCGACATTCGGTTCTTGTTGGGTCATTGGTTTTGACACCGGCGTTGACGTCGTGTCAGACAGGGCCACGTTCCTAAGCCTTGTCCCTTCCGCCTGTAACAAGTGCACACATCTACATTTACACCACCGCAGAGATGACAAACATCACAAACC